>OZ007589.1:448569494-449019494 GCA_963931845.1 Maratus michaelseni | reverse complement strand
AGTCTCACTCGTCAAAAAAAAAAAAAAAAAAAAAAAAAAAAAAAAAAAAAAAAAAAAAAAAAAAAAAAAAAAAAAAAAAAATGTAACTGATTTTTTTTTTTTTTTTTTTTTTTTTTTTTTTTTTTTTTTTTTTTTTTTTTTTTTTTTTTTTTTGTAGGTTTATGAGCTTAGACTGAACTCAGATTTTAGTTTCTAAAATATTTTGAAAGCTCCAAGTCTGGCTTGTCAAAAAAAAAAAAAAAAAAAAAAAAAAAAAAAAAAAAAAAAAAAAAAAAAAAAAAAAAAAAAAAAAAAAAAATGCGTTTAGACTGTCAACTCAGATTTTAGTTTCTAAAATATTTTGAAAGCTTCCAGTCCAACTCGTCAAAAAAAAAAAAAAAAAAAAAAAAAAAAAAAAAAAAAAAAAAAAAAAAAAAAAAAAAAAAAAAAAAAAAAAAAAAAATGCGTTTAGACTGTCAACTCAGATTTTAGTTTCTAAAATATTTTGAAAGCTTCCAGTCCAACTAGTCAAAAAAAAAAAAAAAAAAAAAAAAAAAAAAAAAAAAAAAAAAAAAAAAAAAAAAAAAAAAAAAAAAAATATTCAGTTACAAATTTTTTTTTTTTTTTTTTTTTTTTTTTTTTTTTTTTTTTTTTTTTTTTTTTTTTTTTTTTTTTTTTTTTTTTGACGAGTTAGACTTGGGGCTTTCAAAATATTTTAGAAACTAAAATCAGAGTCAATAACCAGCAAGGATTCCATGGCCCCCCGAGAAAAAAGATTTCATCGAGCCATCCCCTCCTCGTGCAAGAAAAACACTTTCCATGACGTCATGGAATCGGGACGTGACGTCATGGTGCCCGGGTCAACGACCTGCAAACCAACGCGATTCCTCGACTCCCCGGTGGGGGAAATCTCATCGAGTCATCCCTCTCGCTGCAAAGAAACCATTTCAAATGACGTCTTTCGTCAACGACCTCGCGATCCCAAGGGCTCCCCCCGGTTCATCGAGTCATCCCCCCCTCTCGCTGCAAAACTCCCCGTCGTTGCCGTTCAGACGTCCCGATCCCATGCGGCCTGGGTCAACGACCTCAGGATTTCATGGCTCCCGGTGGATCGAGTCATTCCCTCACCGTGCATTTTCAAACGCCACGTGAGGTCACGATCCCATGACGTCACGTGGCCCGGGTCAACGACCTGCAAAGAGATTCCCGTGAAGAAATTTCTGATTAAACTCGAGCAGCGAGCCACGCGTCAAAGCCCTGCATGAAAAAAAAAAAAAAAAAAAAAAAAAAAAAAAAAAAAAAAAAAAAAAAAAAAAAAAAAACTTTGAGCTTTCACCAAATCTTATATTTCTTAGACTTGTAAATTGCACTGAATTTGAACTAATAACCCTACATGAAAAAATAAATAAAAAATAAATAAATAAATAAATAAATAAATAAATAAATAAATAAATAAATAAATAAATAAATACATTTTTCACATACAAAATTGACATGTAAAATCTTTGGAAATCGATTTTCCTGGACATTTTCTTTCCATTCGAAGGGACAAATGTTTCTTTCTGAGCTAGTTTTTTTCACTTCTTCAAACATAGAATGTACCGTGCTCTGGTATTTAGTGTCATATCCGTGGACAGAAAGCTCATAGAAAAGATATTTCCATATCAGAATTATTTAATGTATTCACTTGCTGAGGACTGGAACATTCATATGGCGTAGAATTTCCGTTCTTTAACGCAGAAGCCAATACTAAATTGAAGACATTAGCAACAAAGATATAAAAGAGGGAAATTTCCATTATTATTTGAATTTTATAACTAAATAAAAGTTTGTTGAAAGTAACTTTGAAGCCCTGGGTTATATATACGAAAATATCAAAAAATTAAAATTAAAACTGTAGCAAAATAAGAAACCAAAATTTATATATATTTTTTTTTTTTTTTTTTTTTTTTTTTTTTTTTTTTTTTTTTTTTTTTTTTTTTTTTGACGGGTTAGACGTGGAGCTTTCAAAATATTTTAGAAACTAAAATCTGAGAGTTGACACTCTAAGCTCACACCCCCACAAAAAAAAAAAAAAAAAAAAAAAAAAAAAAAAAAAAAAAAAAAAAAAAAAAAAAAAAAAAAAAAAAAAAATTTTTTTTTTTTTTTTTTTTTTTTTTTTTTTTTTTTTTTTTTTTTTTTTTTTTTTTTTTTTTTTTTTTTCAATTATTGAAAAATTTTTTGGATACAAATCTGCTAATCATTCGAACTGTCGTGTACAAGAGATATATTCGAACTATATTATACCAATTCAAATTCATGTTCAAATACAAGGTATTTTGAGCCTGATTTGAATTTGCCATGTCAAATTGATTTTTTTGTTGTCTAACAACAGATAAACTTCTTAAACCACCCCAACCATTATGATCGTCTATCCATGTTTTTAATTTTTCTTTCACCAATCTAGAAAAGCATTTATAAATCACATTCACGATTGATTTAGGTAGCATTTTTATGATACACATGATAGTCAATTCTCCAACGAAAGCAAAGAAAGCTATTATTCGGCTCCAGGTTATACCTTCAGAAAACAATTCGTTAAATACGTCTAATAAAATAGAGTCTACTGAGTTTTCTTCTATGACATTTATTTCTGCACACATATTTTTCAATGGAGTAGCATAACTGTCTCTAAAGGCATCGATAATTTCTTTTGTTGCTTCTAAAACATGTTTTTCTTTTTCATTCATCGGATTGATCGCATCGAAATTATAATGATTACGCAATAGGTGGGAAAATACATTTTCAAGAATAAAATCTGTTCTGATATTTTCTTTAGCGTAATGTTTTCTTTCAAAATCGTCAAGTTCTTCACGCACAAACGTTGATTGAAATAAATTTTGCGCCATCTTGCTGTTAAATATACTATATATAAGAGCTCAAACGACAACTTTAGAAAAAGACGTATTGGTCCACGCTGTTTCCAAATCAAAATAATGTAAGTGTTGGTCATTGATTTGAAAACAGCTTATATAACGACTCGGATTTTAGTTTGTAAAAAAATATTTTGAGAGCTGCAAATCTGATTGGCTTAAAAAAAAAAAAAAAAAAAAAAAAAAAAAAAAAAAAAAAAAAAAAAAAAAAAAAAAAAAAAAAAAAAAAAAAAAAAAAAAAAATTTGTAACTGAATATTTTTTTTTTTTTTTTTTTTTTTTTTTTTTTTTTTTTTTTTTTTTTTTTTTTTTTTTTTTTTTTTTTTTTTTTTTTTTTTTTTGACAAGCTAGACTTGGAGCTTCTAAAATATTTCACAAACTAAAATCTCAGTTGACTGTAATCGTATAATTTTTTTTTTTTTTTTTTTTTTTTTTTTTTTTTTTTTTTTTTTTTTTTTTTTTTTTTTTTTTTTTTTTTGACTAGTTAGACTTGGAGCATTCAAAATATTTTAGAAACTAAAATCTGAGTTGACAGTCTAAGCTCATAACCCTACAAAAAAAAAAAAAAAAAAAAAAAAAAAAAAAAAAAAAAAAAAAAAAAAATGTAACTGATTTTTTTTTTTTTTTTTTTTTTTTTTTTTTTTTTTTTTTTTTTTTTTTTTTTTTTTTTTTTTTTTATCCGTCCATGACCGGGAAAGGACTCGTCGGGTCGAGTCTCTCGAGCTTCATTTCCAAAGCCACGCGATCGCACGCCTCTTTTATCCACCGACTGTACTCGGCCTGCACGCATTCCATTTCCGAGGCCACGCGTTCGCTCAGTTTGCTCAGTTCGCGGCTGTGCTCGTGCCGCAGGCGTTTCACCTCCGCGGTCAGGCGTTCGCACGCAAGCGTTTGCACGCGACTCTGCTGCAAAAGACTCGCTTCCAGGCGCTGGGCGTTTGCGTTTTGCTGAAACAGAAAACTCTCTAGCTTACGCCTCTGATTCGCATCCGACTCGAACGCTGCCAGAAATTGGTCCACCTGCCTTTGATGGGAGCGTTCCATTTCCTGGATGCGAGCGGCGAGCGACTCCTTTTCCAGCTGGCGCTGCAAAGCCTCCCGCTCCCAGTCTTTGCGCTGCAAGGCTTCGCAATGGGCGTGCTCGCGGTTTGGAGAGCCCTCGAAAGACTGGGAGTCGAGAAGCAGGGCCCGCACGCGTTCCAATTCCGCTTCTTTTTGCCGCAAGGCTTCCCGCTGCGCGTGATCGCGCTGCTCAGACTCGCGCTGCCAGCGTTCGGCGCTCTGCTTCAACTCTTCCGCATGCTTCCCCTTCAAAGTTTCGAGCTCGGCCGTGAGACGCTTCACCTCCTCCTCGTCGTCCTGGAGAGGTCGCATGCGACTCTGCGCGTGCTGCAGGTCGTACCGCAGGCGTTCCATTTCGGCATGTTTGTGTTCGAGCTCTTCTCGATGCAAATGAGCCTGTTTGACGAGCTCGAGCTGCAAGCGTTCAATTTCCGCGTTTTGATGCTCAATTTCCTGCAGATGCTTGACGAGCGGATCGTCTCCCGGTTCACCGGCCATGGCAAGTCACGCCCTCGAGGCTTTGCGTTTTCACGGAGGGGTTGTCTACCCGTGACGAGAGGCTAGTATGAACGCGTCTGGATGAAGGAAGGGGGCCCTTTAGTCTGGGCGGGTCCTGAAAAACTCGGTGAAATGGGGGGGGGGGAGATTTGGAAAGAGGCAGGTTTGAAAGACTGAAAGAGTGTTTGCTCTTTTACCGATACCAAGTATATAACGTGCGAAAAAAAAAAAAAAAAAAAAAAAAAAAAAAAAAAAAAAAAAAAAAAAAAAAAAAAAAAAAAAAAAAAAAAAAATGTAGGGTTATGAGCCTAGACTGTCGACTCAGATTTTAGTTTCTAAAATATTTTGAAAGCTCCAAGTCCAACTCGTCAAAAAAAAAAAAAAAAAAAAAAAAAAAAAAAAAAAAAAAAAAAAAAAAAAAAAAAAAAAAAAAAAAAAAAAAAATTGTAACTGTTTTTTTTTTTTTTTTTTTTTTTTTTTTTTTTTTTTTTTTTTTTTTTTTTTTTTTTTTTTTTTTTTTGACGAGTTAGACTTGGAACTTTCAAAATATTTTAGAAACTAAAATCTGAGTTGAGTCTAAGCTCATAACCCTACAAAAAAAAAAAAAAAAAAAAAAAAAAAAAAAAAAAAAAAAAAAAAAAAAAAAAAAAAAAAAAAAAAAAAAAAAAAATTGTAACTTTTTTTTTTTTTTTTTTTTTTTTTTTTTTTTTTTTTTTTTTTTTTTTTTTTTTTTTTTTTTTTTTTTTGACGAGTTGGACTTGGAGCTTTCAAAATATTTTAGAAACTAAAATCTGAGTTGACAGTCTAGGCTCATAACCCTACAAAAAAAAAAAAAAAAAAAAAAAAAAAAAAAAAAAAAAAAAAAAAAAAAAAAAAAAAAAAAAAATGTAGGGTTATGAGCCTAGACTGTCGACTCAGATTTTAGTTTCTAAAATATTTTGAAAGCTCCAAGTCCAACTCGTCAAAAAAAAAAAAAAAAAAAAAAAAAAAAAAAAAAAAAAAAAAAAAAAAAAAAAAAAAATTGTAACTCTTTTTTTTTTTTTTTTTTTTTTTTTTTTTTTTTTTTTTTTTTTTTTTTTTTTTTTTTTTTTTTTTTTTTCGTTGGTTAGCCAATCAGACTTTGAGCTAGCCAATCAGACTTTGAGCTCTCAAACTCCTTTTTTGCAAACTAAATTCCGAGTCGCTATATAAGCTGTTTTTCAAATCCATCACAATCTTGTTACCAAACATGCCACCCAAATTGAAAAGGCCCCTCACTCCTTATTATCATCGTTTAAGGAATTTTAAAATTCCATTTCCTTGTCCGCACTGTGATGAAACCTTATTACCCAAATCGTTTGAAGAACATTGCAAGAAGCATCATCTCGATCGGGAAATTCAATGCGTCTGGTGTAACGGACGCACGTCTTGGGAGAAGGGAACCAAATTTAAAAACTTGAACCATCTACTCGACTGTTTTACCCAATTTGTGTTTCCCTTAAAAAAGCCTCGCGTAAGCAAACCTCCCTTGAAAAAGCTTCGCAAACCTCCCGTGGAAGAGCTGCCTCCCGTGGAAGAGCCTCCTCTTACCGTGTTGGAGCCTACCCTCTCGTGGCCGCCCTGCCACGAAAACTTTGTCCTCGACGACATGAAACCCCTGTGTCAAGCGAAGTGTCTCTCGGGTCATTCGAAACTCGCCAATCTTCCGCCTCAAGCCTACCAACTCTTTTCGCAAGTCGACCTGGATCCCCTACCCCTTCCCTTTCAGGACGAAGGATTGAATTTAGCGGCGGGCTGCGTTCGAAAGTACTTGCAGTTGGGAAAGGACTTTGAATGCCTGCACATCATGGTGCGAGCCGTCGCATTCGCCCCTTTCCTAAGAGCTCTGGAAGAAGGGGATGCAGGGCAAACTCGTTTCCTACCCTTCTCCTGCTGGTGCGATGGAGGCACGTACAGGCAAGCGCGTCATCGCCAGCACCGGCATTTGCTCCTCTTTTCGCCCACGGGGCATTTCGTGCCCAACGTCTGGAAAAAAATTAAAATTGCTCCCCAAGACAAACCCTGCAAAAACTTTTACTGCATTCGCAGCAAAAAGATTAAATCCCCCCTGCATCTGGTCAACGCCCTGGGCTACCTGAGCAAGAGGCAGTCGAAATGCGACGGCACCTTCACCAAAAAAGGTGGCCGAGTGATCGAGAAACCTAATCACTTCTGGATCTTCACCGAGCTCCCCGCTCCTTTCAGACTGTACGCCTGTCTGCAATGGGACGGAGGCATCCTGCAACTCCTCCATCAAGAGTACCGGTTCATGAAACCCGAACTCTTGGCCGAGACTGACTTTGTTCGGAACGAAACGAAAGGACTCTTTCAAATCGCCCTCAAGCATCTCCCCAACATTCGCTTCAACCGCGTCCTGCGCGTGGCCAAGCCGTATCGACCCATCACAGGATCGGGTCGCGAAACGGAGCACTACCTCCATCTCAATCGAGGCATGAAACTCTATTTCGAGCGGGACGACTCCCTGGCCTCGCTGGACGACCCGGCCTGGGGCCGCCTGCAAGCAGAGCTCGGCAACCTGTTTTACGACGTCGTCTGCGAAGAATACTGGACTCCCTCCCCTTTCCAACAAAAAATTTTGACCTGCATCCATCCCTTTGTGCTCCGCATTGCCCGGTTGGAGGAAGAGCTCGAAAAGAAAGACGCGGCCCTGGCCGACATGCGCACTCAACTCCAAGACTCTCGCGAAACCGTGGAACGCATGCACACACGCATCGACGAGCTCACTCGCTCGCATCACGATGCCCTGCAGCATAAAGACGCAGAACTGGAGCGCCTGCGCACACGCATCGACGAGCTCACTCGCTCGCATCACGAAACCCTGCAGCGTAAAGACGCGGACATGGAACGCCTGCGGAAGGAATTCACGGAGCTTCGAGAAACCCTGCAGCGCAAAGACGCGGACATGGAACGCCTGCGGCACGAATTGAAGGAGCTTCGAGAAACCCTGCAGCGCAAAGACGCGGACATGGAGCGCCAGCGCACTCGCATCGACGAGCTCGATCGCTCGCATCGCGAAGCCCTGCTCCACAAAGACGAGAAAATTGAACGCCTGCATCGCGATGCCCTGCTGCAAAAAGACGCGGAAATGGAACGCATGCGAAAGGATTTCGCCGAGCAGATAAAGCAGTTTAAGGAAGCGCTCAGGCAAAAAGACGCGGAAATGGAACGCATGCGAAAGGATTTCGCCGAGCAGATAAAGCAGTTTAAGGAAGCGCTCAGGCAAAAAGACGCGGAAATGGAACGCATGCGGCAAGAGAGCGCGGAACAGAGTCGCCTGCAAAAGGAACGCATGAACGCTGAAATTTGCGTTCTCAAAACACTTTTGCAAGAAAAAAATCAAGCCCTCGAAAAGTTTAAAACGAAAAGAAAACAACCCTTGTCGGAAACTGACGGAAAAAAATCAAAGAAATGAAGAGCTGGGAAGGTTCTCTGACTGAAGAGTATGAAGATTGGGGGGAAACAAAACTTTATACCCGCTCGGCGGTCGCTGCGCTCCCGCCTCGCAGGCATAAAGTTTTGTTTCCCCCAATCTTCATACTCTTCAGTCGCTCTTTATTTATATATTTTTTTTCAATTAAACATTTTTGATCCGGACTCGAGTTGAAAATTTTTTGCCAAACTTTTTAAATTATAATTATAATTATAATTTAAATTAAAATTAAAATTGAAATTAAAATTAAATATTAATTTTAAATTGAAATTTTAAATATTAATATTTAATTTTAATTAAAATTGAAATTAAAATTAAATATTAATTTTAAATTGAAATTTTAAATATTAATATTTAATTTTAATTAAAATTGAAATTAAAATGTAATGTTTGACCTTGAAAAAGTCAGGATAATGTAGGACGTGTATTATATTAAAAAAAGCCAATGGGAATCCCATGTTAAACGAAAGGTCAAATCCAACCCCTCTCAACAGCTTTCATCGGCTCCAGGGAAAAAAGTTTTGAGCGAGCCTCCTTCCATTCCAGAGCTGGCACTATCTCCCCCCTTCCCTAATCACGTGACTTGGACGCGTACCCAGTTGAAAAAAAAAAAAAAAAAAAAAAAAAAAAAAAAAAAAAAAAAAAAAAAAAAAAAAAAAAAAAAAAAAAAAATGCAATTTTTTTTTTTTTTTTTTTTTTTTTTTTTTTTTTTTTTTTTTTTTTTTTTTTTTTTTTTTGTTTACATATAAACAGTTTCCGAAACTCATTCCCATCCACCCCTTTCTGAACTCGTCCCGTTTCCAAGGTTGGTGTCCCACGTGCTGCAAAAAAATGGGCCAAAGGTAAAAAAAAAATCTCTCGATTTTTTCTTTTACCTTTGGCCCATTTTTTTGCAACTTTCACACCGCACGGGTGCTTACAGTTAATTCAGTTCATTTTCCCTCTCTTCCTCGGCACATTTTTTCTGATAGTCCTTGATCCACGATTCAAACCGCTTTCCCTGCCGTTCAGGGCACTCTTCAATTTGCGGCATGTTGCTTCCCGTCACTTCCTTGACATTTCCAAATTTCAGCAGGTAGTAGAGCCTCCTCTCGCGCTCCAACTGCAGCAGGTTGAGCAGGGCCGAGAGTTCAATCAGCCACGCTTCGGGTCGCCTCTTGCACGCAGGGCTCACTTCCTTCAGCTTGCAGCTCGCCACGTCCGATACCCACCGCTGACTCCGGTGGACCGCCAGCGCCACGTCTTCGGTGGAAAAGTACACTTTGCCGTTCCTCCCGACCACCCCAAGAATGCAGTAGAAAAAGTGGCCTTTGGTGAGCAAGAGTCGAAACAACATGGTGAAAAGGGAAAGAGCCCGCTCTGAGCCGCGTTTATATAGACTCGGCCGAGGGAAGCTCCGCCCACCGAGAAAACCAGTTTTTTTTAAAAAACGTGGAAACGAGTCCAATGTTGGTGAGGTCGAGAAAACCAGTTTTTTTTAAAACGTGGAAACGAGTCCAATGTTGGTGAGGGATCCGACGCAAAAAAAGGGGCCGAAAAAAGGAATGGGTTTTCAACCTATTCCTTTTTTCGGCCCCTTTTTCTGCATCTTTGGAAACGCTGCTTTGAAACAGCCTGTTTAAAGATTAGAGTACAGAGTGCGATAGACCTCTTCGTACCATTTCGGAAAATACTTTCCGAAAGGGTACGGGGTTTGCTTGAGATGCATCATCCCGTCAAAGTTTCCGACTGGCATCACGTAGCCAACGTAGAGAAACTGCTGCAATTTTCTGGCAGATGGAGTGAGGATGCCCTCGGCGTCTTCTTTTTCCAGCAGGCTGAGCAGCCACGTCTGCTCAAGGACCCATGTCTCTCGTATCCCATGATGCGTAATGTTGGGCAAGATTTCACCCATCTTGCAGCTGGCCACTTTGCGAATCCATCCCCGTTCAGAGGCCTTGTCCATCAGGTTCGCCACGAGCCCTGCGTGGTAATACACTTTGCCGTTCAGGCCGACCCCACCCGTCACGGCGGTCCCGCCTTGCAGATGCACCTTGAATAACATGTTGACACTGAACGCTTTCACCGCTTACGTCCTTTTATAGGAGAGGTTTCGGGCGAGTGACCTGGACGGGAAGCTCCGCCCACCGAGAAAACGAGTTTTTTAAAACGTGGAACCGAGTCCAAGGTTGGTGAGGGATCTGACGCAAAAAAAGGGGCCGAAAAAAGGAATGGGTGGAAAACCCATTCCTTTTTTCGGCCCCTTTTTCTGCATCTTTTAAAACACTGCTTTGAAACAGCCTGTTTAAAGATATGGAACGCTTCACCGCTCACGTCACACCAGTTTTAAAAAAAACGTGGAAACGAGTCCAATGTTGGTGAGGGATCTGACGCAAAAAAATGGGCCGAAAAAGTAATTGGTTTTTAACCAATTACTTTTTCGGCCCATTTTTCTGCATCTTTAAAACACTGCTTTTTTTTTTTTTTTTTTTTTTTTTTTTTTTTTTTTTTTTTTTTTTTTTTTTTTTTTTTCAAAGCAGCTTGTTAAAAGATAGAGTCTTTGAAGCAGCAGCATGCATTAACTTACGAGTCCAGCCGATTCCAGATTGCTACATACCCTTTTCAGCCATGTCCGAAAGTATATTCCAATGGGGTAGCGCGTTTGCATCACGTTCATCACCCCGTCATAGGTCCCGAGGGGCATCACGTACCCGAAATGCAAAAAGAGCTGCCATTCTCTGAGCCCGGGTCTTTTGGCACCCTGCGCAATCTCCCTCTCTAGCAGGGCGAGCAGCCACGTTTGCTCAATGACCCAGGCATCCCGCAGTCCAGGATGCGTCAGATGAGGCAAGACGTCGCCCATCTTGCAACTGGCCACTTTGCGAATCCATCCGAGGGCTTCTTCCTCCTCCCCTTCGAGAGTAGGCTTCCCCATCAGGATCGCCACTGCCTCCCCGTGATAATACACTTTGCCGTTCCGGCCGATCCCGGCCTGAAGAGAGGTTCCGTTGCGTAGATTCACTCTGAAGAGCATGTTGACAACTGAATCGACTCTGAGAAGAAGAACGGGTTTCAGTCACTCGACCTTCACGGTGGTGATCACGTGGTCTCGGCTCCCCGCAGGAAACGACGCGCGCAAAAAAAAAATGGGATGAGAGAGTTTTCATCTCATCTAATTTTTTTTTGGCATTGCAAAAAGGCAGCAGGGAAAAAAAGTCTAGTCCATTTTGGGAATAAATTCTTGGGAGCAATTGCCTTGCATGACAATAATTTTTTTGGGTGGGAGGCTTGAAAACCAAAAGAGGATCCCGTCATCCTGGGTGTAAAATCTTTTTTTAAACGGGAGCGTTGAAGGATGAGCGATGGGAGGAATGGCAGCAGTAGCAGTAGCAGCAGCAGCAGCAGCAGCAGCAGCAGCAGGTTCGGCATCTTCGTTGGGGTCGTAAGGGGGGCAGCTTGGAGAGTAGGGCGTGAAATCGGGCGGCGACCGGGGACTATAGTCGGTGACATCGGTAGCAGCAGCAGCAGCAGCAGGGGGCGAGGCGGCAGAGTAACCAGCAGCAGCAGCAGCAGCAGTAGCAGTGGCCTCGTCCTCCACCACTTCATACTCTTCCTCCTCCTCCTCCTCCTCCTCCTCGCGATCGCGGTCCGGATCCGAGTCCACTTCCAGCGCTTCTTCAAAGAGTTGGTGTTTATAGCCTTCGAGCCATAGGAAAAAATTGACGGCGAGAGGATCGTTCTGATTACACAGTTCGGCTCTCGGGTAGCGAGGATCCGTGTCCACTCGCACGTAAAAGTTGCCTCGATTGAAATGGTCATAAATGAGCTGGGCTCGCGTCTTTCGGCAACGTTCGAGCACCGACAGCAGGCGGTTATGAGTCATGAGCCGCGTTTCCAGGAACCGGTGGTGTTCTTGGGCGTGATAGCGGGAGGCAATGTCTTTGAGCAGCACGTTGGAACGATGACGTGTAAACTGGTAGAGGGATCGATACCCCAAGAGTTTGGCGACAGACAGGGCTCCCCAGTACAGGCAGCCATTTTGACCGATGGCTCCCCAGAGCACGCCGGTGCCGAGCTTGAGTTGAAAGAGCATGACGCGGCATATAGAAGGCCAAAGAGAGCGCGCGCCGGACTATTTATGCTCGCGGGAGCCAGGGGGAGGGGAAGGGAAGAAGCAGAGAGGTGGTGAAGGAACGCGGGGAGGGCCAAAGACCCTTTTCTTTGAGAGGCGCGCGCTTCAAGGACAGGCAAGGGGAAGAGTGAATAAACTCGAACGAAGCGCCCGCGCAGAACGTGAGTTCATGCGTATCGATCCAGACTTTTTTTTTTTTTTTTTTTTTTTTTTTTTTTTTTTTTTTTTTTTTTTTTTTTTTTTTTTTTTTTTTTTTTTCCTCCAAGCATTGGACGCAGGTGAATGGGTGAGTCGCTATTCAATGGATGTATAGGAGGCGGGCAACTACATTGATGACAGTCTGGAAACGTCAAGCCCAAGAGCACCAACGTTGGTGACGAATGAACCGTAAAAAAAATGGGTGCCCGGGAGAATGCTGATGCATTTTCTTGGGCACCCTTTTTTTTCCAATGTTGGTGACGAATGAACTGCAAAAAAAATGGGTGCCCGGGAGAATGCTGATGCATTTTCTTGGGCACCCATTTTTTTCCAACGTTGGTGACGAGTAGACTGCAAAAAAATGGGTGCCCGAGAGTTGTGCATGCATCAGCACAACTCCCGGGCACCCATTTTTTTGCCTCTAGATAGAGAATTACAGTTCGGTATACATTTTTTCAGCAGCAGCTGCAGCAGCAGCATCTTTATCCTCAACGAGTTTAAATTTTTTCAGAGTTCCTTTCCACTCAAACAAAATTTCAAGAGGACAGGCATCCTCTTGACGTGATTCCAGTACAGTGACTTGACTGTTTTCTGCAACGACGGGCGGGTTCATTAAAATCTCTTGGTTACATTTCATCATCGTCTCGATGAGGGGATCCGGGTAGAGTTTAAACACGGCATTTTTTTTAAACGTTTCAAACCAGTGAAAGAAGGTGGGGTGTCGGACCATATCCGGTATCCCCGGTACGTTCAGGATGAGCAGAATTGTCGGATGACTCACGTCTTTTTCGTCCCATTCCATCAAGATGCGGACGTACGTTTGATCCGAGCCGAGTCGCCTGCCAAACTCTTGCACCGACTCGACCCTCGACATTTGAAACAGTCGCATGGCCGCTTCGTGCCGCACTACGCGTTTCTTGAGGTAGTGAGGCGGCGTATTCTTCAGGGTCGGGGCCACGTGCCGCACTTGCACGTTGGTCAGGGTTCGCGAAGGCCTATGAAGGCCCAGGACGCTGATGACATCTCGAGCGAACCAGTAGAGGAGTTCGTCTTGACCGATGAGTCCGGTCAGGACGTAGTGGTGATACGGTGTGGGCTGATACTGGATGCAAAAGGACATGGTGAGAGCGAGAGCAAGAACGAGAATGCCGCGCGGATCGAAGCGGACGAGCGACTGAGGCTGAGGAGGCGGAGCCCGCTCGAGGGGCGGGACACGCAGCGACGAATCGGGAGAGAGCTGCGCGCGCGGCCGGTCGAGCGGCGTAAACGGGTTTGGAAAGGAGGGGGGGGGGAAAGGGGGATAAAAAGACGGGAAGGGAGAGGAGAAGAAGAAAAAAACAGTCATGCAGTTTCGAGTGGGTTTGATGGACCGCCAACTCTACTTTAATCTTTTCGGAGCTGTGGGAAAGAATGGAAAAATGTATTGGGGAACGTTAGAGTTGGCTCTGTTGCTAGGGAAAAGCAATGTTCACGCCTGGGCTCGAGAAGTGGGTAGCTGTCTCAGCAGCGACATTTTACCAGAATGGAAAACCGAATGGGTGATTGAACACACGGCCCTGATTCATCTCCTCGCCTACCGCTTGGCATCGGGGTATAAGGCCGATAGGGAAGCGAGACTCTACGAGTTTTTGAACAAGGGACGCATCTTGGAGCGCAAACGGGTCGGCAAAGTCGTGTATTTGAGACAATGCGGCGAAAAGGAGGGATACCTGCTGCCCGCCTACTTGCTCGAATGGCAGGATAAAATGCAGACGACCTGCAAAAGGGACTAGAATCTTTCTGAAGGCCAGAAAGGGCAAAAAAAAATGGACCAAAGGATATTCTCCTTTGGTCCATTTTTTTTTGCGTCCGTGGACAGGCCAACGTTGGCGAGTGAAAGACGACCTGCAAAAGGGACTAGAATCTTTCTGAATAACAGAAAGGGCAATGTTCCATTTTTTTGCGTCCGTGGACAGGCGCAAAGCGAGTGAAGCGCGAAGGGTATTAAGGTTTTTTTTTTTGGGGGGGGGGGCTAAAGGGGCCGACGGGCATTATAAATTTTTCTGAAGGGGTTCCGGTGCTCGATTCATTTTGCAGTCGACTGTACATACATGCGTACATACATACAGAACGGGTGGGCACAATAGCTCTCAGGCTTTGATAGCCTCTGAGCTAAAAAGAAAGTGTTACTGAAACCTCTTAAAAAGATAGCTTTTATTTTTCAATAAAAATAACTATTTTTTATTAACAACTTTTTTTGTATAAAACAAAATTTTCTTGATACTATATCCCACAGTTTTTTTTTTTTTTTTTTTTTTTTTTTTTGCGAGTGTAAAAAGCAAATTGTGTCTGTTTTGAATTAGTTGATTTTCAATTTGTTATGTAAGTTAAAGAAAAAAAAGTCATTTACAATTTTGGTTGCAAGAATGGTTGAATGTAATCAGTTAGATCACTCTGCCGTGACGTCAAAGTTGAGCTCTTAGGAATTATCTATAGGTGGCGTTTAGCCGTTCCCCAAAGTCTACGAGGTCTGAGAGGCACAGGTTTCCTAGCCAATAGCGTGTTCATTAGTTGTTTACGTCGCCGCTGATTATTTAGGTCAAACAATTAACGCCTGGGATGACAACGCCATAATGTAAATGGGCCGTAAAAATCCGGCATTTAATGTATTAAATTACAAGACCCAACCGGAGGCTAACGAAAAAGACAGGCTACCGCTGTACATTCCACTTATCTTTTTTTACAGACCGCTAGAGTGACGTGGTGCTCTTTTCGTACGCCTTCATTGGTGCATTCGAGCAACACGTGACTGCGGCGGTCTGTAAAAAAAGATATGCGTAAAGCACCGCGGTGGCCTTTCTTTTTCGTTAGCCTCGCCCAACCACTTAGCGACACCATAAGCAAACAATGTAAACACTGGTTGGTTGGTATACTTGTGCCTTGAAGATGTCGTACGATTTGAGTGACTATATATGAGAGTGGTGACATAAGATGCGCAGACAGATGCGTTTGTATAAACTATGGTAAGCCTAGGATTTTTCTATTCCAGAACATGGCGACATTCGTCTGGACAAGATAGATTATACCCGAGTGAGACAAGTTAATAAGCATTAGCTTTTCGATAATGACAGGTATGCCAAGATGCTTGACGATTATCTTTTGTTCAAAATCGTCTCAATCAATAAAATTATATATACCGTATTTCGCCACCGTCATATCGGGGCAACGTAGGGCAGGGGAGATGGTTACGCCATCATGTAACCGCAGCATTATGGAGCTCAGTGACTTTTTGTCAAAACAATGGACAATAATGGTAGACCCGCATGATGCTTAGCCATTCGTTTTTATCAAAAAACGTCAAAATTAATCAAAATTTAGGAACAGATGCTTTACACTCACGCAGAGATTTTTGGCGACTTTTTGGTTGGCGCGATTTTCAAGCCCGCGAAAAAAAAACTGTGCCCGAGTGTATGAATGCCTGAGTGTCAGAATCGAATCCTTCGTCTTTCTCTGAGTGCTATGAGTAAGGCTTCGATGTCGAAAAGCGACATTCATATTGGAGACAACAAGCTTGATTCTGAGCGCTCTCGTTATGATTTCGATATCATTGGTGTCGGATAAATAAATCAAAAGCACTATTTCTATGGAAACAACATTTTCGATATCGAAAATTTTAACAACGGCATTCGGAATCTGACGCAATTTGCAGGAAATGTGTTGTTGCCATGGAAACTAAAGACTGTCTGCGGTATCGAGATTTAACGACTGCTTTGAGAATTAGGCTTTTTGTTTTACTGTAATATATGACAAGATAAGAAGTGTATCTTTCTCTCTAGTAGTATTTGAGACAAAGCCGCCGCCGGCGTAGCATGGGTCTGAAGCTGTATGCCAACCAACCAACCAGGAAGTGAGCACATGTTGTTACTTGTTCTACGTGTTGCACGCGAGACTGATTAGTAGAAAATTTTTGGGTGATACTGCAGTTTTGATGTTGTGAAAGCTTTTGCTGACGTGTCTGGAGATCGCTGTTTTGAAAGTTGGAGTGTAAAGGACTTTGGAGCAAGCAATTTTTTTACATTTAAAGAAGGAACGGAGATAAGGGTCGTTATGGAACTTCTGTTAGTTGGAATACCTATTAAGATAAGTTCATTTTTGATGATTTTGTAGTACATTGTCAATGTTAATATTCTTGTAAAATAAGTGGTTTAACTTATTCGGCAATTTCTTAATCTAAATATGTTTTATTTTAAAATGTCTCTGTACGAACAGTGATTTTTAATGACAAAAAAAGCTGCAGAAACTTTGATTCAAAATTTGAAACTTTTGTTTTCCCCCATCTTCGCGAAAATTGAAGATGACCAAAAACTCTAACACCAAACAAGTATCTGCATGCAGATACTTGTTATCCTTCACAAATACAGAGCTTGTCGAAAAAGCTTTTAAGTATTATGCATATATAGGGTAGATGTGCCAGTAATGGACACCCTTAAGGAATTTCTTTAAAAATTATTTTTTAATTAAGTTATAATTGTTATATTCCACATTTTTGTATATTATATTAATCTACCAACAATATTTAACCATGCTCATAGTCACATTTCTCAATGTGAATCGAAATATAATTGTAAATAACAGAAATAAATCAAAACACCCTAAATTCTAGTAATGGACACCCCACAAAAAATAATAGATAATTGATATTATGATTGTATTTAAAACTAGAATTTAAAGAAAACATTTTAATGAAATAAAAAAAAGCTGAATTTTTATTGGTTAATTTTTTATAAACCAAAAACGTCGAAGGTGGCCCATTACTGGAAGGCGGTCTATTACTGGCACATCTACCCTATGTTTTATTTTAAAATGTCTCTGTACGAACCGTTACCTTTAATGATAAGGAAAGCTACAGAAACTTCGATTCAAATTTTGAAACTTCTGTTTTTCCCCCCATCTTCGCGAAAATTGAAGATAACCAAAAACTCAGTAACTCTAAACAAGTATCTGCATGCAGATACTTGTTATCCTTCACGAACACAGAGCTTGTCGAAAAAGCTTTTCCGTCTTATGCATATATACTAAGGATGCGTGTCTTAAGCTTGACGCTGCTCCAGACTTGAGATTATATCTATGTCTTCGTTTGAACCCGATTAAAAAAAAAACTCAGCTCCATGAAACAAGTCGGAAGATCCCCTTGAAAGTATTAAAAGCCATTTTTGGCTACTTGTGTATCATGAGAGCAATATACTGTTATAAACTTTCATAGCAAATTATTTTAAAGAAAGTTTGTTTTGATGTTACGTTAATAATAAAAAGTAACATTTACTTTAAAATAAAATATAAAACATAAAAGGTTAGAAATGTCAATGTAACGTGAGTCGATTTGTTTAGCTCTGCTAAGAATATTAATGATTTAATAAAAACAAACATGCCTGTGTTGTGTAGCCGAAAAGGGGCATGTTTATTACAAAAAGGGGGTACTCCTAAGTGAAAATACCAGGAAAGGTATTGAAGGTGAATCAAAAAAGGTTGGGCACTGCTGTACTAGCTGATTCGCCCGACACTGGCGGGGGGAAATCGGCTTAACTATTGAAAATACGAACAAAACAAACATGACAAACTGTATTTACGCCACATAGGCCGCCAACTGAAGTTTTGCACCCAGGCGCCGGCCGGATACTGCTGACGCGCCCCTGATTACTGGGGAGTACCACCAACCCTGTAGGGGAAATCACAAAATGAAGCAGTGTAGTGTGCGAAAGTTTGAAAAGAAGGCAATTTTAAATGAATTTGCATTGTTAGTTACATCTTTAACACTTTCCAATCTAATTGAAAAGTGTTTGACTTCGGTTTGTCTGCTGTATGGCCGTCTGCCGTCTGTCCGTGCTCTAACTCCCGTAAATATGCTCGGATTGCCCTGCAATTTTTATATGTTATTGTCGTTATCTATAGCATGTTTCCTATTTCAACTGAAGTACTATAAGTGCACTTATAGTACTTTTACAGGAACACTCAAAAGAATTGTTACATTACGGTCTATGGGGAAAAATCATTTGCGGTTTATTTTAATGACATTGCACAATTTCAAACACATTGTAATTGATATATATCACTAAGGTGCATTACAAGAAGCTTAGTATGGAATAGGGTGTGCATAGCACTTATAGTTAGTTTACAGGGAAAGTCAAAATAATTCCGTTACATTACGTCTATGGAGAATAATCGTTTGCGGTTAAATTAAATAATGTTTCACTATTTTAAACGCATTGAAATTTATATATATCACTAAGTGCATTACAAGAGGCTTACTACAGAATATTGTGTGTATAGCAGTCATCGTTCAATTACAGGGACATACAAAAGAACTCTCTGTTAACAATTCCTGGAAGTGCGTTTTAAGTTGCTGAATGCAATTTTAAATTTAACTCACTTTTTGTCTTTTACTTGGTGTGTATAAATTCTGTAGATCCTATACAGGGCAACACAAAAGTTCGCGAACACATTTCCGTGGATTGATAGAAACTCCAGAAATGAGAATTTTAAACTGTGCTACGCGTTTCCTAACTAAACTAAAATTTAGCCTCTTATGTAGTATATATACAAATCTATAGATCATATACAGGACTGAATAAAAGTATTCGGGTATTTTTCCGAATATTGTGTATGTTGGAAATATATGCTGGAAATATATGTTGGAAATTACGTTTCTTATAATAACGTTTTCCAAATTGTTCACTTAGATGTTATCTTTCAGCTTATTAAACGGTAATGATTTGTACAATTATTTTGGAAGCGTTGGAAAGTGCTATATAATCTATGCTTGACGCATGAATTTTCGTTCTTGTTTTTTTATGTACATGTAGAAAATTATTTTGTTTGTTTATCGTTTATCAGATTGTATTTGCTTCAAGAAGTAAATTTTCAGTATATTAGATCTTTTGCAAGTGAATAATCTTTGTAGAACACTTTTTAACACTTTCCAACAAAGTTAAAAAGTGTGTTTGAAATCAGATCGTCTGTATCCCGTCTGTCTGTCCGTGCTCTAACTCACGAAAATACACTCGGATTGCCATGAAATTGATATACGTTATGAAGGTTTCCTATGGCATGTTTGGAATTGAAAATGAAGTGCGTAGCGTTTACAGTTAATTTACAAGGACACTCAAAGTATTCCGCTACATGACGGTCTATGGGGAGAAATCGTTATCAGTGTATTAAAATTATATCAATTTCAATATATTGGAAACAATAGATCACTGAGATGCATAACAAGATGCTTACTATTCAATATAGTTTGCATAGCATAAGTCGTTTACATACAGGGACACACAAATGTGTGCATTTTTAAGTTGCAAAAGTTGCGCATTTTCTTATTAAAATAATACATTATTTATAGTTCAAATAGTTCTCTCATTTGCATACTAGTTTTTAACACTTTCCTACTTAGTTGAAAACTGTTTGAGTTCTGTTTGTCTGTCTGTATGTCTGTCTGCCGTCTGTCCGTGCTCAAACTCAAGTAAATATACTACGATTGCTATACGATTTGATATGTTATTGAGGTTTGCTATGGCTTGTTCGGTATTGAAAATGAAGTGTGTAGCCCTTATAGTTTTTTACAGGGACACTCATAAGAATTACATTACATTACGGTCTATGGGGAAAAAATCGTTTGCTTTGAATTTTAATGATTTTACACTATTTCAAACATGTGGAAATTGATATATATCGCTGAGGTGCACTACAAGAGACTTACTATATAATAATGTGTGCATAACACTTATAGTTCCTTTACAGGAACACACAACATAATTCGGTTACAGTAGTGTCTATAAACAATAATTGGTGGAAAAGTGCGATTTCAATTGTAGTACGCATTTTTAAACTTAACTAAATTTTTACATATTAATTATCTGGTGTACATAAATGCTGTAGATCCAATACAGGGCAGCAACAAAAGATATCGAGTGCATTTCAATTAATAGACGGAAATGGTTGAATAATGTTTAGCTGTTCTATGCGTTTCCTAACTGAACTCTGTTTTAGGATACTATGTAGTATATATACAAATCTACGATCATATACAGGGCTGCAGAAAATAATTTGGACATTTTTCCCGAATAGTGTTGGTAATTCCTGAACTTGGATGTTTAAATATGTTAGGCCTCCCCTACACACTTTGACTTTGTTTACTTAGTTATTATCTTTCACCTTATTAAACGGTAAAGATATGCAAAAATATTTTGGAAGGGTTTTAAAGTGTTACATAATCTATGCCTGTCGCATGATTTTTTTGTTATTGTTGATATACTTAGCATCGATATTTTTATACAAATCTGCACGGAAGAATTTCCATCCATAGATTTACTGCTTTAATTGCGGGTGAGTAAGAATTCACACTATTTGAAGCTCGAAAAAATGTCTGTATGCACTGTTGGTGGGAATAGAATTTACTTTTTGTATAGGAACATGCAAAAAAATGTTTCTGGGCAGTTATAGTTTTAACCCTTTACCGGATAAAGCAATTCAATTGCTAAAATGTTGAAATAAATGATTGACACCGGAAATAATGAACAAATTTATTTGTATATAAGAAAAAAGCGATATTTCACATACATAATAAATGGAAAACATTTCTATTAAAATTCTGCTGTCATTGTTGAATTTCGTAATTAAAGTTTTGTGGTTTCATAGGGAAACCAATGTCCGTTAAAGGGTTAAGATGTGCTTCAGTTACTCTACTTCAAGTTAACCCTTAACTACTGTGAATGGTCTCTGAGACAGCTTGATCGACAGATGAATAAAAGGCTCGATTTACTCATAGGATACCACTTATGTACTAAACTTTAGTTACTGTACTATTGTAATTAAAATTCATCAATTCAAAAGTCACTAGCTATAGTACTAGGGCTCCAAACGAAACAAAATTTTATCAGTATCTGTAGTTAAACTGAAAATAAGTAAAACTGCAAAAATTGGAAAAAAAGCAGCTATCTGAGATACTGCTAAAAGCAGTTAAGGGTTAAAAATAATCTGGTATATTAACCCTTAACTGCTGTTTGCGTTTTTCAGACCGCTGTTTTTTTTTTTTTTTCAATTTACTAACTACAGATACTGATAAAATTTTGTTTCGTTTGCAGCTCTACTACTATAGCTATTGACTTCAGAATAGATGAATTTTAATTATAATAGTATTGTACATAAAATTTAGTACTGAAATGGTATCCCACTAGTTGATCTGTTTTTATTTCATCTTTCGATCAAGCCGTTTTAGAGACTGATCACAGTAGCCTATATGACAATTTTTGTCACAGCAGTTGAGGATTAAGGTACATTTTTACGTTGCAGCGTGTTGTGTTTTGAGAACTGGTTATGTGTAGCATCTATAGTTCTGATTCCAAAGCCTTGCACAATAATTCTAATAATACACTGTCTTCGACATTGCCTGACGCCAGTTCTACTAGTTTATCCGTTTTCCACAAATATGCTAGTAAGTTGTGTTTAATTTCTGTAGGATTTATACCAAACTTTGGAAAATAATTCAGACATAATTCCGTCTAAGGACACTTATTAAAGGAAAGTTCCTACTGCTTTGGCATAAAATTTATGGGATGTTTTCGATTTCTTTCGGTTACAAAGAAAATGGATACTACCTTCGTTGGTATATTTATTGACATTTCACTATATTTAAATTTTTGTGTGTAAAATATATATATATATATATATATATATATATTACGACCTTGTGCGGTGGAGAGTAACTACCGTGAACATCGAATCGGGCGGCCGTTTTTCTCCTGTCACAAGTATCTGAAAAAATTTGATCCGCCAATCATGAAAGGGTATTTTTTGATAAAATAGCGATCATTTGAACAAAAGGTAATTTATCGCCTCTTTTTTTTCATTGGCGAGCTCAAAAAGAGAAAAAATAATCGATGAAAAATATACTTTTCGGTGAACAGCGAGGAAAACGATCATCTGACTTTTAAATTAAAAATGAAGGAAATTGGTCAAATAGTTCTCGAGAAAAAGGATCGCCCACTTTAAAAAGCATGGTTTTGAGAATACAAGATTAAATTTTTACAATAGAGTTACGTTTAACGAGCAATAAATATTGTAAGAAATTGTAATATCACGAAACCGCCTTGGGGGCAACACCCACACACGTAAAGAATGCAAAGAATGCAAAATTAAAAAAAGAAAAATCGAATATTTTGACAAATAAAAACAGCACCCCTCCCCCTTAACTAAAATAAAGTTTAATGCATATTTGCGAAACACCCACAAATCTTCCGTAAGAAGTGTGTTAACACAGGTTAACGTTTAAAATCCCTGATGGCTCGGCCTTATAGGCACAGGTAAATTTCGAAGACTCAGACCGTGGGGGCGCCTGTTTGTTGGAAATTGCTGAAGAAAAGACCTTTTTGCTATGATGCGGAATTTTGGAAACGCCGACTTCGAAACCTACCTTGTTTCCGGGCGGAGCCGGCAGGGATTGTTTTTATTTATTTTTTTTTTGCTATAAGGGTTGGTCCTATAAAAAACTTGTCAATATGAAAGTTTTAGATAATATTAAGAGGATTTATAATAAATTTAAGCGGATTTGATATCTTCTGAATTGACGAAGTTATGATTTTTTTTCTTCTAAACCCCCCTTCCCCCCCCCCTTGGGGCCATTTTTAATAATATCTGAAATCTGTCATACATACATTTTCGGCCATTTTTCTAGAAGTAATAATAACTTTAAACGGATTCGATAAGTTTCATAATTAAGAAATTATGGTTTTTTTTTCTTTTTTCATAAAAAGTCTCCCCCATTTCCGCCCCCTTGGTTTGATTTTGCCCATTAACGAGCTTGACCGAGATTTTGTGCCCCTTGATTTTATGTATCAGTTTGGAAGAGATTTGTGCAGAATTATTGCCGTTATCGTGTCCATAAAAAAGTGACATAGCAACTGGGGGTGGTTCTGGGAGTTATAATCGGCGTAGATAGGCAAAAATTTTTCAAAAATTTCAACTTGGGTGAGAATGTAATAGGTAGTATTTCTTACGAAATCTACCTAAAAAATGTTAGCAGTCTTACATACTGCTGTTTATTTATTTTTTCAGTTTCACAGTTTAATTTGTAACTTTCAGTTTATGGAAACTGGTGACATTTTGTTTCTTTTTGGAGCCCAGATACTTCTGAATAGATCAATTTTAATTCTAATGGTCCTTTACGTAAAGTTTAGTATTAGAAACAGTGTCTTATTAGTTAATAGAGAATTTTATTAACCCTTAAGGGGACAGTGGACATTCCAAATTACGAAATGCGACTGAAAAATCGATTTTTTTTTTATTTGGTGAATTATGAAAATAGATGCTCAAATTTATCTGCTGCAAAAATAATTTTTCAATTTTGAGGCTTCTTCGCACAGATATGAGCTTTTATATTTGTCAAAACTCTATACATCTATACAGTTTTTTTTAATTAAAATGCTGTTTTATCAAAATTGAAAATTTGGTACATTTCTAATTTTTGAAACGTTCCATGTGCATTCCTAATTATCAGATTCTTTTGAAATTTTTACTGTATATCCTCTATATATTAATAAAAAATGTTAGCAAAAAGTTGTATCTCAGGGGTATTTTAGTGTTGAAATATGTGCGCATATGAAAAAAATTCGCTTTTTTTTTTAGAAGAAAAAATGCATATTTTTTATTGAAAATATATTTTTTCTGATTATACATTCAGCGAACTTTTACAATTCATGCAAACTTCCTTTCTAATATATAAAAAATATCTCATAAATAAATATTGTCTTATTTTATGCAAAAGAAATGCGCATGGGGCATTTTAAAATACATTTACTCGTTAATTTTAAATTTAAAAATTGAATAATTTAAAAACTTTTTATTATTTTAACTCAAAATTTGGAATATGACTGTTTGAGCTTGTCATTAACAAGTCTGCCAATTTTCAAATGAATCAATTAAAAATTCTAGGATTTGATTTTTAATGCCCACTGTCCCCTTAACTGCTTTTTGCAGTTTCGCAGACCGCTGCTTTTTTCAGTTTTCCCAGTATAACTTGTAACTTTCAGTTTAACTCTAGATACTTGTAAAATTGTGCTTAGTTGGGAGTCCTAGTAACATCGCTAAAGGCTTCTGGATAGGTGAATCCTCTTTAATAAAAAGTTATGAGTTGCTGACGACTGTGATTTTCGCTAATCGTTGCCACAGATTAATCTCGGAAAATGAAACATTTGATGTTACTGAAAAAATTAATAGCTCGAAAATATTTGTCAGAAAATTGTTAGACAAACTGCGTTAGAAAGGTAAAAAATGGTATTTTTCTTGATATAAATTTCCAATCTAGCGATTATGCCGTTTTTTAACTATTTAATTAAAAAAATTACCATAGCGAAACCTTCACGCGTAAAAAGATAATGATAACGGCAGCCTGTATACTGGCTATAGCACGAGTCACAATTTATAGTAGCCTTATTATTCTGTTAAAATATAAAAGTGAATTATGATGTCACGAGTGCAGTATTTTTATTCAATTCTCCACAAATAGCATATATTAGTCCATCTCAGTGAGGCATATCACTTTCATTATATTTGAAGTATTGTAACTTCATTAAAATCGAACAGAAATGATTTTTCAGTATCGTTTTCAGAAATGCGGAAGGACATTCCAAGTAAAGGTGCGTATGATTTTAAAACACAGGGTAAATTTCAAGGTCAATATTTCGTTTGATTAAAGGTTCGTTAAGAGAAATTGACCAGCGTAGCTTGCTAGTTTTAATTATAATAGACCTGTACATAAAGTGTAGTTTTGAAACAGTATCCTTTGAGTTAATCGAGCTTTTTATTTATCTTTCGAACAAGCTGAAAGAGAAACCGCTCACAGTATCTATGCGACAGTTTTTGTTTCGCTGATTTAAGAGCCTACACCAGTCATGTGAAAATACGCGCAAGCTAATGTTAAGTCTATGGGAAGGTTCTTGGCAGATTTCTCGCTCGCATTTTAATATTTTTAAATGTTTTTTGCATAGGATAGCTGAGGTCGGTCTCTAACGTTGTTAGTTTTTGCTTTTTCGATTTTGGCTCCAGTTTTTTTATTTAAGGGTACTTCCACTTTCACAACCGGTTCCAAAATTGCAATTGTCCGCTTATGGGAGGAAAAAAACTGTAATCAAAATCAACCGATTCTGTAAGTGAAAGTACCCTTATATAAAAACCTGGAATTAAAATCTAAAAAGTAAATCTAACAACGTTAGGGATCGGCCTCAGCTACTCTCTGCAAAAAAAAAAAATAATAATAATAAGAATATTAAAATACGAGCGAGAAATCTGTCAAGAACCTTCCCTAGACTTAACATTAGAGTTCGACTTTCTTCAGATGACTAGAGTAGGCTCTTAACTGCTGCCAGTGGTCTCGCAGACCATTTCATTTTAATATTTTCACAGTTACTTGTAATTTTTACTAAAATAACTAAACATTTTTTTTAAACATCTGATGAATAAGTCTTAAATAAAATATCACATGTAATCAGACATAAAAATTACATAAAATACACTTAATAAAAATACGGCAAACGTTTCAGGCTAAAATTTAGCCCCTCATCAGTGCAATTACGTACATTGACCGGAGAATTTTCAACCAAATTCTCCGGTCAACGTACGTAATTGCACTGATGAGGGGCTAAATTATAGCCTGAAACGTTTGCAGTGTTTTTTGTTTTTAATGTTTTAAGTGTATTTTATGTAATTTTTAAGTGAGATTAAATGTGATATTTTATTTAAGATTTTTAGTTTAATTATGGACACTAGAGGAATTGTGTTTAGTTTGGAGCCCTAGTAATATCGCTGAAGACTTCTGAATAGGTGATTATTATTATAATAGTTCTATACATAAAGGTTTGTACTGAAATAGTATTCCATGAGTTAATCGAGCTTTTTATTCATTTTCGATCCAGCGGAAAGAGACCGATCAGTGTATCTATGGGGTAGTTTTTGTCAACTGTTAAGGGCTAATCTTTCGATCAACGCGGTCTGAGAGACCGCTCAGACAAACTATGTAACAATTTCTGCGACAGCATTTAAAGGTTAAACACGTTTCGAACTAGAAATTCTCTTAAGAAATGAAATTAACCCTTGACTGCTGTTAGCGGTCTCGCAAACCGCTACTTTTTAGGGTTTCATTCATCTCACGAAACCCTATTGCTCCCGCTCCGTTGTCTGTCTGTCACAGAGCCATTCTCGAAAATTATGCAACTTACAGAGTTGAAACTTCGTGTATAAATCAGAATATCAGCTGTGAAGAGCTGAAAATATTAAAATTTGAAAAATTCGTATTAATTTAATAAATAGAGATAAAAAAACAAAATTCTAACAGCCCTTTCCTATTAAATTTAAACATTTTTCGATATAGCTGATGCCAAAAATTAAAAATCAACGATGAAAATCTTTCTACAATAATTATTTTTCTATCAGACGATTTCCACGTGAAAAATGAAATAAAAAGTTTCACCAATTGAAAAAAAAGATTAATATGAAATAAAATTGATTGACATCATAGTGGTAATAAAACATAAAACGGAAAGATTTCTCAATAATACAAGGAGTATGTGTATGTGCACAAAACAGATTAATATCACGTCATTAGAGAATTAAAAAGAAAATCTGACGTCATATCGGAAGTTTAACGTATTTTTCAAATGTTTCAGAATAATACAAAGCGTGTATCAATATGAGTAATAAAGAATAGTAAATATATGAGTTTGATAAACATATTGAATCATGATAAAAATCCGAATATGGAAATATTCGCATATTTTAGCATTTTGAAGGTGTACAACATGTTTAATTTTGAAATTATTTTTTTTAATATCTCATTTAGTCCGCATGACAGATATTACAGTGAGAGAATATAATAGCGGGCTTAGACCCCTATCGGAATGGTTCAGATATTCGAAAAAAAGAAAAAAATAGACAGGTAAATTTTTACTTTATACAAAACATGACTTTTTTGGCTAAATGAAATTTTTCTGAATTTATTAAAGGATAAAGTGTTTTGAAAGGAATATTAAACGAAACCCTTTGAGCGATCTTCTCTCACACTTACCCACTTGTTTTTATTTCCATAGTTTAACTTGTAATTTTTAGTTTAAATAAGGATACTAGAGGAATTTTTTTTCGTTTGGATCCCTAGTACTTAAAGCTAAAGACTTCTGAATAGGTGATTTTTTTTTTATAATAGTCCTGCGCATTAAATTTAGTATTGAAACAGTATCCCTTGAATTAATCGAGCTTTTTTAATTAATATTTCGAACAAGTGGAAAGAAACGGCTCACAGTATCTATGCGACAGTTTTTGTCACAGCAGTTAACCCTCTCGTAACCAATTTTTTTTCCACAAATCAATCTTTGAATTAGCAGAATTAAAATGCTATTAAAGATTGCGATAAAAATATAATTTATGCCATCAATGAAGCCCGTATCTTTAAAAAGACTGCACTCAAAATAAAATTTTGTCGAATGCCTTTTCTAAAACATCGCGTTTTATCATTTAAGTCCGGAGCCTCATATGAGAGTGAAGGGAATGAGAGGGTTAAGGGCTAATCTTTTGATCACGCGGTCTCAGAGACCGATGCAATAATTTCTGCGAGAGCTTTTAAAGGTTAAACACGTTTTGTACCAGAAATTCTCTTAAGAAATGAAATTAACCCTGAAATTAACCATCCTTCGATTAAGCGGTCTCACAGTATCTATGCAAAAATTTTTGTCGCAGAAGTTAATAGTTAAATAAGTTCCACATAGAAACACTGAATTAAATAAATGATACCTGAAATAAATTTCTAAACTTGGTTAACTTATGTCAAATTAAACGGCATTTTAGAAACTCAATCTTATGAGTCAATAGAATATTTCATTCGACTTTTGATAACTCGGTCTCAGAGATCCCTTAGAATAGTTATGCAACAATTTCAATGACAGTATTTAAAGGTTAATATGTTTCGAACTAGAAATTCTTTTAAGAGCCTACGCTAGTCACGCGAAGAAATGCTCAAGCTAATGTTAAGTCTATGGGAAGGTTCTTCCGCGATTTCTCGCTCAAATTTTAATACTTTTAAATATTTTTTTTTGCATAGGATAACTGGAGGTTGATCTCTAACGTTATTAGTTTTTACTTTTTTTGATTTTGGTTAGTTTTTTTTAGAAGCGGACATTTTCAATTTTGGAACCGGTTCTGAAAGTGAAAGTGCCCTTATATAAAAAAAACTGGAACCAAAATCGAAAAAGTAAAAACTAATAACGTTAGATATTGACCTCCAGTTATCCTATGTGAAAAAAAAGCAATTTAAAAATATTAAAATGCGAACAAGAAATCGCGCAAGAATCTTCTCATAGACTTAACATTAACTTGCGCGTTTTTTCGCATGACTGATGTAGGCTCTTAAGAATGAAATAAAATCGCGTTTGAAAAATGAATTTAAATAAATGATTCTGGAATAAATGTCCTGCTTCGAAACTTGGTTAACTCTAGTCAAATTAACCTTACATTTTGAGGAAGCTATGTGGAAGATTTGGTAAGCATCTTTAATGATTGGTTGCGATTTCAAGGTAAAGGAATGTTTTAGGGTGTTTATTGTATTGTAGCGTGTATAGTTATTTTACTGAATTACGTAAAGTAATACAAATAAGAGTATATGGGTTCAAAAACTGTGATGTTCGAATACGGTTTTAGTGCAGTCGTCCTGAACCTTATTTTGGGCATTCCCCACCAAAGCCTCTTTAAATTCATGCCCCCCCCCCTGCCTTGTAACATATAACTCTTATTCACGCGGAGAAATTCTTAAAAGGACATAATCTTTTCCCAACGATATATACTCAACGATCTTTTAATTTTTAGGTACCACCGTTATCAGATATATTTTTTCTTTATTAATCTATTTCAAAAAGGAGGTTCTAATTCGAAGCGTATTTTTTTGCATTGGTGTTTCGTTCATCTCACGAAACCCTATTCGTCCCGCTACGTTGTATGTCCGTCACAGAGCCGGTTCTCAGAAACTATATAATTTACAGACTTAAAATTTTGTGTACTTTATAGCTGAATATCTACTATGAAGCTGAAAATCATAGAATAAAAAAATCGTATTTTATTATAGAGAGATAAAACACCAAAAATCTAACAGCCTTTTCCTATTAAATTTAAACATTTTTCGTTATAGCAGTTGCCAACAATTAAAAATCCACAATAAAATTCTTTCTACGACAATTAATTTTCTATTGAAAGATTTCCACGTGAAAAATGAAAATGAAATAAGTTTTCACCAATTGAAAAAAAATTAATAGGACGTCCTATTGGTAATAAAACGGAAATTTTCAAACATTTCTCAATAATACAAGGAGTATGAGTATGTGTAGGTATAGAAAGCAGGTTAATATGATGTCATTAGGGAATTAAAAAGAAAATTAATCTGACGTCCTATTGGAAGTTTAACGGAATTTTTCAAATGTTTGAGGGTAATACAAAGAGTATAAATATGCGTAATAGATAAAGCAAGTAGATAGGACGTCAGCAAGTGATTATAACGTCCTATGAGTTTGAGGAACGTATTGAATCATGATAAAAACCCGATTATGGTAATATTGGTATATTTTAACAATTTGAAGTTCTCTATATAACATGCTTAATTTTGAAATTGAATTTTTAATATCGTATTTAGTCCACATGACAGATATTATAACAGAGTATAATAGCGGGCAGGTTCAGACATTCGAAAAAACGAGGAAAATAGACCGGTAAATTTTTAGTGTATTAGAAAACGTGACTTTTTTTCTTTTTCGAAAATGATATTTATATGGATTTATTAAAGAAAGGATAATGTGTTTTGAAAGGAATATTAAACGAAACCCTTCGTGCGATCTTCGATCACACTTACCCACGTGTATTGTTATGTTCAACGATTACTCCGAAACTACGCCACCGATTCATGGGATTTTTTTCCTAATTATTGAAAGAGGATATTCTCTAATGAGTCCGATTTAAATTTCCTAAAAATTGGTTGTTCTTTTTTAGAAATTCAACAAAAAAAAAAATCTTTAAAATATTTGAATTGGTCATTTCAAAAACTACTTAAGTCAACATTTTTCCAAATATAATTTTTTTGTCACAAATGTTTCCTTAAAAGTAGAGCCATGATCTGGGTAATAACCATACAAGTCAGTGTACTCCTTCCTCTTCAAACAATACTTTCAAATTTTTGTTCATATACTTAAGACCTACATTAGTCACGCGAAGAAACGCTCACGCTAATGCTAAGTCTATGGGAAGGTTATCCCGCGATTTCTCGCTCGCATTTTAATATTTTAAAATGATTTTTTTGTGTAGGATAGCTGACGTCGATCTCTATCGTTGTTAGTTTTTACTTTTTCGATTTTGGCTCCAGTTTTTTTTATATAAGGGTACTTTCATTTTCAGAACCAGTTCCAACCGGTTCCAAAATTTAAAATGTCCGCTTATAAAAAAACTGTAACCAAAATCAAAAAAATAAAAACTAACAACGTTGCAGATCGATCTCAGCTATCCTACGCAAAAAAATCCTTTTAAAATATTAAAATGCGAGCGAGAAATCGCGGGATAACCTTCCCATAGACTTAACATTAGCGTGAGCGTTTTTTCGCGTGACTAGTGTAGGCTCTTAAGAGCCTACGTTAGTCACGCGAAAAAACGCTGAAGCTAATGTTAAGTCTATGAGAAGGTTCTTGCGCGATTTCTCGCTCGCATTTTAATATTTTTAAATATTTTGTTGGCATAGGATAGCTGAGATCGATCTCTAATATTGTTAGTTTTTACTTTTTCGATTTTGGTTCGTTTTTTTTTATATAAGGGTACTTTCACTTTCAAAACCGGTTCCAACCGGTTCCAAAATTAAAAATGTCTGCTTATAAAAAGACTGGAACCAAAATCAAAAAAGTAAAAACTTACAATGTTAGAGATCGACTTAGCTACCCTATGCAAAAAAATCATTTAAAAATATTAAAATTCGAGCGAGAAATTGCGCAAGAACCTTTCCATAGACTTAACATTAGCTTCAGCGTTTTTTCGCGTGACTAGCGTAGGCTCTTAAACGCCATACAGTCAGCGACTTAAGTAGTTTTTGCATCCAATACCATATTACATTACCATTTGCAGGCAATTCCGTATTAAAACATAAAAATGTTCCTGTATAAGTGCTATCTTCATTAATTTTGATTTAAAATATGTTTAATATGACTGTTTTGTTCAAATTAAATACCACCTAACTTTGTTTCTTGCTTAAACAACTCAAGTCAGGAACAATTTTTCTGTTATTCTTATTTTTACTATTCATAAATTATAAAAATTATTCGATATTTACAAATTTTTAGGTCCAAACTGTATAATCAACACAAAAAAATCCATAAAAATTCGTTTACTTGTTATAAATACAATTATTACTTACCCATCATATACGTAATATAGGGTAAGTCTTGTAATCGTTTCAATAATCGAAAAAAAAAATTTGACGGATTTACACGTTTCAAACACTGAAGATTACTAAAAACATATTTTTAGAAAAAAAAATTCCCGTCCGTCTGTCCGTGTCTGTAAACGCTCGATCTCCCGAAAAATTTCAGATAGACGTGAAATTTGGTATGTAACTAGTATGTAATAATGAAAAGAAGCCTATTGAATTTCAGTAACCTCGATTATCCGGAACTATTTTTTTCGGACTGTCGAACTTTTCGTTCTGATAAAAGGTATATAAAAATTTTTGAATTTGTTTATTTTAAGAAGTGAATATAAAAGTCAATACAGAAACATAAATTTTGCATAAAGAATGAAGTCGATCGGATCATGAGTTGCCGAGATATTTGTAATCCTATTTTCCATACATTTCAATTTTTCATGACACTGTGTTTCATTCCAATTTTAATTGGAAATGAGACGCTTCATCCGACGCAGTACACTGTTAATTTAAAAGATTATCATTTTTGGATTTATAAGGATGTATCTTTTACGCAATTCAGTAATAGAGCATTTAAAGTTTGACACCATCAAGCCACGATTTTATTCGAATTGCAATGAATTTTATAAGTAGTTTACACATGTTTTATATTATGCATATCCATGATGGGGTAAGTATTACGGTGGCCCCTAACGACTAGTTTATTTCTGAGAAGTTCTGATTCTGTGACTTATGTTGTTTTTGAAATGGTCGATTCATTTGATTTTCAACTATTTTTATAAAGTGGCGTAGCGCTGACTGTTTAGTCGAGAGAGTCGCTGCCTGGCAGCCCCCCCCCCCCTCTTTATACGGTTTTGTTTCGAGGAAAACCAAATAGCGATATTTTAATCGTTAAAAACTTTTATGACTTAAAAAAATCGGTAAAAAAAGAAAAAATCAAAATTGTAAATCGTTTAAATTTATCCAATATTTCTGCGGTACACCCGCTTCATTTGAAAAACACCATTTTTACAATGGAGGGATTGGTACGCTAATACAGGATGGGGCAAAAGTCCCTGCCAAAATTTTGAATTTAATATAAATTAAAGGAATTAGCGTGCGATGAGTGCGGTTGACAAAGCTGCCAATTTATAAATTGAAGTGTTTTATTTTTTGTTAAATTGCTTGTTCAACTTTTTGAAAATCGATGTTCAGATAAGTTGCAAATTACAATACAGAATTAGTGTTATTCTATTTAAGGTATCTGACTACGTTTAAAAAGTGGTTTTCGACCAAAATTGTCAAAACGATTTTATTACATTTTATTAAAGCTCAACTTTTTACCTTTCCAAAACTGTATTTATTTTTATTGTACGATAAATATAACCGGAGTTGAAGCGGTTTTTAAACTACTCAACAGCTATCACTCAAACCGGAAGTACTGTTTAAAGGACCGGAAGTACTATTTAAAGGTACTAACTGGGAGGGGGAAAGCAAAAATATGGCCTTCTAGAAATAAACAAAGGCACTGTACTTAAAAAAAAAAGAGTATGGCTCATAAAAACAGTGAAGTTTAGATGCATATTACTGTGGAAATTCTTGTAGTAAAACATAAAACTAAACTTTAAATGCATTTTTTGGAATATGTAATTTTAGGAGAAAATTTCAAACGCAAAACATGATTTCTCAAAAAGTTATTAGAATATCTCTATGAAATTTACAGTGCATGTTGCTTACACTATTGTGACGGCAATGAACTAAAGATTTAATTTTGGAATAAATATTTTTTGTTTTATGGATGTTTTCGTGGAATGACATCAATGAATTTTATGAAAATCAGCATGTAAAAAGGTGCGATATACTATAAATTTTGAAACATTTAAAATATCTCTTAGATTTTCGTTCATTGCCTTCACCAATGTCGTAAGTATGACGTGTAAAAACAAAATTGTGATACATACAGTAGAATTTTCTGTAGAGTGTTTTGCGTACTGGGCCAAATTTCACTAAATTTTACCCCAAAATCCCCCATTTACCAAAATTTCATCAATGAATGAAATATTTTTTGCTTTTTTCACAGTTTCTAGTCATATTCTTAATAAAAATATGATTAAAAAATAATGAAATAGCTTTTTTGCAAAAAATTGCTCCGTACGTAGTCAGGCACCTTAAAAAATTTTGTACAACTTTTAAATCTCATATAATTGACGCTCATCGCAAAGAGTTTAAGAATGCCAAGTCACTTCAACTATTTTTTTTTAGCTTACTAAAAATGTCATCAGAAATACAGTCGAAGCACCTTATAACGAAATCGAAAGTGCTCCATAGATTTGCTCGTTATAAAGTGCTTTCGTTAAAACGTTATAACGAATTAGTTCGTTATACAGTAAGAAATCCATTTATCCGGATTAATATGGTCTGAACGGAATCTGATTATGCATAAGTCCGGATATTGGAGACAATCATAAAAAAAAGTCTTTATTTCTTTAAGATCTCTTAAAATTGTTTTTGTTTAAAAAAAAAAAAAAAAAAAAAAAAAAAAAAAAAAAAAAAAAAAAGCTAGACCTTATGTATTCATATTAAATTAATGCTTCACAAGAAAAATTACTTTTACTAGAAAGATTGAAAAGAAGAAAAGCGTTGATTTAATAAGAAATTTCAAGATAATTATATTTTTACGAATGTTATACGTACAAGTCATATCATAAAATTTTTATTTTGTGATTATTGATATTGATGACTGGATTTCAGATAATTAGAGTTTTGTTGTATCATTTTAACGGTATATGTATAGTATATATTACTATGCTACACATGGAAAAAAAAATACTGGGCATATTAAAAAAATATATATTATTGATTTAATTCTGTTAAACGAAACTTTTACATACCTATATTGGTTTGAAGAATGAAGTTAACAAGCTCTGCTGTCTTTTCTTTACAGAATTATCTAATAATGTAAGCTCTATTTTGTCAACATACATATTAATTTCATTCGCTAACAAGTTATTACGCATGTAACATGCAATTTTCTGTAAATACTCGAGTGCATCAGATGGTAAAAGTTTCCAGCAAATTTCTAAAAATCCTTCTTGCTCACTGACACTGCCATCAGACAACTAATATTTAACTTTTTTTTTTTGGCACTATTCTCTTTATTGAACATTATAAAGTATTGATCAAAGTTATAAAGTGATACGCATTTTCATGCAAAATACTTCCACTAACGGTATATTTTTAGATCTTGCATCTTTAAACCATGAAAATAATACTTCCTCCACATCTGCATATTTTGCTGTATGTAATCGTTTAAACGATGAGAAAACTGCATCCTTTTCGAAAATTTTAAGAATTTTTTTCTCGATATTTCAATATTGTGCTGAGAGTGCTAATCCTAAATTTTTTCTCCACATCACTTTTTTTAACATAATTCTGGGAAGCATTTTATAATTTCGACTTTCTCTTCTAAACTCAACCATTTCCTTTTGTCAGACACAGCCAGCGTACAGAGTTTTAAAAATTAACACGCCATAAATTTACAGGCAAAGCAAATGTCAATGAAATCAGTCATCGAATAAAAAAGAACATAATACAGTTCTGCTAAGCTGTCGTCTTTCTGTCTGTCTTAAAATACTGCCCCTCCCGCAGTTCGCCTATGACCGACGAAGTTAGGTGTGGTCATTGACACATTGGGCCATTTAGGCACAAGGTTGATAAATAGTCAAGTAGAGGTGAGGGGCCACCACCAACGAAAAAGAAAGCCAGATCTTAGAGAAGAAAGCAGTCGATGGAAAAAAGTTGAAAGTGTGCGGTCGAAAAAGAAGTAGTTGAAAAAAAATATTATGAGAGAGTGCTGCAAATTAGTTACTGAAAGAAGATACCACCGGGCGTGTAAATGAGGGTATGCCCATAAGGAGTCACTCTCCCCAGCCTGCATCAGGGTCCAACCTGGGACCCGGGAATTCCCCATAAGGAATTGAGTCGATCTGTAACGACTCAGGTATGAGATTTTATATTATAATTACCAACCCTCTTCTGTTTGTACCGCTCGAATTGAATTATAATTTTTGTTCGGCAGGAGAACTTGTTCATATAGAGATTAAAAATGTGTAAGGCTTAATTTTAATTGTGAGAACTAATCATTTGGTAAATGATATTTTTTTAATGAATAAATTAAATTGTAGAAAGAGGATTGATATATATACTTACTATGTTTACTGGGCTGCATATTTGAAAAAGGATTGATTTATATCTCCTTATTATGTTTTTTTATATGTTTTTATTGTGTTTAATGTAAATAAAGTAATTGTTTTTAGTTTAAAAAAAAATGTTGTCTTAATTTAATGGTTGCATAATTAATTCTTTTAACCTAAATATTTCTCTAGAATTTTCTTAACTTAAATCTTGGAATGTTTTTATTTAAAATTATCTTTAGGGTTGTTTTGGGTAATTATTTTATGGAACTCTATACATTCCATTCCCAAAATCTAACTGCCATATATTAGATACTCTACACACAACGCAACAATTAATTTTCTTTAATAATAATTCTCTAGTATCTAATTAGCTAACGATCACGGAGTCTTCTGTAATCAGAAGCCCCTATAGATAATTAATGAGTAATGGTAAAGGTGCACCCCACACCTTATTTTCTTTATGTGTAGTGATAGTCTTTTATTGACAGTGGTAACCGGTCTTAGTAGGAGCTGTCTGCAAATCACCAGCAACTGCCCCTCCCCCAAATCTCTCCTTGAACTATTGAAAATATGTGATTGGCCGTAGAGAAAAAGATTGAAGGTTATGTCATGGGGGAAAAAAAGTAGTAATTAAGAAAAAAAATATTTCCCGCGTTAAGTAAAAAAAAAAAAAAGTGAAAAATTCGCTATATCGTTTTTATTGCACTGTTCATGCTCGAATTCTTTTCGTTATATCGTGCTTTTCGTTATAAATATTTCGTTATATCGTTTCGAATTCAGTATTCTTTAACATGCAGACCAACTAAATGGTAATGTACATTTCGTTATATCGTGCTTTTCGTTATATCGTAATTAGTTATAAAGTGCTTCAACTGTATATCTCTAACATCTATACTAATAAAAGAAAGTTTCTCTCTCTCTCTCTCTCTCTCTGTGTGTGTGTGTGCGATGGCTAGGAAAATCTAGCCCACCTAGAAGGCTGCAAATTTAGGTGTAGATAGTCCAAAGTCTGGCCATGTGCACCTGAGCCTCAGAATTTTAATATTTCAATAATTAGCCTAGATATTAATTAATTATCATTAACCATCGCTTCTAAAATGTCAACTTTTTAAATCAAAATGGCGAAAGAAACGGACTGGCGCATTGGATTTGGGACCGGAAATGAACGAATTCGAAATTATTTAACTAATTAGCGAATTTTAAGAAAACTAATTGAGATATCAATTTGAAAATTTCTGAGCATATGTAAAAAAATATTCTGTATCTGACTATGTGATTTTTGAAAAATTCGGTTGGTAATTTTTTTTTTTTTAAATTTACGCAAAAAACTGCCAAAAACCTGCAGGCGCCAATGAAAACGATCCCAGAAAGTTTGACAAGGATCGGCTTTCATTAAAAACTGAACTACAAAGAGATCTGTTTCTCGGGAAAATCCCTCCATTTAGTTTGCGAAAATGAAAGGAAATAATTGCCAATTTTTACTAATGAACAAAAATTTAGGTAACTAATTAAGATATAGATTTGAAATTGCGGTCGGGAAGGGGTGACATCTGCCGGCTATTTTAGCGTAGCGTCTTCGTTATGTTCTAATTATCAGAAAAATGTAATTCCTTTTTTTAATGATCGCGTTGATGATCTCTTGAACAAATTATTCATTATATTTGCGGGTATGGGGAGGGAGGGGGTTAACGCCTTTCTCTGAGATTGTAATTATCTCGGGCCCGTGCAACGCCGGGCGGGTTAGCTAGTAATTCTATAAATTTAATTAAACAATACATCTTCAGCGTCATATCTAAATGAATTTTTTTAGCTCACAGATTCTGTATGTATGTACGCAACGCTATAACTTTTGATAGAAATATTAGATTTGCTTCAAATTTTGTATATAGGTTCATTCTGATAAGGCCCTTCCCTGATTAGTCTTGGGTGTTCGTTGGTTAAGTATAATGAGTGATACGGGGGACAAATCCCCCTTAATTTAGATAAATTAGTTTTTCATGCAGAATTATCCGATTTGTTTCAAATTTTGTATATAGGTTCATTCTGATAAAGCGCTTCCCTGATTTGTCTTAGGGGGTCGTTGGTTAAGTATAATGAGGGAAATGGGACTAATCCCCTTAATTTAGATAAATGAATTTTTCATGCAGAATTATCCGATTTGCTTCAAATTTTGTATATAGGTCCATTGTGATAAGGCGCTTCCCTGATTCGTTTTGGGGGTTCATTGGTGTTCAATATAAAGGGAGGGGGACAGGGAGCTAATGCTCCCTTAATTTGTCTATTTTTTTTTCGAGGGGCATTATTCATTGAAATAATAGTATGAAATACAATTTGTGTGAATATAGCCTGTGAGCTCCATGCCATCAGTTTAACTGGACACTTTTCTTTTTATTTTATTTTCAACCCACTTGAGTATGAAGCAAGTGTTATATGACCTGCAGATTCATTTTCATGAAATGTTTGGAAAGATTCATATAATTGGCATTAAATTTGATAGCATCAATACATCTTATAATTGATCCTAGTCTAATGTTATAATTTCTAAAAGTTTTTGTATATATTTTCTGGTAACATTTTCCAGATTTTAATGAAACAATTTTAAAATATAATGCATAGTTCATGTACAGAGGCACTGAAAAGTTTTTAGCTACATTATGGTCTATGTCGAAAAATCGTTATCAATGTATTAAAATTATATCAATTTCAATATGTCGGAAATAATATATCACTGAGGTGCATAACAAGATGCTTGCTATTGAATCTAGTTCGCATAGCATAAGTCGTTTATATACAGGGACACACAAGTGTTCGGTTATAGTACTGTCTATGAGCGATAATTGCTGAAAGTGAGTTTTCAATTGTGGTACGCATTTTTAAATGTAAAAATTTTTACACATTACTTGGTGTGTATAAATTCTATAGATCCAATACGGGAGGCAACAAAAGATAGACTTCATTTCGGTTTATTGACGGAAAAGGGTGAATAGTAATTTTTAACTGTTCTATGCGTTTCCTAACTGAACTCAATTTTAGCATACTATGTAGTATATATGAAAGTCTATGAATATACATGGCTGCAGAAAATTTTCCGAATAGTGTTGGTAATTACTGAACTTGGACTATAGTGACAATTATTTGTGAAGCTATATGTAATCTAAATTTATACGTACTTCAAACAGAAAATGAAATTTGTCAAGATAAACAAAAAATTTTAAACGTAATGCCCATACACTTAGTACCATGAGTGTCATGACAGAAAAAAATGAATTTTCGTTATACATAAACACAGAGTGGAAAACATTAGCACCGTCGAAAGAATAACATTTGCATCCGATCGCAATCTTGAGTACACACACAAATAGTTTTCAAAAAATTAGGAAATAATAAATAAAAACACATACTTAACAAGGATTGACAATAAATCTGAAACGTGTATACTCTCATTCTTTGCCCAAAAACTGTTTACTTCGTTATATGTTTGCAAAAATCATTTATAGGGGGAAATAACAAGATCCTATGTACGAAACATATTATGCAAATTGTTTCGCTAATACTACAGATTTCCAGCTTACTCTCCATTACTCTTACGTAACGTTCAATGACGTAAGATGGACTGATACATGGACAGGACATACTAATGACTGATGTTCATTGGTATTAAAAGTAAATACGTAACTTGAAATATACGTATAATTGAATTATACGTATACTTCAATTATACTTTTAACCAATATACATATCCGAATACGCTTAAACGTATATTTTAAGATATACGTATTTCTTAGCGACATATTATACGTATATACGCTATACACATACTCAGTCACATCCTAATCGGTTCATAAATAAGAGAGTTACAGCATGACAAATGCCACATAGATATATAAATCAACATTTGGAAGGAGGGTGGTTTTGGGGTCTGGGGGTCATGATCGGTGAAAATATACCAACATTTTTTGGAATTGCTTTACTCCGAATGGCTGCAATAGGTAGTTTTTTTGTAATAAAAGCTACCTAAAAAATATGCGAATAAAATCGAAAAAGTAAAAAAGATTCGTTGTAGAAATAAATTTCAGCTAACCAATTCAAAGAAAAACCATTTATAAATATTGAAATGCAAACGAGATATTAGAAAATAACTGTCTTTTAAGATTACCATTAGCGAGCTGATGTTTTCGGGTGAGGGGGGAGGACGCTTAAGACACAAATTCAATAAGTTTAATGCAACAAATGCTGTTAGGAACGGGTCCAGGCCCCTGAAGACTGCAGACGACCGCTGCGGTTTCGAGCTCATCATAGCTCTAGCATCAGTTATATAATATTACATGTTACTATTACAATAAAAGTTTAATCAACTTTAGTTTTGAATATTTAAAATATAGAAGAACACAAACTATAAGCAGGCGTAAATTTCTAAACTTGATACTTTCTATTTAAATGTTTTATTGTTTTTATTAAATAGTGATAAATTCTTAAAAGTTTAAAATAATTCAAAAACAAAATCCAATCGCATGATTTATTTTTGAAATTTTTTTTTAAATATGTTTATTTATTTGAACACTTTTTACAAATTCTAAGTCATATTATGTTTTTTATCAGCGAATGCACACTGCTAACGTTTATTATAGAGAAATTCAGTTCTTACTGTAACAGAATTTTCCCAATTACATTGAAGATAAAAACATTTAAATTCTCTGTTTCGCAATCAAGTTAGCTTTAATTGATTAATATTATTAAATTAATATACCGATATTAATAATTATAAAAGTTTCATTTTAAACTTATATGAAATAACTTCACGATTTTATAATTTTTATTACCAGAATCTAATTCGAATGAAATAGAAAATAGAAAAGAAAATTATTGTTGGAATTATTTTTAAAATGTAATTACATTTAATCCGGCAATTTGTTGCTACGTTACCTGTGTAATGTATGCAATATTAAGAACCGCAAACTCTAACTGCTTTTATTATTATAATTCTAAGTAAATTAAATTATATAAAAATAGTTTTACATATAAATATTTTAAATGCAGTTGTAGACATTATAGTATCTCAAAAGTTTTTTAACCCTTTTAGTGCGGGAGTCGACTAATGTCGACATCTAGGAGTTGAGTGCTGTAGACTACATTAAGCGTCGACAAAAGTAGCCATAGGCGTTCACGGTGTGTATTGTGCTCACTATAGTGCGTCATCTGCTTAGCAGTGATGACGTATTGCGCCTGCGTACAGCAGTAATTTGGATATAATCAAAACCAGTAGCGTGCTTTTCGTATAACCATAAGATATAATTTTTAGTTTTGTATTGGGTCGTTCGGAAAGTCGTGCCCCTTTTTGAGAAAATCAATTCGTACCGGAAAATTCTGCCCGGTAATCGGATAAATAATGTCGCTTTTTTGGTCAAGTTATTCCCCACAGGGCATTCACCCTCCGAAAAAAATTCCGTTCTGAAAGTGTTAAATAACTTTGAAATTTATTAGCTTTTCAAATTTATTATCCTTTGAATGAAAATAAATAAATGAATGGGAAAAAATATTTTGTGAAATTTTTGAAGTAATTTTTTTAAATTAACTTTTGTTATTAGATTAAAAGCCGTTTAATGTCCTCCTAGTAATAGTGTCAAATTTAAGTATTGATATTTTTAAGTGAACAATGGACGTTAATGCGAACGAAAGGTCAAGATACCTTTAAAAAATGCATGAATGGATTTACTACTAAAAACAAATATGCAGTATGTTTCAAATGCATTTTTCTCAAAACAAATATTTAGCAGTTTATGCAGGTGTAAATGCTCCATGCGTTTTCCTTTGTGTTCGAAATTCTTTATGTGCTCTATATGTGCTAAAACCTCATAAGTGTGATATTAGATGCTGGTGTTCTGCTGATATTTGATTTTTAAAAGTTTTCTGCTGAAATTGAATGTTTAATAACCACTGATATTACAGAATAATTAGTAGAAAGGAACAAACTTTAATTGTAAAATAAATATGATATGGCTGTTTTTTTATCAGACAAAACACAAATTGTAAAGGACAGAAGTGTTAGGGACAGTAGTGACATTTTTTTACAATTTTACTACTTTAGTTTAAAAAGAACATTTGCGGAATGTTGTATGCACTATATTCAAAGACATACAAAACCTAAAATTAAATGGCTCAATATTGGTTAATCTATAAATGTCAATATTTAAATTAACAATAGGGACAGTAGTGACGTTAAATATTAATCCTTAAATATTTGATTATAATGAAAAAAATAGCATTTTCAAAAGCAATGAAAACTTTTAAAAACTGTGATAGTTGCATTTAATGATTCCGATCATTGCTAAGAATTAACAGAAACAATCGTTAATTGCAGCAGAATCGTTAACAGCAACCATCAACGTTTAATCTTTTTAAAGCAGCTGTTGTATTAAAAGTAGGGATCTTTTAAATGTTATTGCGATATACTTTTAATATGTATATTGACTGTTTTATTATAAAAAAATTAAAATTGACATTTTTGCAAAATTTTGAAACTTTTTATGTACAGAGTCCCATTTAATGTGCTTCATAATAACTTTTATGTGGCATTGTATATGTGATGGATAAATTAATATGAACACCCCTACCCCATTCCCAAGATAAACTTATCACAATTTGACCTAAATAGAGACAGCATTACCTAGAACGCATGTTTTTGCATATAATGGTTGTGAAAATAACAATCTACAAGCAGAAACCAAATTTCGAACATCTTACATCTATTTCAGAGCATAAAATCAGAACTTAATGGGGAACGTGATAATCTCAAAGGCGAATCCTCATCTTTGAAACTTCCAATTTTTCAAAATTATTCATTATAAACTGCAAACATTCACAGAAAAGCATTTATTCCAGAGCTCAAAATCTTTACATAATGGTATACCAGGTAACATCGCAGAACTCTCTAACAATCCAAAATTTATTATGAAACACATTAGTGTGAAGAAAAGATTCTATTCTTGTGTTTAAGAAGTTAATCTAGTGATTAACATCGTATATCAATTAAGCGTTTAAACTGCAATCAACGTTCACGGAAAAGCATCTATTCTACAGCTCAATATTCTTAGCACACATACAGTCAGCGGTGGTGAAGATATGTCTACAAATAGTCAAGTACTGAACTCCTTTAACTTGTAAAAACCAACCAACCAACCATCCGAGTACTGCAAGAAGACTTAATAAAACAAAGACACAACATAATCTTTGCAGCTTTACGGAATCACGGCTGTCAAAAACAACAAAAAGGAACAATCCATAAAAATATTGGCTCAAAATCTTAAACTGGCAATCAGTATCATAGATAATATCGAAGATGAACAGTCTATCAACAAAACGTATTCATTATGGATTCCAATTACTTTTATTTACATAAAACTTCTGTTCGAGAGCTCAGAAACTGAACATACTGGGACACCAGGTAACTTCTAAGACGCACTCTCATATTAGGAGCTCTCTATCAGTCAATCGTATTCATTAAGAATTGAAAGCAATAATCCGGCTAAAGTATATGTTCCGGATCTCAAAATGTTTATATAATTGTGTACCAGACAACCTGAGAAATGATCTTTGATTTTCAGAACTTGGAATCGCTCAAAACTAATTCATTAGGAACATTATACTTGCCAATGCCGTTTATTTAAATAAAGCATCTCTTCCAGAGCTCTAAATGATAATTTATTGGCGTCTCATGTAACATCTTGGATGTACTCTGTATCAGGCTGATATTCTATTATGTGCCCCAAACAACATTACTTAACAGAAAGTCATTTGTTCCTCAGCTCAAAAACTTAATGATGCATTGGGAAGCATCTCGGATTAACTATATCGATTAAACTCATTATAAACTGCAATAAACATTTATTCGCGTAAAGCATGCGCTCCGGAGCTCTAAACATTCCATAAGGGTAATAATGGACGTCATGGATTCCAGAGAAACAACGAAACTAATTCTTGTTTTCAAAAATCTCTATCAAATGTATCCATTATGCAAATAAGTACTGAAATCTATATGTTCCTGAACTCAATGTCTTCATATCAAGATGCACGAGATAAAATACGATTTTCAGCTTCACTTTGAGAAATCTTTTTGTCAAACATACAATAAATTTAGAAATACATTTAATCACAGTTAAGACTTAGAGTTCAAAAACCTTAGTATACATTCAGTTAGCAGTGTATGTTTACCAGCAGGAGCAGCTATTGAACTATCAGTCAAATGTAGAATATCGTTTACTTGTAAATAGATGCAGCTAAGGAAATGTTGCTCTATACTTTAACACTGTGAAAACAAAACAAGCAGCCATCTGGGCATTACAAAGAGCCCTGTACAAAATAATAAATAGTTTCAAAAAATGGTAAAGCTGTGTTTTTGAAGCGGGGAAGGACACCCATTGATATTTATAAACGGTTGATGCTTAGTTGTGCTGGTGATTGTACAAAATGAATTTTCATTTCAAAACTCTAACAAACTTATTCATTATGAACATCAACTACGCATGATGCATTTCGAAGGAAGGAAATGCACTTAAGGAAATGCACTTAAGGAAATGCACTTAAGGAAATGCACTTAAGGAAATGCACTTAAGGAAATGCACTTAAGGAAATGCACTTAAGGAAATGCACTTAAGGAAATGCACTTAAGGAAATGCACTTTCATTTTCAGAACTGTCACTTCCACTCATTATAAACTGCAAATTAGGTTTAAGCACAAAATGCAAAACTGAATATCTTGATTAGTACACCAGATAATCTAAGATTAACCAGATACTCGACGGAATGTATTTTTATTTTTGGAACACTCAATGAAACGCATTTAGTCTGGACTTCAAACAAGATTTATTCAGAGAATAAAGAGCATGCTTTCTAGAACTCGATATCGTACGATAAAAGTGGACCACACAATCGATGAAATCCACTTTTATTTCCTGAACTGTCTGTCGATCAGTCTTATTCATTATAAACTGACAACTAAATTTATTCAGATACAAACATCTGTTTGCAGTGGTAAATTCTCTGATTGGTACACAAGGTAATATAATGGGCTTCAAATAGTCGAAAAATGAACAATGATATTCATTTAAGTATATTCAATTTGACTTTTCAGCTACTACGTTTATTCAAAGAAAAGTACCTTTTCCAGATCTCGATATTCCACCACAAAATGCACCACACATTCAACGAATTGATTTTTTAATTGTTTGCGAGTCTGTTTTATCTCATAATAAACTATAAACTAAGTTTATTTACAGAAACACATTTAATAAAAACTTAAATGTCCTGATTGGTGTAGTACATAATCTAAGATGCACTAGATAATCAACGAAATGTACTTTCATTTTCTATTCAATGTACCATTTAGTACGAACTTTAAACTATGTTCTTACACATAAAGTGAGTTTTATCGAACTCAATGTCACTAAATAATCGATGAAATGCATTATGATTTTTAGAACTTTTTATCACTTGTAATTATGAACTTTAATACTCCGTTTATTTACAGAAAAGGAATTAATCCAGCGTTCACTGTCCTGTTTAATGCACTAGATAATCCACAAAATGTACTTTAAACTATTTATTAAGCGTAATAATTTTGTTCTTTTAAACTAAGTTTATTCAGGAAAAGCATCTATCTCGAAATGGACCAAGTGTTCTACCAAAATAGTGTGAGTAACATGAATTCCCATTTTCACAACTCGCAAACTGAATAATCCTGAATTGCAAACTACTTTTATTTATTATGAAGTTTATTTCTGACCTATTAATAACTCTCCAAATGGTTTTAAATGGCTATGAGGATGATTAGGAGAGATTGTGGACATAGCCGAAGTGCGAACAAATCATTTGGCCGCACAATGCTTGTATTTTATAATTTCTTGCTACCGATCGTTTTGTGTCTGGATATTAGTTGTGAGAACATTTTCATAATGAATGACCAGTTCCAACAAAGCATTAAGAGCAGAAGTTAGATTTGTGCGAGTTTAATACTGCTCTGTTAAGATACATCATACCATCCTTGGCTTAGTTACTGTTTGTTTTTGCTTTTGAAGATTGTGTTCGTAGAGACATTGCAATAATTCTATCACTGAGTGCAGAGTTCTCTACATGCCTCTTGAAATGATGTCATGTAGAATACCTTGGATAAGATGACTTGCATTCATCCGTTACAGATAAATCCTGAAACAGTTCTTAGCATTCCAAGCAATCATTTATATTCTAGTATCTAGATTATACTATCTGATGAATAATCAGCGTGATGAAAAAAACTTCACTTTTTCATTCTGTTGGGTGTATTTCAGCACAAATCTAGAGTGAAACATATCAATACATGACAAATTGTGTATCTACAGACCGCTCGCTTATGAATGTTCACGGACTACTTCGATACTTTACAACTTCAATTCTACAATTATTATTATAGAGTTCCTAATAGTATTCTGTGATTGCACGGGGTGCAGTGTGTTCATTAAAACGACAGTCCTGCCTTGGTAGATAACAACAGAAAAAAAGCCTTCATATCTACATTACATTACATTTCTTAATGAATGCGTCGTTGTGTCAAAAGTACACCGCCACACACTGCTGCATATGTCCAATCTTAGTGAACGAAATTGAAAGCTACCAGATAACTTTTTTATCAGCAGATTTCTTGCACAAAAACTTCATAGTGACTGCCTCAATTACATCACTTCACGCTGTTGTAAGATTGTTCTTCTTCCAAAGTGTTGCTTATGAAGACATGAAATTGCGCAATGGAAGATCACACCAGTAAAACAAAGTTATTTATGTATGTATTAAATGACAAATGCATCAGTTCACACTACTCGATGTGTTCAAACATATTTTAATGAACATTGTACTATTGGCTACCGGTTATATATGCAAATTGCGTGCATAAAGACTTCATATATTGATTCCCTGGATTCTATGTTTCGGGTAGAGTTTTCAAACTGTTCTAAACTTGTGTTCAGAGCAATGTGTTGCTTATAAATACATGAAATATCTCAGCAAACAAACTGATGAATGCAATGCGTGCTAAAATGACAATGCTGCAGTTGATACGGTTGGAGGCGTCTCAAGCAAGGTTTAAAAGACACTCTACTAAAAATCACCGGTTATCTATAGATTTTCTCAAGACTTCGCAATTACTGCCTCAATTCTATATTTCATGCAAATCTATAATGTATATCACATACTCTTCACGCTGTTGTAATATGTAATTGGTGCAATGTTCTACTTTGAAAAGCAGAAAAACATGCATCAAAAAATCAAAAGAAAAAAGTGACGAATGACGTGTGACAGAAGGACAATCCCACGGTTCACATTCCTGAATATATCCAAACATGTTTTGAATAACACTGTTTTGAAGTGTTCCAGGTGTCTGCAGATTTCGTACATAAAGACTTCGTATGGACATACCTGGACGCCATTCTAAGGTTGTGCTTGGCACAATTGTACTTAGATCTGTACTTAGAATTGTACTTAGACTTCCAATGCAGTCTTGCATTGGTAGATACTAGATAATAAAAGATCGGCTATTTCTTAAAGCGTAATATCTAGATTATATTTATTTTTGAAGGATTAGTGTACCTAAAAGTCAATTTCGTAGTTCACACTGTTCTATGTGTCTTTTTTGTAGAACACTATGCTGAATACTGCCAGTTATTTTCAAGTTGCCCCTTTTAAAGACTTGAAATTGACTATTTCAACAACATTTTATAATGATGCCAGGTGAAGTACATTGCCAAAGATGACGAAATCTTGCAGTAACAGATATGCAGCAGAAGACGATTGCAGCATACGTGACATTCATTTTTTAAATCCAATTATATGGATTATATTTCTTTTCAAATTATCTGTATGACAATAACAGCAACTCTGGTTATCTCCAAGCATAGTTTTTAAATCGGTTATATACATGGGATATAATTCGTTTGTAGTACTTAAATATTTAGATTTAAATACTTCAATTTTCACTTAGAGATTATACGACAAAGTGCTTACTTACCTATTTTTGTAAAACTACCAAAAATTGTGTAAGGAGAATGAATAGTTTTTAATTTTAATATTATCGAACTTGACTTGGATTTGTCAACCACTCTGTGATTTCATGGTTTACGATATCTTGACTTCTATAATACGCAATTCTACATTAGTTACCCATAGCTAAGAAATTATCGCGGCATTCAATATGATCATTTAAGCTCTAGTAAACAGTAAATGATCTTTGTTTTAGAACTATACGCATACTTCTGAAATAGAAAAATTTATCTTGCATTTCTTGACACAGCGATAAGAGTTTTGGCTGCAGAATATTCGCATAGCAGCTACATATTAACTGTGACGATTTTACCATTACGCATACAGAGCACCTCACACAGTCTTGATGCAGCAAGACATAAATCGCTGTTTAAGATGAGATGCACAATTTAATTCTATGAAAGAAGCTGGACAATTTCGCAATAATCTTGGTTACCAACAATTCATATTATCTAAATTATATTACATATACGAAAATAGCAATACCGCAGTTAACACGGTTCGGAATCCCATCATGGTATACAAAGAACAATATCGACGTAAAATATTTCAGCAGTGGTCCTTAATATCATGTTTTAAACTTGCACAGATAATCATGCACACAGCAACTGAAAGTTGTTGCTTAAAACGAATGATTACACATAAACTATGTTCTTAAGTACAAACAGTTTTAACTTAATTGATTTATGATTTATTTATGTGACTGATTACGCTAGTGATTCAAAATAAAGTGGCATAACACTCTGCTATTGGAAGTTTCCCGCCTTGTAATAATCGTTCACATTAATTTATCCACCACTTATATATCCAGTACTATTGTTCTGTACTATTCTTCTGTAACAAAAAATGAAATGATATTTTTAAACTTCCCAGTGAAACTGTAAAAAAAAAATCACTGGTCACATTGATTGCATAAAGTTTTAAATTGTCAATTTAAGAATTCTTTTTAAATTGTTTTTTTTAATTTTCTGTGTAATAAAATATCCTATGTGCATTTTTGTAACATTAGTGCAAAATAATTTATAACACTGCAATTTTATTTGCTACATGCATAAATAATATAAATCTTCAATCGCCATCCAGCAATAAATTTACAGTGATAATAATGCTTATAATTTGTTATTTTAATGTTATTCATTTGATATTTTTATTTAAATATTGTTGTTTGAATGTTCTTGAAAAAAGAAAGAAACTCAAATCTGTAGTCAAGAAAAAAGGAGTTCTGCAGTAAAATAAAAGGAGGGGGACTTGTAAATAAAAATTATAATTCACGCAATTGACAAAATAGTAACGCTAATTGAAAAAATTCTTCACTATTTAAAAGATATATATATATTACTTTAGACTAAAGGTGTCGCTACAAAAATGATTCTGTATGTGTCCTGTAATAACAAAAAAAGTAAAACGTTATCTAAATAATTTCACTTCTAAATTTGTCTCAATTTGGAAAAAAACACACTCTAAAAGTCACACACATAACGGTGGAATCGCCCCGCAGCGTAAATAATATCGTTGGTCAGATTAACCACACAATTTTCAAATTCACAATATAGGGGACTTAAGGTTATCTTTTAAACTAATTTAAGGGGATCTTTTAAACTGTTTTTTTTTTTTAAGATTTTTTTAATATTTGTTAATGGTTTTATAAAGGAAAAGGCTTAGGTCAAGAAAGAAATTAAATTCTTTTGTTAAAATTTGAAAACTGTAATTTAAAGTTGGGAAATTCTCAAACCACACTTCTCCTACAATTTTGAACATTTTGCATATTCTTTTTAAATATGTGCTCTATGACAGAAAGTGCAAGATTTCTAAAATATTAATTAGTTTAATAAAATAAAATAAAATATCATGACTTATTCAAAAGTACAGTAAACTATGACTATTTACTTGACATTTTAATTTTTTAAAATTAAACTTATTTATATGACTGAAAATATTATTCTTAATTTTATTAAATGCATCAAAAGGATCGCCCAGAAAAAGTAGCGAGTCAATTGAAAAGTTTATGTTGAAATCTCATGAGTTTGATCATACTGGTATTGTAAAACATTGAATGAGGAAAATGAATTTAAAGTATGCAACTCTGAATTATTTATAGGAAAATAGATGCAGTGAAGAGCTTTTTACAAATATTATTAACAATAAGTTCTTTAATCTTTCTTGAGAATATACTACTTAATTCATTTTAACCAAAATGTTTGAAAATTGCTATTTATTGAAAATTGCTAATTTTGTCATTTTTTGCAAAATGAAGATTACAGGGTCCCTTTAAAAATGGTTTTAAAATTGTCTCCATAATCAATTATGTCCTGACACAATTTTTGTAATGTTCATACAAAAGATTTTATAATTTTTTGCTATTTTTTTATATTTGCATAAATGTAGTCAATAATATAAAATTCCAAATAATTTGTATTAAATGTACATGGCAGTGATGGAACAGTGGCGCACTCGACATCCAATTGACGTCGTTAAATTTGACTAGTATTCTTCATCTTACTTAAGGACAGACTTTGAGATTTTTTCAAGACGATGAATATTATTAAAATTTATTGGCGGTGACAATCGCCCAAATGGTACGCTACTGTTCTACCACTGATACTAGTAATGTTGTTTATAGTTTCTGTTATTTTAAATTGTTAGATTTATGTCATTATGCTATTGTTGTAAAAAAAAGAAATTGCATCAAAAAATAATCAACTGAAGCTTGAAAAAAATTTCTGCAGCGAAAAAAAAATTGCAGCGCAAAAAAAATGCAGTGCAAAAAAAATAATAAAATTGCAGCGCAAAAAAAAAATCTGCAGCGCAAAAAAAAAAAAAAATGCAGTGCAAAAAAAAAAAAAAAATTGCAGCGCAAAAAAAAAAAAAAATATATATATATATATATAAATATCTGCAGCGCAAAAAAAAAAAAAAAAATCTGCAGTAAAAAGAAAAAAAAAATGCTGCAGCCCAAAAAAAATAATAAAATTGCAGCGCAAAAAAAAGTAATCTGCAGAAACAAATATATAGTTAATCATACAAATGACTGCGTATTATTTAAATTGTCAATTTAAAAATTGTTTTTAAATTATCTGTGTAATCAGATATCATGTGTGCATATTTTTGTAATATTCATATACGAAAAATTTTATAAAAGTATGTTTTTAAGCCTAATGTTTTATAAATGCTTAAATATACTAAATAATATAACATTTCAAACTTTATCCAGCATTAAATATGCACTGCTAATATTGTTTATGGTTTCTGATATTTTAATGTCATTATTATAATATTTATATACTGTTAATTTATTGTTGTTCTATAATTTTATAAAAAATACTTGTAAAGGTGTAAATAACTGTTAGTTTATATATAAACTTTTAGTATGTACTAAAATGTATAAAACTGTAGTATACTGACTGCTACTAATAATTTGTTACTTGTACACAGTATGTCACTATGTATAGTATTATATGTATGTAAGAGTTTTTTTCCAGTTTTAGTACATTTTAAAGTGGAATATATAAAAAAAAATAGTGAATGAACTATTGCTAAACAAAATTCGTATAATGTATTGAACACGAAAGGTTTTAAATGACCCAGCCTATGTAATCATCTACAATTTCTACTAATATGAAATGTAAACTTTATCGCTCTTTTTTCCGCGAGAAAACTGTGTAAAAATGGTAAATTTATGCATCTTTCGATAGATGTAAAGGTGTTCTAAATATTAATATAGTGCGTTTAATACTTGTTACCTCTGTAAATAATTATTCTCGATTCAGTGTCATTAAATTTTTTGAAGATTCCTAAAATATAATTTTTGCTAAAAGAAACTAAATCAATAAGTGAAATTTCTATCAGATAAAATTTGTCCAGAGCATTGGGATGAATGTTTTTAAATGTGTATTCCATGCTATGTGTATTTATCTACTACTATTGGGAAAAGAAAACTTTATTTTATCACATTTGTCTCTTCGTAGATGAACAATTCTCTTCGTAGAATTGTTTTCGTAGATGGTAAATTTATATATACATTTTTTTTATATGTGTAAAAATGTATTAAATACTAAAATAGTGTTTCTAATGTTTTGTTGCGTCTGAATATAAATTGTTGGTGTTCCTTGTCATATAGTTTTTTTTAACATTCCAAAATGTAATATTAGCGAAAGAAAAATATGAAATTTTATTTAACAAAGAATTTGTGAAGTTCACCGAAAAGAAATTTTTTTAACTGACACATTTTATGTAATTATCTTCAATTTGTATTGTTATAAAAAGTAAACTTTGTTTCATCAAATTTATTATCTATGAAAAAGTTTTGTAAATGGTAAATTTATAAATTTTGGATGCATGTATTACTTTTAATGAGCTGTTATCTTTAATATAATCTGCATATAATGTTGCTTGTTGAAACATTTTAACATTCCAAAATAATAGCATTAAAAACAAATTATTAAAAAATGCTAAGACTTTAAAAAATCATTAAAATTGCATATGTATATTTTCAATGCTTTTAGAGACAATACTCATATTGTAAAACTAAAAACAGTTCAGCACAATTGAAAAAGACAGTCCTATTTCTATATTTTGGGTGGGAAAAACTGAAACTAATATTTTGTCTTCAGTTCATTGCATAAAGTTATTCTTACTGGGATCCATAAAAAATACAAAATAAACAAATAAAAGACCAAAAAAGTGTAATATGAGGCAATATAGTAGCAAGTGTTTTAGTGAGGAAGAGGTGAACAGGCTATCATTACGTAAAAATATGGAAATAGACGAAGTGTGTCCAGACGATGATTAAAAGAGAATAATTAGCTTTGAGGAAGATTTTATTAAAATTACTATTTCTTGTTCAGCCATATTTACAACAAATGCTAAGAGTGCCTTGATATTCACATCATTAATGTTAATGATATCTAATATTCAAAAACGAAAACTCTCTATTCATTAATATATTCTACTTTCTTAGAATGTCGGGGGTTGGGATATAATTCTGATAAGAAGGAAATTTATTTAGGATTCATTTTGAGGCCTTTACCACATACTAACGTATGTTTCAAGTATTGTCACAGTACTTACGTGGGAGCAAAAATAGTTCGGTTAGGTTCTATTATTAAAGTTTCATTTTCCCCATTGACTCTAAGTTCCCACTTGCAAGACTCAAGGTATGTTTGGGGGAAATTATTCCAAATTACTAACGGGCGAAATTTCTATTTTGTGGTGTAAGTACTGGCTGTGTCCTTTATGATTATTAATTTCTTCAAAATGGAATCTAGGTAAATCCTTTATTAATCGGAATTCAAAAATATTAATGATGAAATAAGTTAAAAGAAAGGAAATATTCAATTACAGTGTTCATGGATATTTTCATGATTACTTTTAATGGCTGAGCACTGAAAATCTAAGATGAGCTTATCAGAATCAAAAAGCCTTATTTCGATTTTTTAAAGATTTTTTTCTTTTACGTTATATATATATATAATATATATGTATATATATATATATATATATATATATATATATATATATATATATATATATATATATATACAGATGTAATAAATGTAAACATTAAAAAATATTCAAAATTAATTTTTTAAAGTTAATGTGGCCATTTTTAATACATATAAATTGTGTAAAAATAAATATAAATGTTACTATATTTTCTTTAACTATTTTTAGTCTTCCGTTCATTGCATAAAGTTATTCTTACTGGAATCCGTAAATAATACAAAATAAACAAACAAAAGACAAAACAAAATGTAATATGAGGCACTATTGTAGCAAGTATTTTATTCAAGAGGTGTACATGTGAATATTACGTAAAATAATGGAAATAGGCGGAATGTACCCAGCCCATAATTAAAAGCGAATCATTAGCTTTGGGAAAGAGTTTATTAGAATTACTATTTCGTGTTCAGCCATATTTACAACAAATGCTAAAAGAGTGCCTTGATATTCACATCATTAATGTTAATGATAATCTAATATTCAAAAACGAAAATCCTCTATTCATTAATATATTCTACTTTCTTAGAATGTTGGGGGTTGGGATATAATTCTGATTAGAAGGAAATTTATTTAGGATTCATTTTGAAGCCTTTACCACATACTAACGTATGTTTCAAGTATTGTCACAGTACTTACGTGGGGGCAAAAATAGTTCGGTTAGGTTCTATTATTAAAGATTCATTTTCCCCATTGACTCTAAGTTCTCATTTGCAATACTCAAGGTAAGTTTGGGGTAAATTATTCCAAATTACTAACGGGCGAAATTTCTATTTTGTGGTGTAAGTACTGGCTGTGTCCTTTATGATTATTAATTTCTTCAAAATGGAATCTAGGTAAATCGTTTATTAATCAGAATTAAAAAATATTAATGATGAAATAAGTTTAAAAAAAAAAAGGAAATATTCAATTAAAGTGTTCATGGATATTTTCATGATTACTTTTAATGGCTGAGCACTGAAAATCTAAGATGAGCTTATCAGAATCAAAAAAGCTTTATTTCGATTTTTTAAAGATTTTTTTTTTACGTTTATATAGATAGATAGATAGATAGATAGATAGATATAGATGTAATAAATGTAAACATTAAAAAAATATTCAAAATTAATTTTTTATAAGTTAATGGTCATTTTTAATACATAAATTATGCAAAAAATATATATATAAATGTTACTATATTTTCTTTTCAAGAAAAGTCAAATGCAATTTTTAAAAAAAAACTGATTTAGTTGACAGACATCAGATTAAATGCAAATCCGCCTCTACAATAATCTTCCATAATCTGATTCGTAGCCATATGGCGAATTTCAGCAAATGTGATTTGGCGATTTTTTTTAATTCTTTTTTAAATGGTATTCACGTTCACATTAAAGGACGTACTTGCCAAGATAAGGCTTGGAACTAAATCAAATTACTGGAAAAATAATGGAATATATGAAAATTGCCCTGTTTTGAATTTTCTCTGTTAATCAGTTGCCGTTTTTGGTACCCTGCTCTAAATTACTTTACATTAATGAAAGTAGATAAGTGTTATGTTTTCAAAGTGAACTGTGTCGGTTGGGTCGTCAAGGTAGTTCAAATGAAAGCGCAATGTCTATGTAAGTTGAAGGTTCTGAATTCGATTCCCAGTCAGTACAATTTTTTCACTCAGTAATAAAAGATATTGTAAACTTAAGTATTCTTTCAATATGTTTAAAAATGTACTAAATTACAATACAATGTCTCCAAGTTCTACTTCTGTACATATACATTGTTTGTGTTGCTTGTCGCATACCTTTGGCACGTTTATTTATTTTATTTGGTGAAGAATTTGTGTTAAATAATGACCAAAAACCTTTGAGTGTAATTATCTGCAATTTAAATTTTATAAAACGTAATTTTGGTTTTATCAAATTTGTCATTTATGAGAAAGTTTTGTAAGTAGTAAAATTAGAAATTTATGATGCATTTAAAAATTAACGAAATACTAATATTCTCAATTTGTATTTTTATAAAAAGTAATGTTTGTTCTGTCACATTTGTCTTTTATGAAAAAGTTTTCTAAATGGTAAATTTATAAATTTATGATGCATATAAAAACGTACTAAGTACTAATATTACAATTTTTATTTTAATAAAAAATATAGTTTTATAAAATTTGTCATTTAATAGAAAGTTTCGTAAATGGTAAATTAATCAATTTATGATGCATGTAAAAATTAACGAAATACTGATATTACAATTTGTATTTTTATGAAACGTAAAGTTGGATTTGTCAAATTTGTCGTTAATGAGTAAGTTTTGTAAATGATAAATTTATGATATATGTAAAAATGTACGAAATACTAATATACTGCTTTTGTTATGGCTGTTTATACTCGTATATTTCCTGCGCTGAACGTCGTAAAATTTTTTTAACATTCCTATATGTAACATTAAAAAAATAATTTTATTAAAAAAAATTATTTAAAAGATACGAGCACTGAAAAACTACAATTAGTTAAGCACAATTGAAAAAAATTTGTATAATCAAAAAAAAAAAAAAAAAAAAAATTCTATTTTTTCGTTTATTGCTTAAAGCGCTATTCTTTTTTGAATCGTTAAATCAAATTAAAAAAAAAACGTAAGTATTAAAAAATAAATGTAAATTCTAGTATGAATCAATGTAGTAGACAGGATGTTTTTGAGGGAAAGGTGATACGTAAAGTTCTGAACATGCGTGGAGTGAATCCATGACTTAAAAAACTCATTAGCTTCAGGGAACAGTTTATTTATTAGAAACATTTCGTGTTCAGCCATATTTACAATAAATGCTGAAAGAGTGCCTTGATATTCACATCATTAATGTTAATGATATCTAATATTCAAAAACGAAAACCCTCTATTTATTAATATATTCTACTTTCTTAGAATGTCGGGGGTTGGGATATAATTCTGATTAGAAGGAAATTTATTTAGGATTCATTTTGAAGCCTTTACCACATACTAACGTATGTTTCAAGTATTGTCACAGTACTTACGTGGAGGCAAAAATAGTTCGGTTAGATTCTATTATTAAAGTTTCATTTTCCCCATTGACTCTAAGTTCTCATTTGCAATACTCAAGGTAAGTTTGGGGGAAATTATTCCAAATTACTAACGGGCGAAATTTCTATTTTGTGGCGTAAGTACTGTTTGTGTCCTTTATGATTATTAATTTCTTCAAAATGAAATCTAGGTAAATCCTTTATTAATCGGAATTCAAAAAAATATTAATGATGAAATAAGTTAAAAGAAAGGAAATATTCAATTAAAGTGTTCATGGATATTTTCATGATTACTTTTAATGGCTGAGCACTGAAAATCTAAGATGAGCTTATCAGAATCAAAAAGCCTTACTTCGATTTTTTATAGATTTTTTACGTTTATGTATATATATATAGATAGATAGATTAAAAAATATTCAAAAATAATTGTTTTAAGTTAATGGCCATTTTTAATATATAAATTATGTAAAAATAAATATAAATGTTACTATACTTTCTTTTCAAGAAAAGGCAAATGCAATTAAAAAAAACTGATTTAGTTGACTAACATTAGTTTAAATGCAAATCCGCTTCTACAATAATCTTACATAATCTGATTCGTAGGCGAATTTCAGCAAATGTGATTTGGCGATTTTTTTTTTTACTTTTTTAAATGGTATTCACATTCACATTAAAGGACGTTCTTGCCAAGATAAGGCTTGGAACTAAATCAAATTATTGGAAAAATAATGGAATATTAGAAAATTGCTCTTTTTTGAATTTGTTCTGTTAATCAGTTGCCGTTTCTGGTACCCTGCCCTAAATTACTTTACATTAATGAAAGTAGATAAGTGTGATGTTTTTTAAAGTGAACTGTGTTGGCTGGGTCGTCGACCAGATATTTCAAATGAATGCGTAATGTCTATGTAATCTGAAGGTTCTGAATTCGACTCCCAACCAGTACAATTTTTTCACTTAGTTATAAAAGATATTGTAAACTTAAGTATTCTTTCAGTATGTGTAAAAATGTACTAAATTCCAATACAATGTCTCTGAACTTCTTCTGTATATACATTGTTTGTGTTGCTTGTCGCATAAATTTGACACGTTTATTTATTTACTTTATTTGGTGAAGAATTTGTGTTAAATAATGACCAAAAATCTTTTAATGTAATTATCTGCAATTTGAATTTTATAAAACGTAATCTTGGTTTTATCAAATTTGTCCTTTATGAGAAAGTGGTAAAATTAGAAATTTATGATGCATTTAAAAATTAACGAAATACTAATATTCCAATTTGTATTTTTATAAAAAGTAATTTTTGTTTTGTCACATTTGTCTTTTATGAAAAAGTTTTGTAAATGGTAAATTTCAAAATTTATGATACATGTAAAAACGTACTAAGTACTAATATTACAATTTTTATTTTAATAAAAAATATAGTTTTATCAAATTTGTCATTTAATAGAAAGTTTCGTAAATGGTAAATTGATAAATTTATGATGCATGTAAAAATTAACGAAATACTGATATTTGTATTTTTATAAAAAGTAAAGTTGGATTTGTCAAATTTGTCATTAATGAGTAAGTTTTGTAAATGCTAAATTTATGATATATGTAAAATTGTACGAAATACTAATATACTGCTTTTATTATGGCTGTTTATACTCTTATATTTCCTGCGTTGAACGTCGTAAATTTTTTTTAACATTCCTATATGTAACATTAAAAAAAATATTTAAAAGATACGAGTACTAAAAAACTACAATTAGTTAAGCACAATTGAAAACAAATTTCTATATTCCAAAAAAAAAGCATTTTTTCTATTTTTCCGTTTATTGCTTAAGGCGCTAACCTTTTTTGAATCAGTAAATCAAAAAAAAAAAAAAAACGTAAGTATAAAAAATAAAATGTAAATTCCAGTATGAATCAATGTAGTAGACAGGATGTTTTTTAGGGAAAGGTGATAAACAGGGCTACCTACATACGTAAAGTTCTGAACATGCGTGGATTGAACCCATGACTTAAAAAAACTCATTAGCTTCAGGGAACAGTTTATTTATTAGAAACATTTCGTGTTCAGCCATATTTACAATAAATGCTGAAAGAGTGCCTTGATATTCACATCATTAATGTTAATGATATCTAATATTCAAAAACGAAAACCCTCTATTTATTAATATATTCTACTTTCTTAGAATGTCGGGGGTTGGGATATACTTCTGATTAGAAGGAAATTTATTTAGGATTCATTTTGAAGCCTTTACCACATACTAACGTATGTTTCAAGTATTGTCACAGTACTTACGTGGGGGCAAAAATAGTTCGGTTAGGTTCTATTATTAAAGATTCATTTTCCCCATTGACTCTAAGTTCTCATTTGCAATACTCAAGGTAAGTTTGGGGGAAATTATTCCAAATTACTAACGGGCGAAATTTCTATTTTGTGGCGTAAGTACTGTCTGTGTCCTTTATGATTATTAATTTCTTCAAAATGGAATCTAGGTAAATCCTTTATTAATCGGAATTCAAAAATATTAATGATGAAATAAGTTAAAGGAAAAGAAAAAATCAAAGTATTTACGAAGATTTTCATATACATTTAATGGCTGAGCACTGAAAGTCTAAGATGAGCTTATCAAAATCAAAAGGCAATGTCTGATTTCGATATTTTCAAGATTTATTATTATTATTGATTATTATATACATAAAAAAAATATTCTTCTTTGGAGGGTGTAACTTTATAAACACAGTGTGCCTATAAAAATAATATGGAAATAAATAATGCTTTAAAAATTTTTAAATTATATAAGTTTAATAATAAATAATGCAAAATATAAGTTATTATTTTTTTATGTTGGTGGTCATTTATTAACACTAATAAATTAATTATGTAAAAAAATAAAAGTTAGGTTTTATTTTCAAGCCTAGGAAAATGTGATTAAAATTTTCCTTAATGGGGGTTCATAGCCAAACGGCGTATTTAAGAAAATGTCATTTGGCGAAAATTTTAATGGTATCCACATTCATGTTAAATGGCATGTTGGAAAGACTGGGACATTATTACGAAAAAATAATGGAATGTTAGAAAAAAAAAAAGGAAATGCTTTTCTTTATTTACCCTGGGTAATCAATTGCCAAGTCTGGTACCTTGGTATAAGTTACTTATGGTCATGTAACCTTAAGGTGCTGGATTAGATTCCTCACCTGAACACTTTTTCACTCGATTGTCAACAAAATTGTAAATTTTTGCATATTATTTTGATATGTGTAAAATTGTACTAAATTGTAATATAGGTCTTGTAAAGTCCCACTTCTGTATATTCATTGTTTGTATAGTTTTTCTCGCATCTTTTACAAGTTGGTTTACATCTTTTTTATTATTATTCAGCAAAAATATGTGTATTTTATTGGCAGAAATATTTTAATGTAATTATATGCAATTTGTATTGGTATGAAAAAATATACTTTTTAATTTCTTCTTCAATAAGAACAGATTTTGTAAATGGTAAATTTATAAACTTTTGTTGCATGTGAAATTGTAATAATAATAACAACAGCAATATATATAAATATATATAGTACACATATTGCATTGATACCTCTTTATATTATATTGCTTGTGTTGCTTATCACACATTTTTATAACATTCCAAAATGTAGTAATTGTTTTTTAAAGAATTGAAATTTTAGTCAAGGAATTCGTTTAGTGAATATGACCATAAAACTATTAAATTATCTATTCCCATATTTAGTCAATACTGTGTATCCTTTGTATCTTAACATAAGGATTTACTTACATTAAATTATAATTAATATATATATATATATAAACAAAAGTATGACTTACGTAAATTGTTTTTAAAGAAGAACGTCCATTGCTTTCACTGGAAAGAATGTAGATAAAAAAAATTACAGTTAATTTATATTTTATATTTATTTTAAATATCTACAATACTAAACTTTATCAAAATTTTTTAAAAATGTTAATATGAGTCATGTCCCTGGAATTCTCTTTAGAAGTAGCATTAGATTACTTAGTTTTTCAAGAAACTACGAAAACGTTATACATAAAATTAAAATTTTTAGAAATATTTTTTCTCAAATTTATTGGGCTTAGGGAGATGACATGGTATACATCCACTTCCAACAATTTCTTTGACATTACTCCCCTAAACTGCTCGACAGATGACCAATCAATTCAGCACCGTGATAGATGACATGGCCGGCATGGTTCTTGTTGAGAAAAAAATCTGACACAAATCGTATCCTTGAGGAATAATTATGGAGCATAAGTGCCATAAGCTTAACGTTAAAAGCATAAATTTAAATCCGTTCCCGTGATTGTTTATATAATTTAAAACGCTTGCGCAAAGTCTTATGGTAAAAATGAACGGTTTCGAATGAACTCTCTCAGATAGATTATTCAGATCATGAGCTTCCGGTAGTATAAGAATAAATTTGTATATAAAAAAAACTTACATTTAATATTATTAATCATCTATATGGCTTCTATGAATTGTCTACAGTAATAGGATAGTATAAAATACAATTTAAATTAAATTTTCAACTTGATTAACAAAATTCTGTTATACTAAGAACGAATTTTTTCTACAATAAAACTTTATCAGTGGGCATTCAATGGTCAATAGAAACTTTTTTTTTATTATTATTTTGTAACTTTTTTTTTAATAATTTTTTTTTTTTTAGAAATCACATGATTGGATGATTGGTTGGAATTTGTTTCGAATTATTTACAACTGTTAACTACTAACCGTCGCAAGACATGGGACAGAGTATTGTTTTGCATAATTAGCTACACTATGCACATGCATTTTTAACTCTTTCAAACATAGTTGGAAAGTGTTTATGAATTCGGTCTACCCGTCTGTCTGTTTGGGCTCTAGCTCCCGTAAATAGACTCTGATTTCCATATAAATAATACATGTTATTCAAGTTTACTATGGAATTTTCAACAGTCTATGCGTTTCCTAACAGCATTAAAGTTTATCATGCTATTTATTACATATACATGTATAGGGGTATATAACCGCTCTAAACTGCTCGACAGATGACCACCCAATTCAGCACCGTGATAGATGCCATGGCCAGCATGGTTTTTGTTGAAAAAAGTGTGACACAAATCGTATCGTTGAGGAATAATTATAGATCAAAATAATAAGAGCATAATAATTATAGTACACTTATAGACGGTAATATATACATCCCATCAATAGGATATATATGCTATTACCCTATAGTGTATATTCTCTGTATATACGTCATATACAGAGCTGCACAAAATAATTCGGATATTTTTCCGAATATTCTTGGTAATTGCTAAAATTGGGTTTCCAACTGTATTCTGCATTGTTTATTAAACAACTCATTAGTTATTAGTTGTTTATTCAACTGTATTATGTAAATTATTTAGTTCTGCATCATCTGTCACCTTATGAAATAGGAAAGTTTTGATACAGTATTTCAGAAGAGTTGGAAAGTGTTTCATAATCTTTTCTTGACACATTTTTCGTTCTTGTTTTATGCATGTCCATGTTTTTGTTAAAAAAAAAAAAAAAAAATTCTAAATCAGAGGTTTGTGGGTAGCTGGCCACCAAGTTACCACTAGTTTTTAATAGGAAAATTTGTCTTATATAATGAAGAACTTTGCAATTAAATAAGGCGAAGATTACTTTTCCCATTTTCGACTTTCAGGAAGACTGCTATTCTGAACTTTGCAAACTATTGTTATACAAAATACATTTCTAAGTTGGGAAATAATAATGACACTAAAATTTCTAATTAAAAAAATGACTGTGTTGTAAAGTAAGAATAAAATTTATAAATTAAAGCTTTTTTTGTGTTATTGCATATCTTAAATATTCCAACCTATTATAGTCAAACCTCGTTAGTACGTCACTCTGGAGTCCACTTAAAAATGACTTACTAAGTAGAGTGACTTCTTAAGTGGGGTTTATGTTAAATTTAAAATGAAATTCCAAATCTTTATAGATTATGTATACCTGCAACTAAATCACATAAATTAGTAGAATAAAAATCAGAATTCATAAAATGGATGAAAAATTAAGGAATGAGCAATAAGTTATGTTACGCAGTATTTAATTGTACAAATCAATACGTATCCATTTATTACTGGCTTACAGAAACAAATCATCCATTTTTGTTTGATGACAGTTTTCTGTAATCAATTTTTTTTTCAGCATATTATTAGAGTTGTAAAAATCCCTCAGTTTTTGAGGACTGAGAATAAACCCGGGAATTTTTAAGGAATAAATCCACAATTTTGAAAATAAACAAAACTAGTCATTTTTCAATTTTTTTATTTTTATTTTTAAGAAATTTCAGCCACAGTTCTGACAAATTCAAAATAGGTTTTTCATTATAAATTCACAAAGCTTAGGATACTGCGCTCTTAGTTTTTATAATTTACTATAACTCATTTACTTTACAACAGCGGAGACTGTCAATTGGTAAGTATTTGAACGTAAAATAGTTTAATATAGTTATTTCTGTTACTGACATATTTACTATATAGGCATACTCTATATTAATTTTCTTGTAAGTTGCAGTGTATTTTTGCATTGATTTCTTTTAGTTTTGTTAGTTTTCTTTTTCGTTTCCATTGTCTGAATCTGAGAACAGGGGTGATGTTTATATTCATGTAAGGCAAGGGCAAGAGGAATCTGTCATCTGCCTCTCACACTTTTTACTTATCCACGATTAAAATACCAAGTTACTTATATTATTTTAGTTTCTGTTATTTAATATTTCCGCCACTTAAGCATATGTATTTCGTTATTTTTTATGTAAACTATGCTATTTTTCTGTATTTTTTATTGATTTTGCTTACATTTGTAAAAAATCCTTTTGTTTACAAATTAAAAACATCCATGTCCTAAAACTTTTTGAAAACTCTTGGAAATTTTTAATATTTACCTACCAAAAAACCCGGATTATTCCCGGGAATAAACCCGGTTTTTTTACATCCTTTGCAACTTTACATATTATATACCCTATCTGTAGTGTCATTCAAAAACGAAATATAGTACATCAGTGTATGCTAAGGTTTTTTTGTAACAATCGATTTGGCAGATCCCCCACACAGCGGGAAATTCATAGAATTTGTTGATATGACAGGCAATCTTTGTAAGGAAAATGGTGTCATCTGGAATGTTGTTATAAACTGAAACTTACTCATACAAATTTATGGCAGTCAGAATTGTGTTGAAGTTGACATTGTCTGGAGTCATGGAACATGCACAGTATACATATCTTATAGAATTACTTTCAGAGTATTTATTTGCTACATGACCGTAGCGCTGGCATCGGAAGCACCTCAGTAAGCTAATATATTTCTTTACAATGCTAAATTTTAAATCATAATTAATTCTGCCTAATTTAAGTAAAATATTTGCTGAAGAAATGTCTGTTTCAATTATCTGGTTGTAATATTCGCCCTTGTTGATTCTCTTAGCTAAATTAAGTTCTATATTATCTTTTAAGTGCTTTTTAAGGATGGATTTAAGAACTTCTTCTGTTTTCGAATGTGGAATTTTAAAGATTAACAAAAACTAAGTGTTTTTGGAGAAAACCTTGACAAAGAATTAGGACAGTTTGTAGAGGTTGAAATAATAGCGATGCAATAAGCGAAGTACAACATGTGAAAAGGCAACATTAAAGAAGTGAGTATAAAACATCACACATTTACTGAACAGTGTATACAAATTTAAAATTTTATACATACATTAATATTAAAAATATCGACGTTTCGACCACCATCTATGGTCATCTTCAGGAAAAAAATTTTATTTTGCTTTTAAAGTTTCAAATGCGAAAAACAATCCGTCCGTTGCCACATTATTATTGCCATCCACAAATTAAAAATTAGTGCAGTAATAATGTGGCAACGGATGGATTGTTTTTCGCATTTGAAACTTTAAAAGCAATATAAATTTTTTTTTCCTGAAGATGACCATAGATGGTGGTCGAAACGTCGATATTTTTAATATTACTTTATGTATAAAATTTTAAATTTGTATACACCATTCAGTAAATGTGTGATGTTTTATACTCACTTCTTTAATTTTGTAATGTTACGTGGTGTAATCGTCCAACATTTATATTAATATGTGAAAAGGCGTATGAGAATGGTCGGGACTTCTGAAACATACGTAATAATGCGGAGTGACGTTTAATTCAGGTGACTTACAAATAAGATTTGAGTTTGACTTTATATCTATAGTGTAAAACAAAAACAATTTTTCGACTATAACGATGACGTACAGTCGACAAAGGCAACTATATGGCCAATCTATTTTGGAAACTAAATTTCTGAACATCGCGCCATTAAAATTTTTACACCATGGAATAGAAAAAATAAATGTACTTTCCGATTCAATTTGTTTGAAACCTGTATCTAAATTAATTGAGTGTTTATGATTTTTAAAATAATTTTCAAGATTTTTTTTAATTAACTAGATTAATTTAGATATTTTACACGATTAACACGTTTTCACTTAGAAACAATGAAAACAGTTTAGATTTTTTTTTTCGGATAATGTTCCTGAACAAAATTAAAACTTCACTAATAGATAAATGAATAAAGCACAATTTTAACAGATGTGTAATTGAACTACGCGCTTAAACACAGATTTAATCAGAATAATAATAAAACAAGTTGGTAAGTGTTATCGAAGATCGCTCAAAGGGTTTCGTTTAATATTCCTTTCAAAACACTTTATCCTTTCTTTTAATAAATCCAAATGAATTTCATTTAACACCCCCCCCCCCCCCCCAAAAAAAAAGGTCATGTTTTTTATAAAGTAAAAAATTACCGGTCTGTTTTTTCGAGTATCCAAACCAGCCCGATAGCGGGCGAAGCCGGCTATTATATTCTGTCATAATAATATCTGTTACGCGGACTAAATGCGATATTTAAAAAAATAATTTCAAAATTAAACATGTTGTAGCTTCAAAATGTTAAAATATGCGAATATTTCCATAATCGGATTTTTATCATGATTCAATATGTTTCTCAAACTCATATATTTACTATTCGCAATTACTCATATTGATACTCGCTTTGTATTATTCTCAAACATCTGAAAAATCCGTTAAACTTCCAATATGCCGTCAGATTTTCTTTTTAATTCTCTGATGACGTGATATTAATCTTTGTGTATTATTGAGAAATCTTTCCGCTTTATTACCACTATGACGTCAATCATTTTTATTTCATATTAATATTTTTTCAATTGGTGAAACATTTTATTTCATTTTCATTTTTCACGTAGAAATCGCCTGATAGAAAATTAATTATTGCAGAAAGAATTTCATCGTGGATTTTTAATTTTTGTCATCTGCTATAACGAAAAATGTTTAAATTTAATAGGAAAAGGCTGTTAGAATTTTGGTTTTTTATCTCTATTTATTAAAATAATACGAATTCTTCAAATTTTAATATTTTGAGCTCTTTATAGCTGGTATTAAGCTGTATACACAAAGTTTCAACTCTAAGTTACATAGTTTCTGAGAATGGCTCTAGGACGGACAGACAACAGGGTGTGAGTAACAGGATTTCATGAGATGAACGAAGCCCTAAAAAAAGTTGCTGTAAATAGTGAAATCTTTCGCGATTCCTTTGACTATTAACCACTGGTATGCGTCTAATACGAAAGTAATACAGTTTTTATAGAAAATTTCAGACTTTATTATTTGGGAGCATAATTGATACTTTTCATTATTTTAATTTTTATTCTAATGGATGGGCAGTCTAAAAAGGAAATATGTTAAATATAAAAGAACTTGAATTAGAAGTTGTCACCTGTGTTTTGTATACTGGAGAGTACGTTTCGTAACTCGGAAAGTCAGAGTTGAATCCCCAGGGTTCATAAAATTTAATTTATCATTAATTGTTCATGAAAATTAATTCCGTAAATGTATTTAGAAAAAAAAACAGATCTCATAATTCTATTACTGGCATTGTCGACTTAATTATAAAACATACGAATTAAAAAATATATATAAATTGCATAACTTCTCCTGAAAAAGAATGACATTATTAAAATGATTTATCGCCAATAAATTAACAAAAATCATTCTGTCCGGAGTGGGTATCGAACCGACGATCGAGAACTTCAGCAGAAACCGAGTGCCTTAAAACAAGCATCCACCCTTACTTCACTGTCGTATGCCATAACACATGGATACGTTCTAGATTTAATTTGATGCATGCGCAAATAGGTCAATTTTTTGTGAATGTTAATTTTAACGAAATCCCTTTTCATTTTAATATATAGGATTAGGCTGAAAACAAGAAAAAATATCTCTGATAGAACGAAAACCGAAAATGAACCAAAGACATTTTTAAGGTAGGAAATCTAGAAACGAAAGGAAATATATTTCAACAGAATTGGAACAAACACTTTATGGTTCGAAGCCCCGGTTTTTTAGTCACTCTTGTTATTAACACTTTCCAACATAGTTGAAAAGTGTTTATGAATTCGGTTTGTTTGTCTGTCTGCCGCCTGTCCGTGCTCTAACGCACGTAAATAGACTATGATTACCATGCAATTGATTTATGTTATTGAGGTTTATCATAACTTGCTCGCGATTGAAAATGAAGTATGTAGTACTTATAATTCATTGACAGGGAAATTACATTACGGTCTATAGGGGAAAATAGTTTGAGAGTACTTTAACACTATTTATTTAAACATATTGAAATTGATATACAGTTTGTTTCATAAAAGATGGGCAAAACTTAGAGGTGATAGTACACATCCAAACAAACAACTTTCATCAAAGAATGCACGGTCGGAAATGAAACGCAAGGGTGCTGGCGCATTTGGAAACTTGATTCATGTAAACGTTAAGAGCTTACATCAATCTTGCGAAAAAACGCGTAAGCTAATGTTAAGTCTATGGGAAGGTTCTTGCGCTATTTATCGCTCACATTTTAGTATTTTTAAATATATTTTTTTTTGCATAGTACAGATGACGTCGATCTCTAACGTTGTTAGTTTTTACTTTTTCGATTGTTCCAGGTTTTTTTTTTTATATAAGGGTACTTTCACTTTTAGAACCGGTTCCAACCGGTTCCAAAAATAAAAATGTCCGGTTATAAAAAAAACTGTAACCAAAATCAATAAAATCTAACAACGTTACAAATCGACCTCAGCTATACTATGCAAAAAAAAAAAAAAAAAAAAAAAAAAAATCATTTAAAAATATTAAAATGCGAGCGAGAAATCGCGCAAGAACCTTCCCATAGACTTAACATTAGCTTGAGCGTTTCTTCGCGTGCCTAGCATAGGCCCTTAAGGGTTTAAGTTAGTTGAAAAATAAAATTTCATTTTATATATCGTGTAGAGTATCGTTTGAAAGATCTCGCAACATCGAACTCAAAAATAAATTTTTCATTTTAGGTATTATATTTTTAGAGAGATCGTCGAAAGTACTGGAAAAATATGCAATCCCCCCTCCCCCTCCTATTTCCGAATCTACTGAAACTAAGTTATGAAAATATTAAGGGTAGTATGAGTTTATTAATTAATAAATAGTAATTAATAAATTCAATGTACGGAACCATTTGAGAGCGAGTTAGACTCGCCCTTGATCGATTTATTATTTTTTTAAATTTTTGTTTAGAAGATAAACGTTAGATGTTTCGCCTCTTATGTTTATAAAAATGCAACTATCTTTTTAGGTACATTCGTAATTATATAAATACGTGGCACCTATAGTCGTCGTCTGGTCTATCTGTCCGTCCATCCGCATGTAACAGCGCAAAAACTACCCAATGGAATGGATTGAAATCTAATACATATAATCGTTACAGAATTTTGTAGTCATTTCAAAATTTATGAAAATCTAATTAAAACTTAAAAAGGTATTAATAAAAGTTTTCTTTCTTCTATTAAATCCAATCCTACGTAATCTATATAATAATAAAAACAAAAATCATGCGACTGAGGAAAACAAATACGACCACTTCTTTTTTCATATGCCAGGCGGCCATTTTTATTCAAAATTATTTTTTCGAATAAAATTGACATAAATGTTACATTTTCATAAAGATCGTTTGAAAAAATTGTTTGCTTGAGAGAGGCGTTACATTCAAATATCTGCAGATTCTGAGATAACTTAGGTTAACAGCCCAATATTTAACCAAATATCCATTAAAGTAAATAAAAACAAGAGATTCATTCATCGTGAGTCATAAAAATAGTAAACCATGGAGGTAATCATTCGCAAAGCAAGATCTCTATGGTGAATTTTGCAGTGCTGTCAGGTGTCGAAAATACAGTCTCATCTGTAAACGTGGCATACGTAATAAGAGAAAAGACATGCTCATAACAGACGATAAAATCCATTTCACTGAAATAATAACGATGATGTTTTACATTGTAAAACTAGCTCTAGTACGAACGCACATCGCCATTTGTCACGTTTAACCTACAATTTCAAACTTATTAAATCCTATTGTTGTAACCAGGCACTACAAGAGATTGTTATAAAGACATTTATCTATAAACTAAAGTCTATTAATTTTTTTTTATTCTTTTAGTTTTCTTTTTTTTTTCTAATTTTGTTTACCACATTTAACATTAAACTTTTCGTCCCTTGTGTAATTATTTAGGTTTACCTGTTTTAATTCAATGTACACTTAAGTTTTGAGAATTTTCTAAAAAGACCTTTCTTGTTGTGACTTATTATTTTAAGAGGAACATAAAAAAATACTTATAGAATTTTTGTAGTAATCTCTTATGTAAGCTTGATTTTAAATTTTAAGCTTTTCAACTGTTTACTTGTTGATAAGGCATTTTAAGACTTGGGTTTAATTTTAAATTTCTCAGCATAAAAAATATCAGTACTTTTTAGCTCACAGGCTATCAAAGCCTGAGTGCCCGCCCATTCTGTACGTATGTACGTAACGCGATCGATGATTCTTGATAGAAATAACCAATTTGCTTCAAACTTTGTTTATAGGTTCATTGTGATAAGGCGCTTCCCTGATTAGTTTTGGGGGTTCATTGGTTAAGTATAAAAGGGGAAACGGGGGCTAACCCTCCTTAAATTAGATAAATGGGTTTTTCATGTAGAATTATCCCATTTTCTTCAAATTTTGTATATAGGTTTATTTTGATAATGCGCTTCTGGGAATAGTTTTGGGGGCTCATTGGTTAAGTATGAAGAGGGAAGGGGAGGGAGATAATCCCCCCCCTTAATTTAGATAACTGAGTTTTTCATGCAGAATTATCACATTTTCTTCAAATTTTGTATATAGGTTCATTGTGATAATGCGCTTCTCTGAATAGTTTTTGGGGTGCATTGGGTAAGTATAAAGGGGGAAAGGGGGGAGCTAATTCCCCTTAAATTAGATAAATGTGTTTTTCATGCAGAATTATCAGATTTTCTTCAAATTTTGTATATATATTCATTGTAATTGGAGGCTTACCTGATTAGTTTAACGGGTTCAATAGTAAACTATGAGGGGGGGGGGGGTAACGGGGGAATGACCCCTCCTTTAATATATTGTCGATTTGTTTATTTTTCGAGGAGTTTATTTCGAATTCTTTGAAATAAGAGTATAATATACAATTAGTGTGAATAGCCTGTGAGCTCAATGCCCTCAGTTTAACTGGACAGTTTTCTTTTTATTTAGAAGACTAGATCGCTTTAGTAATTTTGAAACTTAAAATTCCATCGTGTTTTAAAGAAAGTAGAGTGGTATTACAACAGTTTTCCCATAAAATATTCTGAATTTCTACTTCTTGCATAATACTAGATTATATTTCTGGAAAGAAGCTTCCTACTGATATTAATAACTGCTCTAAAATATCTCCTTCGCCATGAATAATTATAAAAGACTGGAGATTTAGTCCTAAAAGTTAATAATTTATATAAACTTACAGTTTCAAACTTTTCAACTATTAGTCCGTCTTATAAGATTCGGCAGCATTTATTTTGTAATTTTACAACGAAATGTACAATAGCTATTTAGAAAACTTATAGCATTCACAATTTTAAAATTAGGATATTTGACGTGCGTTTATGAAGATAGAATTTAATGTTTATTTAATTGTACATGAAATCAGAGTAAAAGGCGAATTTTGCACTAATGTTCTGAATTTTTCTTATTTCTGAATAAATTAGAAAAATCTAATATTTTGGCAACAGTTTTTTCTTTTGTAGAAGTGGTCGATGGGATAGTGGAAAAGTACCCAATTTTCTTATAGCATCGTTATAAAATTTCTCGATTCAGCGACATTGTTTACTTAGCCCTTTTACACAAGTTGATTTTGAAATGTATAACTGATCTTATTTAATCAATCACGAAAACAGTTATTAATTCAGAATAATTTCTGAATAATCTTTCCGAATTAATTCTGGATTGTTCTGAATTCTTTCCACCTAAAAGTGCTAAACTTCTCATTATGTTACATAACATTAAAAGTTTGGGGGGGAAAAATTCCATATTTATATTAATGTAAATATACTTTTTATAAATCCTCCTGTTATAAACCAGGCCTTATTTGAGATTGTTATAAACATACTCTAATATACGTTAAAGCTTATGAACCATTCTTTTTATTTTATTTTGCATTTTATGTTTGCTTTTTTACAGCTTACAAGGTTAAAATTAAATGATTCCTATCTAATGGAATTAGGTTTTTTACCTTTGAAATTGCATGTTAGGCCTTTTAGGTAGATTTCGTAAGAAATACTACCTATTACATTCTCACCTAAGTTGGAATTTTTGAAAAATGTTTGCAGATCTATGCCGATCATGACTCCCAGAACCCAAAACCACCCCCAGTTCAAAACTTTATCTTATCTATGTCACTTTTTTATGAACACGATAACTGCAACAATTCTGCACAAATCTCTTCCAATCTGATACATAAAATCAAGGGGCATAAAATCTCGGTCAAGTTCGTTAATGGGCAAAATCGAACCGAGAGGGGGGGCAAATGGGGGGCTTTTTGTGAAAACAGAAAAAACCCCGTAACTTCTTAATTATGATACGTATAGAATGCGTTTAAAGTTATTATTACTTCTAGGAAAAGGGCCGAAAATTTATATATGACAGATTTTTGATATCATTAAAAATGGCCCCAAGGGGGGGGGGAAAGGTGGTGTTTTCGAAGAAAAAAAATCATAACTCCGTCAATTCACAAGATATCAAATCTATTTAAATTTATTATAAATCCTCTTAATATTATCTAAAACTTTCATATTGACAAGTTTTTTATAGGACCAACACTTACAGCAAAAAAAAAATCCCTGCCGGCTCCGCCTGCAAACAAGTTATTTTTCGAAGTAGGCGGTTGCAACTCCCGCATCTCTTCGAAACTGATACATAAAATCAAGGGGCATAAAATCTCGGTCAAGTTCGTTAATGGGCAAAATCGAACCAAGATCTTAATTATGATACGTATCGAATCCGTTTGAAGTTATTATTACTTCTAGGAGAAGGGCCGAAAATTTATGTATGACAGATTTTTGATATAATTAAAAATGGCCACAAGGGGGGGAAAGGGGGGGGGTTAGAAGAAAAAAATTCATAACTTCGTAAATTCACAAGATTTCAAATCCGTTTAAATTTATTATAAATCCTCTTAATATTATCTAAAACTTTTATATTGACAAGTTTATTTTATAGGACCAACTCTTATAGCGCAAAAAAAAAAAAAAAAAAGGCTGGTTCCGCCTGCAAACAAGTTAGGTTTCGAAGTAGGCGGTTCTAACTGCCGCATCATGGTAAAAAGGTCATTTCTTCCGCAATTCCCAACAAACAGGCGCCCCACGGTCTGCGTCTTCGAAATCTACCTGTGCCTGTAGGCTGAGCCGTCAGGGATTTTTTTAACATTCTCATAGAATTTTCTGAAAAGATCTTTTTCGTCATGATTAATTTTTTAAGAACGTAGAATTTAATTCTGAACGTTTTGAAATCAATACATTTCTTGCGCTAACTTAGTTAAAGTTTTTCAACTGTTTTACTTGTTAGCGAAATATTGTAAGACACAGCATCATTTATTTAATTTTAAACTTTTACAACAAAAATTTTAATTCTCTTTTTAACACTTTCCAACATAGTTAAAAAGTGTTTATGAACTCGGTTTATCTGTCTGTCTGCCGTCTGTCTGTCGGTACTCTAACTCACGTAAATATATTCGGACTGACATGCAATTGATACATGTTATTGAGGTTTACTATAGCATGTTCGGTATTGAAAATGAAGTGTGTAGCGCTTAGTTTTTTTTACAAGGACACTCAATAATTCCGTTACGGTCTATGGGGAAAAATTATTTGCAGTTTATTTTAATAATGTTACACAATTTCAAGCACATTGTAATTCATATATATCACTAAGGTGCGTTACAAGTTGCTTGCTATGGAATAGGGTGTGCAGAGGAGCACTTATAGTTACTTTGCAAGGACAGTCAAAAGAATTCCGTTACATTAAGTCTATGGAGAAAATTCGTTTGCGGTTTATTTTAATAATGTTTAACTATTTCAAACGTATTGAAATTTATCTATATCACTAATGTGCATTATAGAGGCTTACTATAGAATATTCAATATTGTGTGTACAGCAGTCATCATTCATTTACAGGGACACACAAAAGAATTTCGCTAGTGTCTGTTAACAGTAATTCCTGGAAGTGCGTTTTCAGTTGCTGAACGCGATTTTAAATTTAACTCATTTTTTGTCTATTACTTGGTGTGAATAAATTATGTAGATCCTATACAGGGCAGAAGAAAAGTTTGCGAATAAATTTCCGTTTATTGACCGAAATTCCAGATGGAAAATTTTAAACTGTGCTACGCGTTTCCTAACATAACTAAAATTTAGCATTCTATGTAGTATATATAATTCCATAGATCATATATATGGCTGCATAAAAGTATTCGGATATTTTCCGAATATTTTTAGTAATTCCTGAAATTATGTTTTTAATTATGTTATGCGTTTTACAAATTGTTTACTTAGATATTATTTTTTAGCTAAACGGTAATTATTTGTAAAATTATTTTGGAAATGTTGGAAACTGTTACATAATCTATGCTTGACGCATGATTTTTTTTTTAATATATAAAGCTTTCATGGATTTCTTTAGCAACCTTGAAACGTGATGTTTGTCTTGCGTTTATGAAAATGGTATATAATAAAGAATTCAATAATTGTACTTGAAATACAGAATATAACGCATATTTTGAGCTAATACTGTGAAGGTTTCTGCAACTCTTTCTCGTTAAAAATTTTAAATATTTTTCTTCACAAAATGCACCATTAAAATTTTAGATAAAAAGTATTTGGAATATCCGGTTTCAATATAAACAGACTTAACTCTGTGCATTAAACTTGATTAATCACTCTTTTATTTTATTTTGAAATTTATTTTTGGATTTTTTATAATTTAACAAATTAACTTTTAATATTTAATATTTTATTTAATTTTTTTTCTTTTAGAATTCATTCTAATCCTTTAATTTTTTTTTCTCAAAAATGACCTTTTTGTCATTTTTACGATTTACTTAAATAATAAATTAGTTCTGAAAATTTCTTATTTATCTCTTATGTAAGCTTAAAGTTTTGTTTTTCAATTGCGTATTTATTTTCTAGACATTGTAAGATTCAGCAGCATTAATTTATATTTAAATTTTGCAACACAAGTTGCAGTACTTATTTAGCAGACTTGTTGCGTCATGGGTCGCACTAATAAGTTTGAAACATTATATTTATAATTTAACTAATAATTCAATAATTGTGTTAAAATACATTGTATTTAAAAGCTTGTTGATAATTTTGTAATTTTAATTTTATATACGCATAACTAAAAATAAGTAGTCATTACGAGTTCATATTAAAAATGTAATTATTTTAAATGCTGACGCTAATCAGATTTAAAATTTTCAGACCATATTAATTTATTCAGAGCTATAAAAAAACTTAACTTTGATAAAGAAGCATGCCTTCGGAAATAAACTTGTGTTGAGACATACCTAATGAAGGAAAGAAAGTACTAATTAATTAATTTAGAGTATAATAAAAGATAATCATGTCACGGCAAAAAGCATGACATGACTTTAAATCACGAAGTAAAAACTTAAGAGCCTACATCATGCGAAAGAACGCTCAAGCTAATGTTAAGTCTATGGGAAGGTTCTTGTCAGATTTCTCGCTCGCACTTTAATATTTTTAAATGGTTTTTTTTTTTACATAGGATAGCTGAGACCAATTCCTAACGTTGTTAGTTTTTACAATATTTTATTTTAGTTAGTTTTTTTATAAGCGGACATTTCCAATATCAGAACCGGTTCTGAAAGTGAAAGTACCCTTATATAAAAACAACTGGAACCGAAATCGAAAAATTAAACTAAAAACGTTAGGAATTGGCCTCAGCTATCCTATGTAAAAAAAAAAAAAACATTTAAAAATATTAAAATGCGAGCGTGAAATCTGACAAGATTCTTCCCATAGACTTAACATTAGTGTTCGAGTTTCTTCGGATGACTAGCGTAGGCTCTTAAAAGAGAAATTTATGCTGACAATGATTTTGTTTTATAGATTATTCTTAAAATGTGGTTTAATGGACAGAAAAAAATAAATTCTATCCAAAATAAACTATAAAAATTTTAAGAAAAACATTTGAATCTATGTATTTTGCTGAATGTATAACAACGGTCGGCAACTGGCGGTCCGCGGAAGATCAAATCATGGACCGCCTAAAGTTTGCAATTTCAATAAATAGTTTATTAAAGTTTACATATAATAGATACGTTTGAACGATAGCCTTATCAACGTTTCTTATATTTTACAAGAAATAGCACACCACGTGAATTATAATTGAACCACGTGAATTATAATTGAACCACGTGAACCAAATTATAAAAAAACTAGCCCAATACCGCAAGTGTCATTATTCGCACTCATTTTTCAATAATTATCTGCTTTTTCTATTTTATAATCTATACTAATATTATAAAATAGTAAAGATTGTTTTTTTGTTTGTTTGTTTGTAGGGGGTAATCTCTGAAACTACTGAAGCGATTTCAAAAGTGGTGGTGGCAAATTGATGGTGAAAATCTCTGCTAGAACATAGGCTATATTTTATGTCGGTGCCACTACCCCCAGGGGGTTGCAGAAGCGAAAAACGTTCTAAAATTTCGATTTATTGTATACTGAAGGAGCTAGAAACATGGAATTTGGCATGTTAGTTACTTAAAAGATGTAAATGCTCTCTAAGAACAAATTCTAATAAAATTCGAGATTTAAAAGGGTGAGATGGGCGAAAAGCGTTCTAAAAACATTCTAAATTACAATTTCAATGGAATATCTGGAACTACAGAACCGTTTTCAAGAGTGATGGTGGCAAATTGATGGTAACAGTCTCTGCTGTATTATAGGCTATATTTCATGCCGGTGCCACAACCCCCAGTGGAGTGCATGAGCGAAAAACGTTCTCAAATTTCGAATTTTTTATACTGAATGTGTTAGAAACATTAAATTTGGCATGGTAGTTACTTATAAGATGTGAATGTTCTCTAAGAACAAATTCTAAAAAAATTCGAAATTTAAAAGGGTGAGATAAGCGAAAAGCGTTCTAAAAACATTCTATATTAAAATTTTTATGGAATATCTGGAACTACAGAATCGTTTTCAAGAGTGATGGTGGCAAATTGATAGTGACAGTCCCTGCTCCAACATAGGCTATATTTTATGTCAGTTCCACTACCCCCAAGCGGGTGCAGGAGCGAAAAACGTTCTAAAATTTCGATTTTTTTTTATACTGAAGGAGCTTGAAACATGAAATTTGGCATGGTAGTTACTTATAAGATGTAAATGTTCTCTAAGAACAAATTCAAGAAAAATTCCAAATTTAAAAGAAGTGAGATGAGCGAAAAGCGTTCTAAAAACATTCTAAATTACAATTTCTATGGAATGTCTGGAACTACAAAACCGATTTCAAAAGTGATGGTGGCAAATTGATGGTGACGCTCCCTGCTCCAACATAGGCTAAATTTTATGTTGGTGCCACTAATCCCAGGGGGGGGTGCAGGAGCGAAAAACGTTCTAAAATTGCAATTTTTTTTATACTGAAGTAGCTAGAAATGTGAAATTTGGCATTGTAGTTACTTATAAGATGTAAACGCTCTCTAAGAATAAATTTTTAAAAAATTCGAAATTTAAAAGGGTGAAATGAGCGAAAAGCGTTCTAAAATCATTCTAAATTACAATTTCTATGGAATCTCTGGAACTACAGAACGGATTTCAAAAGTGATGGTGACAATCCCTGCTCCAACATTCTCTTTAATATAAAGCTATGTGTTGCTGACGACTGAGATTTTCGATAATCGTTGCCACAGATTAATCTCAGAAAATGAAACATTTGATGTTACTGAAAAAAATAATAGCTCGAAAAGTATTTGTCAGAAAATTGTTAGACAAATTGCGTTTGAAAGGTAAAAAATTTTATATTTCTTGATATAAATTTCAAATCTAATGATTATGCCATTTTTCAAATATTTAATTTAAAAAATTACCAAATTTCAGAATGGAGTACTATAGCGAAACCTTCACTCATAAAAATATAATAAGGGCGACGTTTCCTGACGTGTATATTGGCTATAGCACAAGTCACAAATTATAGTAGCCTTATTATTCTGTTAAAATATAAAAGTGAATTATGAAATGTCAATATTTTGTTTGATTAAAGGTTCGTTAAGAGAAATTGACCAGCGTAGCGGGCGTAGCTTGCTAGTGTGTATATAAAATTTTTCAGAAAGTATATTTGTGTATATAAAATTTTTCAGAACGTATATTTGTGTATATAAAATTTTTCAGAACGTATATTTGTGTATATAAAATTTTTCAGAACGTATACTTGTGTATATAATAATTTTTCATAACAAATACCTGATTTTCCTATTCTATAGTGTATGTGTGTATGTGTAAAAATAACAATTTAAAATTAATAAGTACTAATATTACTTATGTGTTTTTTCTCTGGACCTCGATAAAAATTTTCATAAGTATTCGGAACCTACTTAAAATTACTTCCCGACCCTTATCTATAATAATAAAGATAGATGTTTGTATGTATATGTGATGTTTTCTGTAGAGACTGTTGTGCGCGATGCTACACTGTCAGACAGAAAGGCGTCTATGTGTCTGAAATTCTGCACCTTGAAGGACGTTTTTAAAATATTTTAATATTTTTTTGTTCGATATACTGGTACTCGGCGGCAAATTTTTCACATCAGTAAAGGGAATCAATCTTATTTCGATCCTTTATCCCTATATAGTAAATTTTGTCTTTTTCAAAATAGTTTATTTGGAATTCCTACAGCGATTTTTGAATTTTACATTAATATTTATTAGTTTTTTAGCGGCTTTATTTTGCGTTCCAAGGTGATATTTTAAAAATTGTGAAACAAATCCTGTTTCAATCTTTTAAGGCCAATGTAGTAATTTTCTCCCTCTTTTCAATACGGTTTACTTGGGATTCGTACAGCGACTATTGTCGCGAATCTTTTGTTATAATTAGTATGTGGATTTTAGCGGGGTTTTTGTCGCTTTCGAAGGTGATTTTTTAGCATTCGTAAAAGAAACAACTGTCTCAATCTTTCAGGCCAATATTATAAATATTGTCACTATTTGAATAAAATTTATTCGGTACAACTATTTTTTTTTTTTTTGTAAATTAAATGTGCCCTTTCTACAGAAAAGGAATTTAAAAAACAAAAACAAATTAACACATATATGAAAGTTTTCTTAATTATTAAAGAAAATAAAGCGGTAGAATTTTTTTTTTCTGAAACTGAATAAGAACTCTCATGTAAATTTGCTACTCCCGTAATTATATCTAAGTCCGAAGAATGCCAAATTAGTTCCTATAGAAAGGTGAACGACGATGCTGAAATATTGAATTTAATCGGAAGTCGATCGCAGCGTGCCTTTGAGATACGACAAATTACGTTTTTTTTTTTAATAATGGTGCAGGAATCGTAATAATTGAAAGGTCGCTTGATTCGAGATCTGAAAAGGGGCAAACAAAAATTTTAAAATACTGATTGTTTTTGAGTTAGATTAACCAATGTAAGACTGATATTTTATATTAAAAATAAATGTACAACGTTGAAATGGCACAAATTAAAAACATGTATACTGGCAAACAGTTGTTTCAAAGCCCTTAAGCTCCATCATCAGTGCCAATTCAAAAGATTAAAACGAATTAAAAACCCCTAAGCCATGTCAGTTTGCCTGCCGTCTTTCGCACGCACCCAGATGAAATGGCGGCGAACTCCCTGAGCGCGTGTGAAAGACGGCAGGCAAACTGACATGGCTTAGGGGTTTTTAATTTGTTTTAATCTTTTGAATTGGCACTGATGATGGAGTTTAGGGCTTTGAAACAGCTGTTTGGCGGTATACATGTTTTTAATTTGTGCTATTTCAACGTTGTACATTTATTTTTAATATAACGGCACAGAGTTTTAATCCACATTTTTTGATATTTTATAGGAATTATGTCTTTTGGTTTATTATGAGTTCGTTTAACAGGTTCAGCTAGATGGGAAGGCCTACCTAAAGGCTAAAACTCATCAAGTCCCGCCGAAATTTCGTTTAATAGTTGCTTATTAGCAACCAAATCCTATTTCTTTCAACGTAGACTTTTTTGTTGTCAAATAATCCTAGTCCACTTTTGGACTCCCGCCGAATCTAGTTTTATTTTTATATATAAAACTATGGTGTCAATGATCGGTGCTATTGCTTTTGGTTGTATCGCTCTTAAATCACTTTTAAATATTGCACAATTTCAATTTTTATATAATCGAACAGGAAAGCAAATGAACGTTGGAATGAAATTTATTTCGAACCTATAACTCAATGTAGTGATTTTTGTGAATTTTTAAATAATTTTCAAACATGCATTATTCTTTAAATCTATCTCAACAACAAGATATGTTTATGTCAGTAATATAATTTAGCTACTGGCAAAGTTACTATAATTGTTAATTGATCGCCGAGACCAAATTGAAAAAAAAACTTTAATCATAAGGTGAAGTTAAACATGTGGCGCCACACTAGCTTTAAACAGAAGTACTGCACAGGCCATGGTCAAAATATTTTGTCCACTCAGAGTTAAAAAACGTTTTTTCTGTATATCTTCCAAAATTCTCATGTAGCATATCTCTCACCCGAAAGAAAAGCGACACATATTAAAAGATTTCCATTTTCTTATTTTCTTTTTTCAACTCCTACTATTAGCTCGCACTCTCTATATATTTATATATCTTGTTCAAATTTTCAATCGTTAATAAAATATTTTCTATTCATCCTATCAGGTTCAAATAATTTTTTTAAAATTTGTACTGGATGACAATTGATGTTAATACAGTTTTTTTCAAATATTAATTCATTAATTAAATTAAATTAATTAATTTTAATTTTATATTTCATTTCTGTTCAAAAGTAGAGACTCGCTCCATATTTATAGTCTCACCTTCACACACGTAAAAAGATAATGGGGCTGTTCACGGACGAAGATCAGGCGGCTCGCGGGCGAAGGAGACTATAAATGTGGAGTGAGTCTATACTTTTGAACAGAAATGAAGTATAAAACTAAAATTTAATAATAAAATTTAATTAATTAATATTTGAAAAAAAACTGTATTATCGTTAACTGTAACATCGCTATGGCACTTTATTGTGAAGTTTGGTAATTTTTGAAATTCAATATTTGAAAAACGGCAGAATCATTAGATTTTAAATTTATATCAAGAAAAATACAATTTTTTAAACTTTCTAACGCAGTTTGTCTAACAATTTTGTGAGAAATATTTTCGAGCTATTAATTTTTGGTATTTTAGCTATTTATTTTTTAATTTTTAATACATTTCAAAAATTTCTCTTATGTAAGATATTTAGCAGGATATAAATTTAGGTATAAATACCGTCAGTGGCGAAGCATGTAGATCGCTGGAAAAATTTTTCTATTTGACCTAAGTAGGAATTGACTTAAAAAAAAAGTTTTTATATTACTTGTTTAGTGTAACGGTAAACTATAACACTTAGCTCTGCATGTAGCTATAAAAGCGTGCATAATAGTAAAAGCCTTAAGTATCAAGATTTATAAGAGATAGGAGGATTGAGTAAACTTATTAGATCCTCCGTTTATCCAAATTCTGCGGCGGCAAAGTAACACACAAGTAGAGGAGAAAGGTATGTTGCAGTACAAAAAGGAGGGACACATGACCTCATCCCAGGATGTCTTCCTTGATCAGATAAGATTCGCGATAACGTTCTCTAACACGATAAAGAATTCTGAAGATTTTTTCACGGAAATGTCAGGGGTTTGTTCTACAGCTCGCTGGGAATAAGAAATTTTGAATAAGAGGAGACAGGAAATATTTATAACAAAATCTAAAACGCATTTTTAGATATTTTCAACAATTAAATGAAATAATCTACTTATAATAAAATCCGAAGGCAAGAATGTGTCTGTAACCATTCCGGGCGAGAACTGGTCTCCGAATCGACCGTAGTTAAACGCCATGTTAGGCTTAATGAAAAACCTATGCTAACATATGAAAGCTAAATGATAATATCTTCTACTTGAAATCATGTCTGTGCAGCATATTTGTCCTATAAAACATGTATATCATATGCTATTATAATGTTATAAGTTCTTAATTAAAAATCCAGATTAAACCACGGAATCCCATATATAAACAAACGAACACTGTTGCGAAAAATGTTCTTTTGGCGCCATCTACTGGCTTTAAAATGTACTTTTCTACAATATAAACCTTTCAATAATAAAATCTTCATGCTGTTTGTTTGTATGAAGTCTTATGAAAATGGAACGCAATCAACAATCCGTCATTTTTGACGGGGGTTATATACTAGTATTCCAATAATTTGGATAGTTTAGTATATTCATGGAATTTAGTTATACACTACATAAAAAATATGATTGAAACATAATATTTATTGCTTTGCAGAACGTAATATGAATTATAAAAAAAAAAACAATATTTTTTGGTATTTTCCACATCGTTAATATGTTGTAATTTCTCCTTAATGGAACACTATGTATCGTTTATATAGCCCGCGTATCCTAACATAAGTGGTGCAGTCTCAACGTTGCACAATTTCTGTGCAAAAAACCTTTTCAATGTAGTATGTTTAACCCGTCAGCACACGCTCTGGGATAAAATCTACCCCAGCTTACAATATTACTTAAAAAATGTGCGAAAATAGTTCGTGATCATTCTGAGCTTTAAAGTACCTTTCAAGCTGAATGATATCAAGATGTGGCCAAAAAGAATTTACCTCCGGTTGTGAGATTTTCCATTCTTTTGTTATAAAAATGTCACGTGGGAGGAAATTTACCCCACGCGTGTTATAACGTAACCCATAATGATAAGAAAATGTTAAAACAAATGTTTATGTAAAATATATAGTGTGCAAATAATATAATTTTTCTTTTAAACGTTAGCAACTCTTGCACATACAGTTTCTATATATCAGTTTTATAATTTTTGTATTTCCATGGCTGAATTTGGATAGTAAAAGCTTTGTATGTAATGATATGCAGAAAAAAAATCTTAGTGCGAGATTTTTTTTTTCTTTAAATATAAAATAACTTTTTATTTTAATTTAAATTATGTCTTTTATTGATTTACATTTTATTTCTAAATGTAAATTTTTGTTTATAATCAAACCGGAGGGGAAATTGACACAAGAGAACCCATTGGGGGAAAATTTATCCCGTGCGTGTAGTAACGTAATGGAAAGGGACGCGTGTTCTCACGTGTTAAATAAATGTCGCAGCTATTTCCTTACTTCGTTTCAGAAATATTATCTGAATGAAACATTCATCCTGTCTTAGGCTGCTTCGAGCATGTAAAGGCTAATAGAGTTGAAAAAAAAAACCGCAGATCTTTAGGGACGGGAATAAAAGCGGAATTTTGGGGAATATTGGAAATTTTGAAGGCATTTTGAAGATAAACAAAAGACCAGTCATTTTTCAATTTGAAATTTTTATTTTAAAGAAATTTCATGTACTGTTCTGAAAAGTTTAGGATAGATTTTTCCTTATGAACTCAGAAGACTTATTATTTTGCAATCTAAGTTTTTATAATTTATTAAGGGGTCTCGGGAATCTTACTTTTCCTCCGAACATGCAAGTTTGCATACACAATAAAATGAAATTTTTATCACTAATAGGTCAATATCTGCTTGATTTAACATAATTATTTCAATGTTGTACAATTCATATTTAATTATTTTAAAAAAGTGGAACTTTTTTGCCTGGTATCCACTGCGCGCAAGGTTGTAGAAAAAATATTTCTTCAAAAATAACAAACAAAACTGATAATGATGTAAAATGTATGTATCTTGAACTTATACTTCAATTTCAAGAAATTAAAAATTTAATTTTTCTTAAATTTAAACTGTAAAATGTTTAAAAAATTCTTTTTTTTTTTTTGGTTGAAAAACTGACAATTTAAAAATAAATTTTATTTTACAGCAATGGGAGCTCTGAATTTGTGGAGATTTCAATGTTTCTTTAAAAAGTAAAATTGTTTAATTTCTCTTAGTTGGCATATCTAGGATTCAGGCATACTGTATATTAAATTTCTTGCAAGTTGCACTGTATTTTTTTATTTTATAGTTTTCTTCATTTTCTTTTTGTTTACATTAATTTCATGTCAGGCAAAATAAATCTGTTATTTGCCTCTCTCCCTTTTTCATTATCGACGATTAAAATATCAAATTATTTATATCTTTATTTCGGTTACTTAAAATTTCTACATCTTAAGCATATATTTTGTTCGTCTGCATGTAAACTCTGTTGTTTTGTTTTTTTTTAGATTTGTATTATTAGTTTTGTTTACATTTGCAAAAAAAAATGTTTACATTGACAAATATTGAAATCATTAAAAATAATAAACTAAAAATATCCATGCCTAAAACTTTCTGAAAACTCCGGGGAATTTTTTTAATTTCCCTCCCCCAAAAAAAAAAACTGTTTTTTCCACTCTTTGCAACTCTACTGAAAATACGAGGGGCACGGAAAAGATGCAAACCCTGCATTTAAAAATCTATAATTATAAGGGAAGTTTTTTTTTGTGTGTGTGTGTGTGTGTGTGTGTGTGTGTCTGTAAACGCTCTATCTACCGAACAAATTACGATAAAGACTTGAAAATTGGTATGTACTTAGTGTGTAATAATGGAAAGAAGCTTCTTGAATTTCAGTAACCTCGATTATCCGGAACTATTTTTTTCGGACTCTATAAATATTCGTTCTGATAAAAGGTATATAAAAATGTTCGAGATCGTTTATTTTAAGGAGTGAATATAAAATACACTGCTCAAAACAATTAAAGGATATTTGAAGTTTTATATAAAATAAAGATATAAACGAAATTTTTTTTGCCGAAAATAGAAGAAGAGAATCACAAATGCAAATTTTTCTTGTTTTCAAACTGTGGAGTATGCAAATTTTGAGTTCGACGTCAGAAACGTCGCTTCAGCGGCAGCGAATGAAATTTGACTTTCAACTGGATAAAAGAGAATGAAGACAAAGATGATCGGCATTCAGTGATTGCTTTGTTTCGATGAGTACGATGTCTCAGCGAAGTCATTTGACAGATTCAGAAGCTTGGAGAATTGTTGGTAGGTTAGAAGGGGGCCAAAATCAAGCCGAAGTAGCGCAAGCCATTGGAGTGTCACAAAGTGTCATTTCCAGGATCTGGAACCGTTTTTTGGAGAGTGGATGTGCAGGCCGAAGACCAGGGCAAGGTCGTAGACGGGCAACAACGCCCAATGAAGATCGGTATTTAGCGTTAACAGCTCGGAGACACCGAAACATGAACGCTACTCTTCTCCAACAACACCTTCGCTCGGCTACAGGCACCACGATCTCAACTCAGACTGTCCGAAACCGGCTCGATGCTGTAGGTCTGTATGCTGGCCGACCGATGGTATGTGTTAGATTAACATCAAGGCATCGTCGCGACCACAGGGAGTGGGCAACCGAGCATGTCAACTGGAGGAGAAATGAATGAAGCAATATTCTGTTTTCTGACGAGTCCCGTTTTTCTGTGCATCCGGATAATAGGCGTATTTTCATCTGGAGGGACCGTGGCAGTAGGAATAATCCTGCGTTCGTGCACGAAAGTGTCAGATTTGGCGGTGGAGGAGTGTTGGTGTATGGTGGCATCTCCATTGACGGGCGCACTGACCTCTACATCATTCGAGATGGAGCTCTGACTGGTCGCCGATATAGGGATGAGATCCTCAGACCTATTGTAGTCCCTTACGCTGCAGCAATCGGAGATAACTTCATTTTAATGGACGATAACTGCAGACCACATCGTGCAAACCTGGTGGAGGATTTCCTTTTCGAGGAAGGAATCGTTCGAATGGAATGGCCAGCGTGTTCTCCAGACATGAATCCAATCGAGCACGTTTGGGACGCTCTAGGAAGACGAGTTTCTGGCCGCCAACAACCCCCACAAACTCTCCAAGAACTGGAAAGAGCTCTTCTGGAAGAGTGGGGCAGAATACCCCAACTCGTCATTAATAGCCTCATTGAGTCCATGCCTCAAAGGCGTTCAACGTTGCTGGCCACCCGTGGAAACCATACCCCCTACTGAAAATGATTTTCTTTGAAGAAAACACCTTTTCTTATTCTTTTATTCTCATATGCACAAAATGTGTTTTTTTCCTTTTGTACACAAATGCGCAATAAAATGCATTTTTTTTTTTCTGCCAAACATGTGTAATTTATTCTCATATAACCTACTATGTCTGTCGACCATGTATCAATCAGCTAAAAAGTTTCCCAGATACAAAATCCACCTAAAACTGCAATATCCTTTAATTGTTTTGAGCAGTGTACAATAAAAAAACAAATTTTGCACTAAGAATGAAGTCGATCGGATGAGTTACAGAGATATTTGTAATCCTATTTCCACACTCTTCAAGTTTTCATGACCCTGTATTTCATTCAAATTTCAATTCAAAGATATATTTTAATTAGATATGAGACACTTAATCCGACGCTGTAAACCATAAGTTAATATAATTATCAATTTTGGAGTTATAAGGATGTTTCTTTTACGCAATTCAGTAATAGAACATTTAAAGTTTATGATGTCATCAAGCCACGATTTTATTAGAATTGCAATGCATTTTATAAATAGTTCACACATGTTTTATTTTCATATTTTATATTATGCATATCCATGATGGGTAAGTATTGCGGTGGTTTCCCAACGACTAGTTTTTACTTTTTAAGATGGAAAATTTTCATTTTATGTTCAATATTAGAGACAGCTGTCTAAAAGGCAAAAATAATATTCTTCAGAAATCTCATTAGCTCATTATACGTTTATGAATGCTTTGTTGTGGGAAATTATCTCTAATGTTTTCGGTATGGTCGACACCTATTTTCTTTTATTTTGCATTGTCTTGCTAATTTTTTTACAACTTTAAGGAAAACTAATTTATCTGATATTTACCAAAAATGTCTTTACGAGAAAAATACAGATTGTTTACTAACTGTTTTAAAAAAGCACAGACTTTTAGAGAGTGATAATATAATAACCACAACCTAAGACAGGACGAAAAAATTGCCGGTCACGACAGGAAATTTGAGGCTGGCAACTAAATGAAAACTTACGTAAGTACGCCATTTTTGGCATCTTAAAGGAACATGTTACTTGTTACAGCGAAAATTTGTTAACCCTTACTTTCCAGATATTCTCTCTTTTCTACTTTCCTCACAAGAGTACTTCCCACCCCTGAATTTACGGAAATATGAGATCCTTTCTCTAAACATATTACAGCAAAAAATGTTTCTTATTTAAAAAATACACGCCAATACATTCATTTTCTATAATAGAGTATGCTTATAATTTTTTTTTAATTCACATTTTTTATTTACAATTATAATCTATATTATGGTGTTAATCCGTGATTTCAATAAAAGTTTAAACATTTTTTAACAAATCATGCATATGACAAAATATTATTAACGGACATTGGCTTTTATACTCTTTTATTTAGCTTCATATACGTGTCGATGGAATTTTGTAATCGATTTTTCACTCAATTATCCTATATTGAATTTTAAAAACTCATACATAAGTTTGTTTCTGATTTCAGCAGAATATTTTTAGAATTTAATTATAAATTATTAAATTAATTTGAGGGCTGTGGTTTCGTTAGCTGGGCGCAGGTGATAAATTGCCAAATATTGTTTATAGCTCAAACTGTATCCAAGTTACAGCAACTATGGAAAATATGCCAACTGGCTGTGAAACTGCAAAAATGAAATATGTTAGACACTAATCATTATAAATGAAAATATAAATTTAAAAAATTGGATGTCATATATTTTCCTGTGACACCTTTTTTTTATACAAATACAATAAGTGCCACTGACAATTAAACTGCAATAAAAAAAATTGAAAATTGAATAAAAATCCGCATTTCAGTTTCAGAAGATGGATAAAGATTTTTTAATTTGCACGAAATTGTGCTTAGAATTGTAAGCCTGACAACAAATTTCTAAGAAGGTAAAATTTCCTTTATTCGGCGTAAGTACTGAATTTTTTTTTTACACACCAAATATTCTTCAAAATTGAATGAAAGTAGTTTCTGTTTCAATCAGAAATCAAAATTTACCATAATATAAATTGTGCATTAAAACTATTTTCTTAAACTTTGATATTTTCATTTGAGCCAGTGATGTCGGAACAATGAATAATTAAATAATAAACAGAGATTTAAAATGTTTTTCGTCATATTAGCTTAAACAATGCTTAAACGAATTTTTTTTTAATATTTTTAACCATAAGTTTTTTTGTAATAAATTCATTATAAAGTTTCATCTAGGAAATGCATGAAAATTTAAATAAAGCATTTAAGTGATTTTGTAATGTGAAGGAAAAATCATGATTTTTACGCATCCGACCGACTATATTAATGGTTTTTACGCGCATAATCGGCAAAATTCATGATTTTTACTTACCCGATCGAGATATTAATAATTTTTCCGTGCCCGATTGACGAAATTCATTATTTCTACGTACCCGACCGACGAAATTCCTGATTTTTATGTGCCCGATTGACGAAATTCGTGATTTTTACGCATCGGACCGACGATGTTAATGATTTTAACGCGCCCGATCGGTAAAATTCATTATGTTTATGCCCCAACCGACGATATTAATGATTTTTACGCGCCCGATTGACGATATTAACGATTCTCCTCGCCCGTTTAACGAAGTTCGTGCTTTTTACGCGACCGATTGACGAAATTCACGATTTTTCCGCACCCGACAGACTAAATTCCCGATTTTTACGCGCCCGACCGACGATATTAATGATTTTTACGCGCCCGACCGACGAAATTCAGGATTTTTACGCGCCCCATTGACGATATTAACGATTCTCCTCGCCCGTTCAGCGAAGTTCGTGATTTTTACGTGCCCGATTGACGAAATTCATGATTTTTACGTATCGGACCGACGAAATTCATGATTTTTACGCGCCCGATTCACGATATTAACGATTCTCCTAGCCCGTTTAACGAAGTTCGTGATTTTTACGCGCCTGATTGACGAAATTCATGATTCTTACGCATCGGACCGACGATATTAATGATTTTTACGCGCCCGATTGACGAAATTCATCATTTTTACGCACCCCACCGACGATATTAAAGATTTTTACGCGCCCGATCAATAAAATTCATTATGTTTACGCCCCAACCGACGATATTAATGATTTTTACGCGCCCGATCAATAAAATTCATTGTTTACGCCCCAACCGACGATATTAAGGATTTTTACGCGCCCGATCAATAAAATTAATTATGTTTACGCCCCAACCGACGATGTTAAGGATTTTTACGCGCGACCGACAAAATTCATGATTTTTAAGCGCCCGATTGACGATATTAACGATTCTACTCGCCCGTTTAACGAAATTCGTGATTTTTACGCGGCCGATTGACGAAATTCATAATTTTTACGCATCGGACCGACGATATCAATGATTTTTACTCGGCCGATCGACGAAATTCATGATTTTTACGCTTCCGACCGACGATATTAAAGATTTTTACGTGAATGATTGACGAAATTCAAAATTTCTACGCAACCGACTGAAGAAATTCATGATTTTTAAGCGCCCGATTGACGATATTAACGATTCTCCTCGCCCGTTTAACGACGTTCGTGATTTGTAGTCTGTCGATCGACGAAATTCATTAATTTTACGCATCCGACCGACTACATTAATGATTTGTACGTGCATAATCGGCAAAATTCATTATTTTTACGCACCCAATCGACGATATTAATGATTTTTCCGTGCCCGATTGACGAAATTAATGATTTTTACGCATCAGACCGACGATATTAATGGTTTTTACTCGCCCGATTGACGAAATTCATGATTTTCACGCACCCGACCGACAATATTAATGATTTTTACGCGCCCGATTGACGAAATTCATGATTTTTACGCACTCGACCGACAATGATTTTTACGCGCCCGATCTACGAAATTCATGATTTTAACGCAACCAACCTACTACATTAATGATTTTTACGCGCCCGATTGACGAAATTCATGATGTTAATGCACCCGACCGACGATATTATTGATTTTTACACGCCCGACCGACGAAATTCATGATTTTTACGCGCCCAATTGACGATATTACGATCCTCCTCGCCCGTTTAACGAAGTTCCTGCTTTTGCGCGTCCGATTTATGAAATTCGTGATTTTTACTTACCGGACCGACGATACTAATGACTTTTACTTGCCCGATCGACGAAATTCATGATTTTTACGCCCCCGACCGACGATATTAATGATTTTTACTCGCCCGATCGACGAAATTCATGATTTTTAAGCACCCGACCGACGATATTAATGATTTTTACGCATCAGACAGACTACATTAATGATTTTTACGTGCATAATCGGCAAAATTCATTACTTTTACGCACCCAATCGACGATATTAATGATTTTTACGCACCCGACCGACGAAATTCATGATGTTTACGCGCCCGATTGACGAAATTCATGATTTTTAAGCACCCGACCGACGATATTAATACTTTTTACGCATCAGACCGACGATATTAATGATTTTTACTCGCCCGATTGACGAAATTCATGATTTTTAAGCACCCGACCGAAGATATTAATGATTTTTACGCACCCAACCGACGATATTAATGATATTTACGCGCCCGACCGACAATGATTTTTACGTGCCCGATCTCCGAAATTCATGATTTTGACGCACCCGTCCTACGACAATATTGATTTTTACGCGCCCTATTGACGAAATTCATGATGTTAATGCACCCGACCGACGAAATTCATGATTTTTACGCACCCGACCGACGAAATTCATGATTTTTACGCGCCCGATTGACAAAATTCATGATTTTTACTTACCGGACCGACTACATTAATGGTTTTTACGCGCATAATCGGCAAAATTCATGATATATACGCACCCGACCGACGATATTAATGATTTATACGCCCCGATCGATAAATTTCATGATGTTTACGCACCCGACCGACGATATAAACGATTTTCCTTGCCCGTTGAACGAAGTTCATGGTTTTTTCAGGTCCGATCTTGAAATTCATGATTTTTACTCATCCGACGATGATATTATAGATTTTTACGCGCCCGATTGACGAAATTCATGATTTTTACGCACCCGACCGACAATATTGATTTTTACGCACCCGATTGACGAAATTCATGAATTTTACTCACCCGATCGAAGATATTAATGAATTTTCCGCGCCCAATCGACGAAATTCATGATTTTAACGCCCTCGACCGACTATATTAACGATTCTCATTGCCCGTTTTTAATGATGTTTACGCCCCCGATCGACAATATTAACGATTCTCCTCACTCGTTGAAAGAAGTTCATGGTTTGTCCGAGCCCGATCGACAAAATTAATTATTTTAACGCCGTCAACCGATGATATTATTGATTTTTACGCGCCCGATTGACGAAATTCATGTAGTTTACTTACCCGACCGACGATATTATTGATTTTTTACGCGCCCGATTGACGAAATTCATGATTCTTACGCACCCGACCGACAATATTAATGATTTTTACGCGCCCGACCGACAATAATGATTTTTACGTGCCCGATCTCCGAAATTCATGATTTTTACGCACCCGACCTACAACAATATTGATTTTTACGCGCCCGATCGGTAAAAATCATTATGTTTAAGCCCCGACCGACGATATTAATGATTTTTACGCGGCCGACCGACGAAATTCCTGATTTTTTCGCGCCCCATTGACGATATTAACGATTCTCCTTGCCCGTTTAACGAAGTTCGTGATTTTTACGCGCCCGATTGGCGAAATACATGATTCTTACGCATCGGACCGACGATATTAATGATTTTTACGCATCCGACCGACGATATTAGATTTTTACGTGAACGATTGACGAAATTCATAATTTCTACGCACCCGACCGACGATATTAATGATTTTTACTCGCCCGATCGACGAAATTCATGATTTTTACGCACCCGACCGACTACATTAACGATTTTTACGTGCACGATTGACGAAATTCCTGATTTTTACGCGCCCGATTGACGAAATTCATGATTTTTACGCACCCGACCGACAATATTGATTTTTACGCACCCGATTGACGAAATTCATGAATTTTACTCACCCGATCGAAGATATTAATGAATTTTCCGCGCCCAATCGACGAAATTCATGATTTTAACGCCCTCGACCGACTATATTAACGATTCTCATTGCCCGTTTTTAATGATGTTTACGCCCCCGATCGACAATATTAACGATTCTCCTCACTCGTTGAAAGAAGTTCATGGTTTGTCCGAGCCCGATCGACAAAATTAATTATTTTAACGCCGTCAACCGATGATATTATTGATTTTTTACGCGCCCGATTGACGAAATTCATGATTCTTACGCACCCGACCGACAATATTAATGATTTTTACGCGCCCGATTGACGAAATTCATAATTTTTACGCACCCGACTGACCATATTAATGATTTTTACGCGCCCGATCGATAAAATTCATTGTTTACGTCCCCAACCGACGATATTAATGATTGTTTCGCGCCCGATTGACGATATTAACGATTCTCCTCGCCCGTTTAACAAAGTTTGTGATTTTTACGCGACCGATTGACGAAATTCATGATTTTTACGTATCGGACCGACGATATTGTTTTTTACTCGCCCGATCGACGAAATTCATGATTTTTACGCGCCCGACCGACGAAATTCATGATTTTTACGCGCCCGACCGACGAAATTCATGATTTTTACGCGCCCGATTGACGATATTAACGATTCTAATCGCCCGTTTAACGAAGTTCGTGATTTTTGCGCTCCCGATCGAAGAAATTCATGATTTTTATGCATCCGACCGACTACATTAATGATTTTTACTTCCATAATCGGCAAAATTCATTACTTTTACGCACCCAATCGACGTTATTAATGATTTTTACGCACCCAACCGACGAAGTTCATGATTTTTACGCGCCCGATCTCCGAAATTCATGATTTTGACGCACACGACCTACGACAATATTGATTTTTACGCGCCCTATAGACGAAATTCATGATGTTAATGCACCCGACCGACGATATTAATGATTTTTACGTGGCCGACCGACGAAATTCATGATTTTTACGTGCCCCATTGACTATATTTACGATTCTCTTCGCCCATTTAATGAAATTCGTGATTTTTACGCGCCCGATTGACGAAATTCATGATTCTTACGCATCGGACCGACGATATTAATGATTTTTACGCGCCCAATCGACGAAATACATGATTTTTACGCTTCCGACCGACGATATTAAAGATTTTTACGTGAACGATTGACGATATTCATAATTTCTACGCACCCGACTGACGATATTAATGATTTTTACGCGCCCGATCGATAAAATTCATTGTTTACGCCCCAACCGGTAAATTTAATGATTTTTACGCACCCGACCGACGAAATTCATGATTTTTATGCACCCGATTGACGATATTAACGATTCTACTAGCCCGTTTAACGAAGTTCGTGATTTTTACGCGCCCGAATGACGAAATTCATGATTTTTACCTATCGGACCGACGATATTAATGATTTTTACTCGCCCGATCGACGAAATTCATGATTTTTACGCACCCGACCGACTACATTAATGATTTTTACGTGCACGATTGACGAAATTCCTGATTTTTACGCGCCCGACCGACGAAGTTCGTGATTTTTACGCGCCAAAATGACGAAATTCATGATTTTTACGTATCGGACCGATGATATTAATGATTTTTACGCGCCCGACCGACGAAATTCATGATTTTTACGCGCCCGATTGACGAAATTCATGATTTTTACTTACCGGACCGACTACATTAAGGGTTTTTACGCACATAATCGGAAAAATTCATGATATTTACGCACCCGATTGGCGATATTAATGATTTTTCCGTGCCCGATTGACGAAAATCCTGATTTTTACGCATCGGACCGACGATATTAATGATTTTTACTTGCCCGATCGACGAAATTAATGATTATTACGCACCCGACCGACGATATTAATGATTTTTACGCCCCGATCGATAAATTTCATGATGTTTACGCACTCGACCGACGATATTAACGATTTTCCTTGCCTGTTGAACGAAGTTCATGGTTTTTTCACGTCCGATCGTGAAATTAATGATTTTTACTCATCCGACCGATGATATTATAGATTTATGCGCCCGATTGACGAAATTCATGATTTTTACGCACCCGACCGACAATATTAACGATTCTCCTCACTCGTTGAAAGAAGTTCATGGTTTGTCCGCGCCCGATCGACAAAATTAATTATTTTAACGCCGTCAACCGATGATATTATTGATTTTTACGCGCTCGATTGACGAAATTTATGTAGTTTACTTACCCAACCGACGATATTATTGATTTTTTACGCGCCCGATTGACGAAATTCATGATTTTTACGCACCCGACCGGCAATATTAATGATTTTTACGCGCCCGATTGACGAAATTCATGATGTTAATTCACCCGACCGACGATATTAATGATTTTTACGTGGCCGACCGACGAAATTCATGATTTTTACGTGCCCCATTGACTATATTTACGATTCTCTTCGCCCATTTAATGAAATTCGTGATTTTTACGTGCCCGATTGACGAAATTCATGATTCTTACGCATCGGATCGACGATATTAATGATTTTTACGCGCCCAATCGACGAAATACATGATTTTTACGCACCCGACCTACGACAATATTTATTTTTACGCGCCCTATTGACAAAATTCATGATGTTAATTCACCCGACCGACGATATTAATGATTTTTACGTGGCCGACCGACGAAATTCATGATTTTTACGTGCCCCATTGACTATATTTACGATTCTCTTCGCCCATGTAATGAAATTCGTGATTTTTACGTGCCCGATTGACGAAATTCATGATTCTTACGCATCGGACCGACGATATTAATGATTTTTACGCGCCCAATCGACGAAATACATGATTTTTACGCTTCCGACCGACGATATTAAAGATTATTACGTGAACGATTGACGATATTCATAATTTCTACGCACCCGACTGACGATATTAATGATTTTTATGCGCCCGATCGATAAAATTCATTGTTTACGCCCCAACCGATAAAATTAATGATTTTTACGCACCCGACCGACGAAATTCATGATTTTTATGCACCCGATTGACGATATTAACGATTCTACTCGCCCGTTTAACGAAGTTCGTGATTTTTACGCGCCCGATTGACGAAATTCATGATTTTTACCTATCGGACCGACGATATTAATGATTTTTACGCACCCGACCGACTACATTTATGATTTTTACGTGCACGACCAACAATAATGATTTTTCCGTGCCCGATCTCCGAAATTCATGATTTTGACGCACCCGACCTACGACAATATTGATTTTTACGCGCCCTATTGACGAAATTCATGATGTTAATGCACCCGACCGACGATATTAATGATTTTTACGCCCCGATCGATAAATTTCATGATGTTTACGCACCCGACCGACGATATTAACGATTTTCCTTCCCCGTTGAACGAAGTTCATGGTTTTTTCACGTCCGATCTTGAAATTCATGATTTTTACTCATCCGACGATGATATTATAGATTTTTACGCGCCCGATTGACGAAATTCATGATTTTTACGCACCCGACCGACAATATTGATTTTTACGCACCCGACCGACAATATTGATTTTTACGCACCCGATTGACGAAATTCATGAATTTTACTCACCCGATCGAAGATATTAATGAATTTTCCGCGCCCAATCGACGAAATTCATGATTTTAACGCCCTCGACCGACTATATTAACGATTCTCATTGCCCGTTTTTAATGATGTTTACGCCCCCGATCGACAATATTAACGATTCTCCTCACTCGTTGAAAGAAGTTCATGGTTTGTCCGAGCCCGATCGACAAAATTAATTATTTTAACGCCGTCAACCGATGATATTATTGATTTTTACGCGCCCGATTGACGAAATTCATGTAGTTTACTTACCCGACCGACGATATTATTGATTTTTTACGCGCCCGATTGACGAAATTCATGATTCTTACGCACCCGACCGACAATATTAATGATTTTTACGCGCCCGACCGACAATGATTTTTACGTGCCCGATCTCCGAAATTCATGATTTTTACGCACCCGACCTACAACAATATTGATTTTTACGCGCCCGATCGGTAAAAATCATTATGTTTAAGCCCCGACCGACGATATCAATGATTTTTACGCGGCCGACCGACGAAATTCATGATTTTTTCGCGCCCCATTGACGATATTAACGATTCTCCTTGCCCGTTTAACGAAGTTCGTGATTTTTACGCGCCCGATTGGCGAAATACATTATTCTTACGCGTCGGACCGACGATATTAATGATTTTTACGCTTCCGACCGACGATATTAGATTTTTACGTGAACGATTGACGAAATTCATAATTTCTACGCACCCGACCGACGATATTAATGATTTTTACTCGCCCGATCGACGAAATTCATGATTTTTACGCACCCGACCGACTACATTAACGATTTTTACGTGCACGATTGACGAAATTCCTGATTTTTACGCGCCCGATTGACGAAATTCATGATTTTTACGCACCCGACCGACAATATTGATTTTTACGCACCCGATTGACGAAATTCATGAATTTTACTCACCCGATCGAAGATATTAATGAATTTTCCGCGCCCAATCGACGAAATTCATGATTTTAACGCCCTCGACCGACTATATTAACGATTCTCATTGCCCGTTTTTAATGAAGTTTACGCCCCCGATCGACAATATTAACGATTCTCCTCACTCGTTGAAAGAAGTTCATGGTTTGTCCGAGCCCGATCGACAAAATTAATTATTTTAACGCCGTCAACCGATGATATTATTGATTTTTACGCGCCCGATCAATAAAATTCATTGTTTACGCCCCAACCGACGATATTAAGGATTTTTACGCGCCCGATCAATAAAATTAATTATGTTTACGCCCCAACCGACGATGTTAAGGATTTTTACGCGCGACCGACAAAATTCATGATTTTTAAGCGCCCGATTGACGATATTAACGATTCTACTCGCCCGTTTAACGAAATTCGTGATTTTTACGCGGCCGATTGACGAAATTCATAATTTTTACGCATCGGACCGACGATATTAATGATTTTTACTCGCCCGATCGACGAAATTCATGATTTTTACGCTTCCGACCGACGATTTTAAAGATTTTTACGTGAATGATTGACGAAATTCAAAATTTCTACGCAACCGACTGAAGAAATTCATGATTTTTAAGTGCCCGATTGACGATATTAACGATTCTCCTCGCCCGTTTAACGACGTTCGTGATTTGTAGTCTGTCGATCGGCAAAATTCATTATTTTTACGCACCCAATCGACGATATTAATGATTTTTCCGTGCCCGATTGACGAAATTAATGATTTTTACGCATCAGACCGACGATATTAATGGTTTTTACTCGCCCGATTGACGAAATTCATGATTTTCACGCACCCGACCGACAATATTAATGATTTTTACGCGCCCGATTGACGAAATTCATGATTTTTACAGACCCGACCGACAATAATGATTTTTACGCGCCCGATCTACGAAATTCATGATTTTAACGCAACCAACCTACTACATTAATGATTTTTACGCGCCCGATTGACGAAATTCATGATGTTAATGCACCCGACCGACGATATTATTGATTTTTACACGCCCGACCGACGAAATTCATGATTTTTACGCGCCCAATTGACGATATTACGATCCTCCTCGCCCGTTTAACGAAGTTCCTGCTTTTGCGCGTCCGATTTATGAAATTCGTGATTTTTACTTACCGGACAGACGATACCAATGACTTTTACTTGCCCGATCGACGAAATTCATGATTTTTACGCCCCCGACCGACGATATTAATGATTTTTACTCGCCCGATCGACGAAATTCATGATTTTTAAGCACCCGACCGACGATATTAATGATTTTTACGCATCAGACCGACTACATTAATGATTTTTACGTGCATAATCGGCAAAATTCATTACTTTTACGCACCCAATCGACGATATTAATGATTTTTACGCACCCGACCGACGAAAGTCATGATGTTTACGCGCCCGATTGACGAAATTCATGATTTTTAAGCACCCGACCGACGATATTAATAATTTTTACGCATCAGACCGACGATATTAATGATTTTTACTCGCCCGATTGACGAAATTCATGATTTTTAAGCACCCGACCGAAGATATTAATGATTTTTACGCACCCGACCGACGATATTAATGATTTTTACGCGCCCGACCGACTATAATGATTTTTACGTGCCCGATCTCCGAAATTCATAATTTTGACGCACCCGTCCTACGACAATATTGATTTTTACGCGCCCTATTGACGAAATTCATGATGTTAATGCACCCGACCGACGATATTAATGATTTTTACGTGCCCGACCGACGAACTTCATGATTTTTACTCGCCCCATTGATGATATTAACGATTCCCGTTTAAACTCGACCGTTTAACGAAGTTCGTAATTTTTACGCGGCCGATTGACGGAATTCATAATTTTTACGCATCGGACCGACGATATTAATGATTTTTACTCGTCCGATCGAAGAAATTCAGGATTTTTACGCTTCCGACCGACGATATTAAAGATTTTTACGTGAACGATTGACGAAATTCATAATTTCTACGCACCCGACTGACGAAATTAATGATTTTTACGCGCCCGATCGATAAAATTCATTGTTTACGCCCCAACCGACAAAATTAATGATTTTTACGCACCCGACCGACGAAATTCATGATTTTTATGCACCCGATTGACGATATTAACGATTGTCCACGCCCGTTTAACGAAGTTCTTGATTTTTACGCGCCCGATTGACGAAATTCATGATTTTTACGAATCTGACCGACGATATTAATGATTTTTACTCGCCGATCGACGAAATTCATGATTTTTACTCACCCGACCGACTACATTATTTTTACGCGCCCGATTGACGAAATTCATGATTTTTACTCGCCCCATTGATGATATTAACGATTCTCCTCGCCCGTTTAACAAAGTTCGTGATTTTTACGCGACCGATTGACGAAATTCATGATTTTTACGCACCCGACCGACGAAATTCATGATTTTTACGCGCCCGATTGACAAAATTCATGATTTTTACTTACCGGACCGACTACATTAATGGTTTTTACGCGCATAATCGGCAAAATTCATGATATATACGCACCCGACCGACGATATTAATGATTTATACGCCCCGATCGATAAATTTCATGATGTTTACGCACCCGACCGACGATATAAACGATTTTCCTTGCCCGTTGAACGAAGTTCATGGTTTTTTCAGGTCCGATCTTGAAATTCATGATTTTTACTCATCCGACGATGATATTATAGATTTTTACGCGCCCGATTGACGAAATTCATGATTTTTACGCACCCGACCGACAATATTGATTTTTACGCACCCGATTGACGAAATTCATGAATTTTACTCACCCGATCGAAGATATTAATGAATTTTCCGCGCCCAATCGACGAAATTCATGATTTTAACGCCCTCGACCGACTATATTAACGATTCTCATTGCCCGTTTTTAATGATGTTTACGCCCCCGATCGACAATATTAACGATTCTCCTCACTCGTTGAAAGAAGTTCATGGTTTGTCCGAGCCCGATCGACAAAATTAATTATTTTAACGCCGTCAACCGATGATATTATTGATTTTTACGCGCCCGATTGACGAAATTCATGTAGTTTACTTACCCGACCGACGATATTATTGATTTTTTACGCGCCCGATTGACGAAATTCATGATTCTTACGCACCCGACCGACAATATTAATGATTTTTACGCGCCCGACCGACAATAATGATTTTTAAGTGCCCGATCTCCGAAATTCATGATTTTTACGCACCCGACCTACAACAATATTGATTTTTACGCGCCCGATCGGTAAAATTCATTATGTTTAAGCCCCGACCGACGATATTAATGATTTTTACGCGGCCGACCGACGAAATTCCTGATTTTTTCGCGCCCCATTGACGATATTAACGATTCTCCTTGCCCGTTTAACGAAGTTCGTGATTTTTACGCGCCCGATTGGCGAAATACATGATTCTTACGCATCGGACCGACGATATTAATGATTTTTACGCATCCGACCGACGATATTAGATTTTTACGTGAACGATTGACGAAATTCATAATTTCTACGCACCCGACCGACGATATTAATGATTTTTACTCGCCCGATCGACGAAATTCATGATTTTTACGCACCCGACCGACTACATTAACGATTTTTACGTGCACGATTGACGAAATTCCTGATTTTTACGCGCCCGATTGACGAAATTCATGATTTTTACGCACCCGACCGACAATATTGATTTTTACGCACCCGATTGACGAAATTCATGAATTTTACTCACCCGATCGAAGATATTAATGAATTTTCCGCGCCCAATCGACGAAATTCATGATTTTAACGCCCTCAACAGACTATATTAACGATTCTCATTGCCCGTTTTTAATGATGTTTACGCCCCCGATCGACAATATTAACGATTCTCCTCACTCGTTGAAAGAAGTTCATGGTTTGTCCGAGCCCGATCGACAAAATTAATTATTTTAACGCCGTCAACCGATGATATTATTGATTTTTACGCGCCCGATTGAGGAAATTAGTGTAGTTTACTTACCCGACCGACGATATTATTGATTTTTTACGCGCCCGATTGACGAAATTCATGATTCTTACGCACCCGACCGACAATATTAATGATTTTTACGCGCCCGACCGACAATGATTTTTACGTGCCCGATCTCCGAAATTCATGATTTTTACGCACCCGACTGACGATATTAATGATTTTTACGCGCCCGATCGATAAAATTCATTGTTTACGCCCCAACCGGTAAATTTAATGATTTTTACGCACCCGACCGACGAAATTCATGATTTTTATGCACCCGATTGACGATATTAACGATTCTACTAGCCCGTTTAACGAAGTTCGTGATTTTTACGCGCCCGATTGACGAAATTCATGATTTTTACCTATCGGACCGACGATATTAATGATTTTTACTCGCCCGATCGACGAAATTCATGATTTTTACGCACCCGACCGACTACATTAATGATTTTTACGTGCACGATTGACGAAATTCCTGATTTTTACGCGCCCGATTGTCGAAATTCATGATTTTTACGCGCCCGACCGACGAAGTTCGTGATTTTTACGCGCCAAAATGACGAAATTCATGATTTTTACGTATCGGACCGATGATATTAATGATTTTTACGCGCCCGACCGACGAAATTCATGATTTTTACGCGCCCGATTGACGAGATTCATGATTTTTACTTACCGGACCGACTACATTAAGGGTTTTTACGCACATAATCGGAAAAATTCATGATATTTACGCACCCGATTGGCGATATTAATGATTTTTCCGTGCCCGATTGACGAAAATCCTGATTTTTACGCATCGGACCGACGATATTAATGATTTTTACTTGCCCGATCGACGAAATTAATGATTATTACGCACCCGACCGACGATATTAATGATTTTTACGCCCCGATCGATAAATTTCATGATGTTTACGCACTCGACCGACGATATTAACGATTTTCCTTGCCTGTTGAACGAAGTTCATGGTTTTTTCACGTCCGATCGTGAAATTAATGATTTTTACTCATCCGACCGATGATATTATAGATTTATGCGCCCGATTGACGAAATTCATGATGTTAATGCACCCGACCGACGATATTATTGATTTTTACACGCCCGACCGACGAAATTCATGATTTTTACGCGCCCAATTGACGATATTACGATCCTCTCGCCCGTTTAACGAAGTTCCTGCTTTTGCGCGTCCGATTTATGAAATTCGTGATTTTTACTTACCGGACAGACGATACCAATGACTTTTACTTGCCCGATCGACGAAATTCATGATTTTTACGCCCCCGACCGACGATATTAATGATTTTTACTCGCCCGATCGACGAAATTCATGATTTTTAAGCACCCGACCGACGATATTAATGATTTTTACGCATCAGACCGACTACATTAATGATTTTTACGTGCATAATCGGCAAAATTCATTACTTTTACGCACCCAATCGACGATATTAATGATTTTTACGCACCCGACCGACGAAAGTCATGATGTTTACGCGCCCGATTGACGAAATTCATGATTTTTAAGCACCCGACCGACGATATTAATAATTTTTACGCATCAGACCGACGATATTAATGATTTTTACTCGCCCGATTGACGAAATTCATGATTTTTAAGCACCCGACCGAAGATATTAATGATTTTTACGCACCCGACCGACGATATTAATGATTTTTACGCGCCCGACCGACTATAATGATTTTTACGTGCCCGATCTCCGAAATTCATAATTTTGACGCACCCGTCCTACGACAATATTGATTTTTACGCGCCCTATTGACGAAATTCATGATGTTAATGCACCCGACCGACGATATTAATGATTTTTACGTGCCCGACCGACGAACTTCATGATTTTTACTCGCCCCATTGATGATATTAACGATTCCCGTTTAAACTCGACCGTTTAACGAAGTTCGTAATTTTTACGCGGCCGATTGACGGAATTCATAATTTTTACGCATCGGACCGACGATATTAATGATTTTTACTCGTCCGATCGAAGAAATTCAGGATTTTTACGCTTCCGACCGACGATATTAAAGATTTTTACGTGAACGATTGACGAAATTCATAATTTCTACGCACCCGACTGACGAAATTAATGATTTTTACGCGCCCGATCGATAAAATTCATTGTTTACGCCCCAACCGACAAAATTAATGATTTTTACGCACCCGACCGACGAAATTCATGATTTTTATGCACCCGATTGACGATATTAACGATTGTCCACGCCCGTTTAACGAAGTTCTTGATTTTTACGCGCCCGATTGACGAAATTCATGATTTTTACGAATCTGACCGACGATATTAATGATTTTTACTCGCCGATCGACGAAATTCATGATTTTTACTCACCCGACCGACTACATTATTTTTACGCGCCCGATTGACGAAATTCATGATTTTTACTCGCCCCATTGATGATATTAACGATTCTCCTCGCCCGTTTAACAAAGTTCGTGATTTTTACGCGACCGATTGACGAAATTCATGATTTTTACGCACCCGACCGACGAAATTCATGATTTTTACGCGCCCGATTGACAAAATTCATGATTTTTACTTACCGGACCGACTACATTAATGGTTTTTACGCGCATAATCGGCAAAATTCATGATATATACGCACCCGACCGACGATATTAATGATTTATACGCCCCGATCGATAAATTTCATGATGTTTACGCACCCGACCGACGATATAAACGATTTTCCTTGCCCGTTGAACGAAGTTCATGGTTTTTTCAGGTCCGATCTTGAAATTCATGATTTTTACTCATCCGACGATGATATTATAGATTTTTACGCGCCCGATTGACGAAATTCATGATTTTTACGCACCCGACCGACAATATTGATTTTTACGCACCCGATTGACGAAATTCATGAATTTTACTCACCCGATCGAAGATATTAATGAATTTTCCGCGCCCAATCGACGAAATTCATGATTTTAACGCCCTCGACCGACTATATTAACGATTCTCATTGCCCGTTTTTAATGATGTTTACGCCCCCGATCGACAATATTAACGATTCTCCTCACTCGTTGAAAGAAGTTCATGGTTTGTCCGAGCCCGATCGACAAAATTAATTATTTTAACGCCGTCAACCGATGATATTATTGATTTTTACGCGCCCGATTGACGAAATTCATGTAGTTTACTTACCCGACCGACGATATTATTGATTTTTTACGCGCCCGATTGACGAAATTCATGATTCTTACGCACCCGACCGACAATATTAATGATTTTTACGCGCCCGACCGACAATAATGATTTTTAAGTGCCCGATCTCCGAAATTCATGATTTTTACGCACCCGACCTACAACAATATTGATTTTTACGCGCCCGATCGGTAAAATTCATTATGTTTAAGCCCCGACCGACGATATTAATGATTTTTACGCGGCCGACCGACGAAATTCCTGATTTTTTCGCGCCCCATTGACGATATTAACGATTCTCCTTGCCCGTTTAACGAAGTTCGTGATTTTTACGCGCCCGATTGGCGAAATACATGATTCTTACGCATCGGACCGACGATATTAATGATTTTTACGCATCCGACCGACGATATTAGATTTTTACGTGAACGATTGACGAAATTCATAATTTCTACGCACCCGACCGACGATATTAATGATTTTTACTCGCCCGATCGACGAAATTCATGATTTTTACGCACCCGACCGACTACATTAACGATTTTTACGTGCACGATTGACGAAATTCCTGATTTTTACGCGCCCGATTGACGAAATTCATGATTTTTACGCACCCGACCGACAATATTGATTTTTACGCACCCGATTGACGAAATTCATGAATTTTACTCACCCGATCGAAGATATTAATGAATTTTCCGCGCCCAATCGACGAAATTCATGATTTTAACGCCCTCAACAGACTATATTAACGATTCTCATTGCCCGTTTTTAATGATGTTTACGCCCCCGATCGACAATATTAACGATTCTCCTCACTCGTTGAAAGAAGTTCATGGTTTGTCCGAGCCCGATCGACAAAATTAATTATTTTAACGCCGTCAACCGATGATATTATTGATTTTTACGCGCCCGATTGAGGAAATTAGTGTAGTTTACTTACCCGACCGACGATATTATTGATTTTTTACGCGCCCGATTGACGAAATTCATGATTCTTACGCACCCGACCGACAATATTAATGATTTTTACGCGCCCGACCGACAATGATTTTTACGTGCCCGATCTCCGAAATTCATGATTTTTACGCACCCGACTGACGATATTAATGATTTTTACGCGCCCGATCGATAAAATTCATTGTTTACGCCCCAACCGGTAAATTTAATGATTTTTACGCACCCGACCGACGAAATTCATGATTTTTATGCACCCGATTGACGATATTAACGATTCTACTAGCCCGTTTAACGAAGTTCGTGATTTTTACGCGCCCGATTGACGAAATTCATGATTTTTACCTATCGGACCGACGATATTAATGATTTTTACTCGCCCGATCGACGAAATTCATGATTTTTACGCACCCGACCGACTACATTAATGATTTTTACGTGCACGATTGACGAAATTCCTGATTTTTACGCGCCCGATTGTCGAAATTCATGATTTTTACGCGCCCGACCGACGAAGTTCGTGATTTTTACGCGCCAAAATGACGAAATTCATGATTTTTACGTATCGGACCGATGATATTAATGATTTTTACGCGCCCGACCGACGAAATTCATGATTTTTACGCGCCCGATTGACGAGATTCATGATTTTTACTTACCGGACCGACTACATTAAGGGTTTTTACGCACATAATCGGAAAAATTCATGATATTTACGCACCCGATTGGCGATATTAATGATTTTTCCGTGCCCGATTGACGAAAATCCTGATTTTTACGCATCGGACCGACGATATTAATGATTTTTACTTGCCCGATCGACGAAATTAATGATTATTACGCACCCGACCGACGATATTAATGATTTTTACGCCCCGATCGATAAATTTCATGATGTTTACGCACTCGACCGACGATATTAACGATTTTCCTTGCCTGTTGAACGAAGTTCATGGTTTTTTCACGTCCGATCGTGAAATTAATGATTTTTACTCATCCGACCGATGATATTATAGATTTATGCGCCCGATTGACGAAATTCATGATTTTTACGCACCCGACCGACAATATTAACGATTCTCCTCACTCGTTGAAAGAAGTTCATGGTTTGTCCGCGCCCGATCGACAAAATTAATTATTTTAACGCCGTCAACCGATGATATTATTGATTTTTACGCGCTCGATTGACGAAATTTATGTAGTTTACTTACCCGACCGACGATATTATTGATTTTTTACGCGCCCGATTGACGAAATTCATGATTTTTACGCACCCGACCGGCAATATTAATGATTTTTACGCGCCCGATTGACGAAATTCATGATGTTAATTCACCCGACCGACGATATTAATGATTTTTACGTGGCCGACCGACGAAATTCATGATTTTTACGTGCCCCATTGACTATATTTACGATTCTCTTCGCCCATTTAATGAAATTCGTGATTTTTACGTGCCCGATTGACGAAATTCATGATTCTTACGCATCGGATCGACGATATTAATGATTTTTACGCGCCCAATCGACGAAATACATGATTTTTACGCACCCGACCTACGACAATATTTATTTTTACGCGCCCTATTGACAAAATTCATGATGTTAATTCACCCGACCGACGATATTAATGATTTTTACGTGGCCGACCGACGAAATTCATGATTTTTACGTGCCCCATTGACTATATTTACGATTCTCTTCGCCCATGTAATGAAATTCGTGATTTTTACGTGCCCGATTGACGAAATTCATGATTCTTACGCATCGGACCGACGATATTAATGATTTTTACGCGCCCAATCGACGAAATACATGATTTTTACGCTTCCGACCGACGATATTAAAGATTATTACGTGAACGATTGACGATATTCATAATTTCTACGCACCCGACTGACGATATTAATGATTTTTATGCGCCCGATCGATAAAATTCATTGTTTACGCCCCAACCGATAAAATTAATGATTTTTACGCACCCGACCGACGAAATTCATGATTTTTATGCACCCGATTGACGATATTAACGATTCTACTCGCCCGTTTAACGAAGTTCGTGATTTTTACGCGCCCGATTGACGAAATTCATGATTTTTACCTATCGGACCGACGATATTAATGATTTTTACGCACCCGACCGACTACATTTATGATTTTTACGTGCACGACCAACAATAATGATTTTTCCGTGCCCGATCTCCGAAATTCATGATTTTGACGCACCCGACCTACGACAATATTGATTTTTACGCGCCCTATTGACGAAATTCATGATGTTAATGCACCCGACCGACGATATTAATGATTTTTACGCCCCGATCGATAAATTTCATGATGTTTACGCACCCGACCGACGATATTAACGATTTTCCTTCCCCGTTGAACGAAGTTCATGGTTTTTTCACGTCCGATCTTGAAATTCATGATTTTTACTCATCCGACGATGATATTATAGATTTTTACGCGCCCGATTGACGAAATTCATGATTTTTACGCACCCGACCGACAATATTGAATTTTACGCACCCGACCGACAATATTGATTTTTACGCACCCGATTGACGAAATTCATGAATTTTACTCACCCGATCGAAGATATTAATGAATTTTCCGCGCCCAATCGACGAAATTCATGATTTTAACGCCCTCGACCGACTATATTAACGATTCTCATTGCCCGTTTTTAATGATGTTTACGCCCCCGATCGACAATATTAACGATTCTCCTCACTCGTTGAAAGAAGTTCATGGTTTGTCCGAGCCCGATCGACAAAATTAATTATTTTAACGCCGTCAACCGATGATATTATTGATTTTTACGCGCCCGATTGACGAAATTCATGTAGTTTACTTACCCGACCGACGATATTATTGATTTTTTACGCGCCCGATTGACGAAATTCATGATGTTAATGCACCCGACCGACGATATTATTGATTTTTACACGCCCGACCGACGAAATTCATGATTTTTACGCGCCCAATTGACGATATTACGATCCTCTCGCCCGTTTAACGAAGTTCCTGCTTTTGCGCGTCCGATTTATGAAATTCGTGATTTTTACTTACCGGACAGACGATACCAATGACTTTTACTTGCCCGATCGACGAAATTCATGATTTTTACGCCCCCGACCGACGATATTAATGATTTTTACTCGCCCGATCGACGAAATTCATGATTTTTAAGCACCCGACCGACGATATTAATGATTTTTACGCATCAGACCGACTACATTAATGATTTTTACGTGCATAATCGGCAAAATTCATTACTTTTACGCACCCAATCGACGATATTAATGATTTTTACGCACCCGACCGACGAAAGTCATGATGTTTACGCGCCCGATTGACGAAATTCATGATTTTTAAGCACCCGACCGACGATATTAATAATTTTTACGCATCAGACCGACGATATTAATGATTTTTACTCGCCCGATTGACGAAATTCATGATTTTTAAGCACCCGACCGAAGATATTAATGATTTTTACGCACCCGACCGACGATATTAATGATTTTTACGCGCCCGACCGACTATAATGATTTTTACGTGCCCGATCTCCGAAATTCATAATTTTGACGCACCCGTCCTACGACAATATTGATTTTTACGCGCCCTATTGACGAAATTCATGATGTTAATGCACCCGACCGACGATATTAATGATTTTTACGTGCCCGACCGACGAACTTCATGATTTTTACTCGCCCCATTGATGATATTAACGATTCCCGTTTAAACTCGACCGTTTAACGAAGTTCGTAATTTTTACGCGGCCGATTGACGGAATTCATAATTTTTACGCATCGGACCGACGATATTAATGATTTTTACTCGTCCGATCGAAGAAATTCAGGATTTTTACGCTTCCGACCGACGATATTAAAGATTTTTACGTGAACGATTGACGAAATTCATAATTTCTACGCACCCGACTGACGAAATTAATGATTTTTACGCGCCCGATCGATAAAATTCATTGTTTACGCCCCAACCGACAAAATTAATGATTTTTACGCACCCGACCGACGAAATTCATGATTTTTATGCACCCGATTGACGATATTAACGATTGTCCACGCCCGTTTAACGAAGTTCTTGATTTTTACGCGCCCGATTGACGAAATTCATGATTTTTACGAATCTGACCGACGATATTAATGATTTTTACTCGCCGATCGACGAAATTCATGATTTTTACTCACCCGACCGACTACATTATTTTTACGCGCCCGATTGACGAAATTCATGATTTTTACTCGCCCCATTGATGATATTAACGATTCTCCTCGCCCGTTTAACAAAGTTCGTGATTTTTACGCGACCGATTGACGAAATTCATGATTTTTACGCACCCGACCGACGAAATTCATGATTTTTACGCGCCCGATTGACAAAATTCATGATTTTTACTTACCGGACCGACTACATTAATGGTTTTTACGCGCATAATCGGCAAAATTCATGATATATACGCACCCGACCGACGATATTAATGATTTATACGCCCCGATCGATAAATTTCATGATGTTTACGCACCCGACCGACGATATAAACGATTTTCCTTGCCCGTTGAACGAAGTTCATGGTTTTTTCAGGTCCGATCTTGAAATTCATGATTTTTACTCATCCGACGATGATATTATAGATTTTTACGCGCCCGATTGACGAAATTCATGATTTTTACGCACCCGACCGACAATATTGATTTTTACGCACCCGATTGACGAAATTCATGAATTTTACTCACCCGATCGAAGATATTAATGAATTTTCCGCGCCCAATCGACGAAATTCATGATTTTAACGCCCTCGACCGACTATATTAACGATTCTCATTGCCCGTTTTTAATGATGTTTACGCCCCCGATCGACAATATTAACGATTCTCCTCACTCGTTGAAAGAAGTTCATGGTTTGTCCGAGCCCGATCGACAAAATTAATTATTTTAACGCCGTCAACCGATGATATTATTGATTTTTACGCGCCCGATTGACGAAATTCATGTAGTTTACTTACCCGACCGACGATATTATTGATTTTTTACGCGCCCGATTGACGAAATTCATGATTCTTACGCACCCGACCGACAATATTAATGATTTTTACGCGCCCGACCGACAATAATGATTTTTAAGTGCCCGATCTCCGAAATTCATGATTTTTACGCACCCGACCTACAACAATATTGATTTTTACGCGCCCGATCGGTAAAATTCATTATGTTTAAGCCCCGACCGACGATATTAATGATTTTTACGCGGCCGACCGACGAAATTCCTGATTTTTTCGCGCCCCATTGACGATATTAACGATTCTCCTTGCCCGTTTAACGAAGTTCGTGATTTTTACGCGCCCGATTGGCGAAATACATGATTCTTACGCATCGGACCGACGATATTAATGATTTTTACGCATCCGACCGACGATATTCGATTTTTACGTGAACGATTGACGAAATTCATAATTTCTACGCACCCGACCGACGATATTAATGATTTTTACTCGCCCGATCGACGAAATTCATGATTTTTACGCACCCGACCGACTACATTAACGATTTTTACGTGCACGATTGACGAAATTCCTGATTTTTACGCGCCCGATTGACGAAATTCATGATTTTTACGCACCCGACCGACAATATTGATTTTTACGCACCCGATTGACGAAATTCATGAATTTTACTCACCCGATCGAAGATATTAATGAATTTTCCGCGCCCAATCGACGAAATTCATGATTTTAACGCCCTCAACAGACTATATTAACGATTCTCATTGCCCGTTTTTAATGATGTTTACGCCCCCGATCGACAATATTAACGATTCTCCTCACTCGTTGAAAGAAGTTCATGGTTTGTCCGAGCCCGATCGACAAAATTAATTATTTTAACGCCGTCAACCGATGATATTATTGATTTTTACGCGCCCGATTGAGGAAATTAGTGTAGTTTACTTACCCGACCGACGATATTATTGATTTTTTACGCGCCCGATTGACGAAATTCATGATTCTTACGCACCCGACCGACAATATTAATGATTTTTACGCGCCCGACCGACAATGATTTTTACGTGCCCGATCTCCGAAATTCATGATTTTTACGCACCCGACTGACGATATTAATGATTTTTACGCGCCCGATCGATAAAATTCATTGTTTACGCCCCAACCGGTAAATTTAATGATTTTTACGCACCCGACCGACGAAATTCATGATTTTTATGCACCCGATTGACGATATTAACGATTCTACTAGCCCGTTTAACGAAGTTCGTGATTTTTACGCGCCCGATTGACGAAATTCATGATTTTTACCTATCGGACCGACGATATTAATGATTTTTACTCGCCCGATCGACGAAATTCATGATTTTTACGCACCCGACCGACTACATTAATGATTTTTACGTGCACGATTGACGAAATTCCTGATTTTTACGCGCCCGATTGTCGAAATTCATGATTTTTACGCGCCCGACCGACGAAGTTCGTGATTTTTACGCGCCAAAATGACGAAATTCATGATTTTTACGTATCGGACCGATGATATTAATGATTTTTACGCGCCCGACCGACGAAATTCATGATTTTTACGCGCCCGATTGACGAGATTCATGATTTTTACTTACCGGACCGACTACATTAAGGGTTTTTACGCACATAATCGGAAAAATTCATGATATTTACGCACCCGATTGGCGATATTAATGATTTTTCCGTGCCCGATTGACGAAAATCCTGATTTTTACGCATCGGACCGACGATATTAATGATTTTTACTTGCCCGATCGACGAAATTAATGATTATTACGCACCCGACCGACGATATTAATGATTTTTACGCCCCGATCGATAAATTTCATGATGTTTACGCACTCGACCGACGATATTAACGATTTTCCTTGCCTGTTGAACGAAGTTCATGGTTTTTTCACGTCCGATCGTGAAATTAATGATTTTTACTCATCCGACCGATGATATTATAGATTTATGCGCCCGATTGACGAAATTCATGATTTTTACGCACCCGACCGACAATATTAACGATTCTCCTCACTCGTTGAAAGAAGTTCATGGTTTGTCCGCGCCCGATCGACAAAATTAATTATTTTAACGCCGTCAACCGATGATATTATTGATTTTTACGCGCTCGATTGACGAAATTTATGTAGTTTACTTACCCGACCGACGATATTATTGATTTTTTACGCGCCCGATTGACGAAATTCATGATTTTTACGCACCCGACCGGCAATATTAATGATTTTTACGCGCCCGATTGACGAAATTCATGATGTTAATTCACCCGACCGACGATATTAATGATTTTTACGTGGCCGACCGACGAAATTCATGATTTTTACGTGCCCCATTGACTATATTTACGATTCTCTTCGCCCATTTAATGAAATTCGTGATTTTTACGTGCCCGATTGACGAAATTCATGATTCTTACGCATCGGATCGACGATATTAATGATTTTTACGCGCCCAATCGACGAAATACATGATTTTTACGCACCCGACCTACGACAATATTTATTTTTACGCGCCCTATTGACAAAATTCATGATGTTAATTCACCCGACCGACGATATTAATGATTTTTACGTGGCCGACCGACGAAATTCATGATTTTTACGTGCCCCATTGACTATATTTACGATTCTCTTCGCCCATGTAATGAAATTCGTGATTTTTACGTGCCCGATTGACGAAATTCATGATTCTTACGCATCGGACCGACGATATTAATGATTTTTACGCGCCCAATCGACGAAATACATGATTTTTACGCTTCCGACCGACGATATTAAAGATTATTACGTGAACGATTGACGATATTCATAATTTCTACGCACCCGACTGACGATATTAATGATTTTTATGCGCCCGATCGATAAAATTCATTGTTTACGCCCCAACCGATAAAATTAATGATTTTTACGCACCCGACCGACGAAATTCATGATTTTTATGCACCCGATTGACGATATTAACGATTCTACTCGCCCGTTTAACGAAGTTCGTGATTTTTACGCGCCCGATTGACGAAATTCATGATTTTTACCTATCGGACCGACGATATTAATGATTTTTACGCACCCGACCGACTACATTTATGATTTTTACGTGCACGACCAACAATAATGATTTTTCCGTGCCCGATCTCCGAAATTCATGATTTTGACGCACCCGACCTACGACAATATTGATTTTTACGCGCCCTATTGACGAAATTCATGATGTTAATGCACCCGACCGACGATATTAATGATTTTTACGCCCCGATCGATAAATTTCATGATGTTTACGCACCCGACCGACGATATTAACGATTTTCCTTCCCCGTTGAACGAAGTTCATGGTTTTTTCACGTCCGATCTTGAAATTCATGATTTTTACTCATCCGACGATGATATTATAGATTTTTACGCGCCCGATTGACGAAATTCATGATTTTTACGCACCCGACCGACAATATTGAATTTTACGCACCCGACCGACAATATTGATTTTTACGCACCCGATTGACGAAATTCATGAATTTTACTCACCCGATCGAAGATATTAATGAATTTTCCGCGCCCAATCGACGAAATTCATGATTTTAACGCCCTCGACCGACTATATTAACGATTCTCATTGCCCGTTTTTAATGATGTTTACGCCCCCGATCGACAATATTAACGATTCTCCTCACTCGTTGAAAGAAGTTCATGGTTTGTCCGAGCCCGATCGACAAAATTAATTATTTTAACGCCGTCAACCGATGATATTATTGATTTTTACGCGCCCGATTGACGAAATTCATGTAGTTTACTTACCCGACCGACGATATTATTGATTTTTTACGCGCCCGATTGACGAAATTCATGATTCTTACGCACCCGACCGACAATATTAATGATTTTTACGCGCCCGACCGACAATAATGATTTTTACGTGCCCGATCTCCGAAATTCATGATTTTTACGCACCCGACCTACAACAATATTGATTTTTACGCGCCCGATCGGTAAAAATCATTATGTTTAAGCCCCGACCGACGATATCAATGATTTTTACGCGGCCGACCGACGAAATTCATGATTTTTTCGCGCCCCATTGACGATATTAACGATTCTCCTTGCCCGTTTAACGAAGTTCGTGATTTTTACGCGCCCGATTGGCGAAATACATTATTCTTACGCATCGGACCGACGATATTAATGATTTTTACGCTTCCGACCGACGATATTAGATTTTTACGTGAACGATTGACGAAATTCATAATTTCTACGCACCCGACCGACGATATTAATGATTTTTACTCGCCCGATCGACGAAATTCATGATTTTTACGCACCCGACCGACTACATTAACGATTTTTACGTGCACGATTGACGAAATTCCTGATTTTTACGCGCCCGATTGACGAAATTCATGATTTTTACGCACCCGACCGACAATATTGATTTTTACGCACCCGATTGACGAAATTCATGAATTTTACTCACCCGATCGAAGATATTAATGAATTTTCCGCGCCCAATCGACGAAATTCATGATTTTAACGCCCTCGACCGACTATATTAACGATTCTCATTGCCCGTTTTTAATGATGTTTACGCCCCCGATCGACAATATTAACGATTCTCCTCACTCGTTGAAAGAAGTTCATGGTTTGTCCGAGCCCGATCGACAAAATTAATTATTTTAACGCCGTCAACCGATGATATTATTGATTTTTACGCGCCCGATCAATAAAATTCATTGTTTACGCCCCAACCGACGATATTAAGGATTTTTACGCGCCCGATCAATAAAATTAATTATGTTTACGCCCCAACCGACGATGTTAAGGATTTTTACGCGCGACCGACAAAATTCATGATTTTTAAGCGCCCGATTGACGATATTAACGATTCTACTCGCCCGTTTAACGAAATTCGTGATTTTTACGCGGCCGATTGACGAAATTCATAATTTTTACGCATCGGACCGACGATATTAATGATTTTTACTCGCCCGATCGACGAAATTCATGATTTTTACGCTTCCGACCGACGATTTTAAAGATTTTTACGTGAATGATTGACGAAATTCAAAATTTCTACGCAACCGACTGAAGAAATTCATGATTTTTAAGTGCCCGATTGACGATATTAACGATTCTCCTCGCCCGTTTAACGACGTTCGTGATTTGTAGTCTGTCGATCGACGAAATTCATTAATTTTACGCATCCGACCGACTACATTAATGATTTGTACGTGCATAATCGGCAAAATTCATTATTTTTACGCACCCAATCGACGATATTAATGATTTTTCCGTGCCCGATTGACGAAATTAATGATTTTTACGCATCAGACCGACGATATTAATGGTTTTTACTCGCCCGATTGACGAAATTCATGATTTTCACGCACCCGACCGACAATATTAATGATTTTTACGCGCCCGATTGACGAAATTCATGATTTTTACAGACCCGACCGACAATAATGATTTTTACGCGCCCGATCTACGAAATTCATGATTTTAACGCAACCAACCTACTACATTAATGATTTTTACGCGCCCGATTGACGAAATTCATGATGTTAATGCACCCGACCGACGATATTATTGATTTTTACACGCCCGACCGACGAAATTCATGATTTTTACGCGCCCAATTGACGATATTACGATCCTCCTCGCCCGTTTAACGAAGTTCCTGCTTTTGCGCGTCCGATTTATGAAATTCGTGATTTTTACTTACCGGACAGACGATACCAATGACTTTTACTTGCCCGATCGACGAAATTCATGATTTTTACGCCCCCGACCGACGATATTAATGATTTTTACTCGCCCGATCGACGAAATTCATGATTTTTAAGCACCCGACCGACGATATTAATGATTTTTACGCATCAGACCGACTACATTACTGATTTTTACGTGCATAATCGGCAAAATTCATTACTTTTACGCACCCAATCGACGATATTAATGATTTTTACGCACCCGACCGACGAAAGTCATGATGTTTACGCGCCCGATTGACGAAATTCATGATTTTTAAGCACCCGACCGACGATATTAATAATTTTTACGCATCAGACCGACGATATTAATGATTTTTACTCGCCCGATTGACGAAATTCATGATTTTTAAGCACCCGACCGAAGATATTAATGATTTTTACGCACCCGACCGACGATATTAATGATTTTTACGCGCCCGACCGACAATAATGATTTTTACGTGCCCGATCTCCGAAATTCATAATTTTGACGCACCCGTCCTACGACAATATTGATTTTTACGCGCCCTATTGACGAAATTCATGATGTTAATGCACCCGACCGACGATATTAATGATTTTTACGTGCCCGACCGACGAACTTCATGATTTTTACTCGCCCCATTGATGATATTAACGATTCCCGTTTAAACTCGACCGTTTAACGAAGTTCGTAATTTTTACGCGGCCGATTGACGGAATTCATAATTTTTACGCATCGGACCGACGATATTAATGATTTTTACTCGCCCGATCGAAGAAATTCAGGATTTTTACGCTTCCGACCGACGATATTAAAGATTTTTACGTGAACGATTGACGAAATTCATAATTTCTACGCACCCGACTGACGAAATTAATGATTTTTACGCGCCCGATCGATAAAATTCATTGTTTACGCCCCAACCGACAAAATTAATGATTTTTACGCACCCGACCGACGAAATTCATGATTTTTATGCACCCGATTGACGATATTAACGATTGTCCACGCCCGTTTAACGAAGTTCTTGATTTTTACGCGCCCGATTGACGAAATTCATGATTTTTACGAATCTGACCGACGATATTAATGATTTTTACTCGCCCGATCGACGAAATTCATGATTTTTACTCGCCCGATCGACGAAATTCATGATTTTTACTCACCCGACCGACTACATTAATGATTTTTACGCGCCCGATTGACGAAATTCATGATTTTTACTCGCCCCATTGATGATATTAACGATTCTCCTCGCCCGTTTAACAAAGTTCGTGATTTTTACGCGACCGATTGACGAAATTCATGATGTTTACGCACCCGACCGACGAAATTCATGATTTTTACGCGCCCGATTGACGAAATTAATGATTTTTACGTATCGGACAGATGATATTTATGATTCTTACGCATCGGTCCGACGATATTAATGATTTTTACGCTTCCGACCGACGATATTAAAGATTTTTACGTGAACGATTGACGAAATTCATAAATTCTACGCACCCGACTGACGAAATTCATGATTTTTTCGCACCCGACCGACGATATTAATGATTTTTACGCGCCCGATCGGTAAAATTCATTATGTTTACGCCCCAACCGACGATATTAATGATTTTTACGTGCGCCACTGACGAAATTCATGATTTTTACTCGCCCCATTGATGATATTAACGATTCTCCTCGCCCGTTTAACGAAGTTCGTGATTTTTACGCGACCGATTGACGAAATTCCTGATTTTTACGCGCCCGATTGACGAAATTCATGATTTTTACGTATCGGATTGATGATATTAATGATTTTTACGCGCCCGACCGACGAAATTCATGATTTTTACGCGCCCGATTGACGATATTACCGATCCTGCTCGCCCGTTTAACGAAGTTCGTGATTTTTACGCGCCCGATCGAAGAAATTCATGATTTTTACTTACCGGACCAACTACATTAAGGGTTTTTACGCTCATAATCGGAAAAATTCATGATATTTACGCACCCGATCGGCGATATTAATGATTTTTCCATGCCCGATTGACGAAAATCCTGATTTTTACGCATCGGTCCGACGATATTAATGATTTTTACTCGCCCGATCGACGAAATTCATGATTTTTACGCACCCGACCGACGATATTAATGATTTTTACGCCCCGATCGATAAATTTCATGATGTTTACGCACCCGACCGACGATATTAACGATTTTCCTTGCCCGTTGAACGAAGTTCATGGTTTTTTCACGTCCGATTGTGAAATTCATGATTTTTACTCATCCGACCGATGATATTATAGATTTTTACGCGCCCGATAGACGAAATTCATGATTTTTACGCACCCGACCGACAATATTGATTTTTACGCTCCCGATTGACGAATTTCAGGAATTTTACGCACCCGATCGAAGATATTAATGATTTTTCCGCGCCCGATCGACGAAATACATGATTTTAACGCGCTCGACCGACGATATTAACGATTCTCATTGCCCGTTGTTAATGATTTTTACGCTCCCGATCGATAAACTTATTGATATTTACGCACCCGATCGACAATATTAACGATTCTGCTCGCTCGTTGAAAGAAGTTACTGGTTTGTCCGCGCCCGATCGACAAAATTAATTATTTTAACGCCGTCAACCGATTATATTGATTTTTACGCGCCCGATTGACTAAATTCGTGATTTTTACGCACCCGACCGACAATATTAATGATTTTTACGCGCCCGATTGACAATAATGATTTTTACGTGCCCGATCTCCGAAATTCATGATTTTGACGCACCCGACCTACCACAATATTGATTTTTACGCGCCCTATTGACGAAATTCATGATGTTAATGCACCCGACCGACGATATTAATGATTTTTACGTGGCCGACCGACGAACTTCATGATTTTTACGTGCCCGATTGACTAAATTCATGACTTTTTCGCACCCGACCGACGATATTAATGATTTTTACGCGCCCTATTGACGAAATTCATGATGTTAATGCACCCGACCGACGATATTAATGATTTTTACGTGCCCGATTGACTAAATTCATGACTTTTTTGCACCCGACCGACGATATTAATGATTTGTACGCGCCCGATCGGTAAAATGCATTGTTTTTTTTTAGACCGGCGACCAGGTCCCTACCTGCCAGGTTTCCCTAGCTTAAACTGGTTTAGTGCCTGGTACCGGGGCGCGTAGCGCCACTGAAGAGATGCCGCGTAGCTGCTGGCCGTTGCTGGGAGGACGGCTATGTGGAGGACTTAGTTTTGTACCCATTTTGTTTTGCTGCTAATTGATGTTATTCTTTTTATATGGACCTGTCATCGTTATGCGAGTTGGTCTCGTAATTTAGAGCCTTGATCAGGTGACGAGACCTTCACCTGATTAGGCACCCCCAGAGGTATAATTCACAGGGAACTTGGAGGACTTTACACCCACGACGGATTTTACATGCACCAGGCGCCATTAGCGTACATGATAAAAAAAATAAAAATAATAAAAATAAAAAATAAAAAAACCTGTAAGGGAAGGGGGTTAATACATGTTTATTTAACTTTACATAAAAAATAGAAGAAAATGATTACTTTTACCTGTGTTGGATTGTTTTTTTCCCTTACTTTTTTCTACTGTACTTTCCAGTTACCTGTTGTTTTTCTTTTGCTGCTTGATTTTTGTTGCACATTTAGGTTTATCTCGCTGCTTTTTTGTTTCTCATGTGATGCAGTTGTTTCTCTTTTGTTGCATTTATTTTGGTTTCTCATTTGTTGCAGGTTTCTCATTGTGATTTGGGTTTCTCATATTTCGCTGTTGATTTTATACTCTGTTGCATCACTGGTAACCGTTGAATTCGTTGTCATGAATGCGCTCTAGTGGCGATCAGTCCATATATACCTTATGACTGTTTTCATGAACTCGATGAAGCTATTTGAGGACTTAGTGCGCTATGGGGTGGGGCATATTCCTTGGCCATTAGTCCGTTAATTAGTTATTAACTTCCACCCTCTTAGACGCTAAAAGAACGATTTTTTTTCCGCAGGAAAGAGGTATACTTTACACTGCTATTTTATTATATATACACATATATACATATATATATTTCCTTTTTTTTTTCCCCTGGAAGATAAGGTTAATTAGGCAGAGGTTAAACACACTTTGAATATAGAGGTATGGTGGCTGCTGGGACTTTTATGTTTTTTTTTATTTTTGTTGTTGTATTAGTCTATGTTTGTCTGTTTCATGTCATCTACATTGTTCATTAGCCATCTGATCACTGCTCTACCTTTGTTTTGTACATGTTTGTTGTTTGCAAGTTGTCTGTGCCATAGTATTTCGTTATTAACTGTGATGGTGACCAGATGGTGTGGTTCTGTGAGTGGGCAGGCCGTAAGGTAGTGTTTTATGGACCCTAATTCCCCGCATATGCATTCTGGAGAGCTAAATTTAGTAAATCTATGTAGGTATTGTGGGAATGCTCCATGTTCTGTGTAGATTTGGCTCAGTAATTTACAGCTTATAAGCCGTTTTGTGTCTACTTTTGGGAAGTATCCATGAGTTGTTCTACCCGTATCCCCATAGTCCCACTCGAACTGCCATTGTTTTATTGTTAACTCTTTTAATATACGCTTAAGGTTTGATATTGGTCTTTCTATGTGGTAGGGTCTACCATTTTTTTATTTTTAGCCGCTTCTTTTGCTAATTCGTCAGCATCCTCGTTTCCTTGGATGCCAACGTGTGCCTTAACCCAATTAATTTTAAATTTGTTGTTTGATTTTCTTATTTTGTTTTGTATGTCTGCAATTAGTTTTACTGTGTTGAATGGTTTGCTGAGTGCTAATATTGCTGATAGGCAGTCCGAGTGAATGCTATAATCCATCCCTGTTTCGTTGCCCCATTCTGTTGCCTTTAGTATCGACAGTAGTTCGGCTTGGAAGACACTGTTATGTTTCCGCAATGGTGTTGACCATAGTTTAATTTTTTTGTCGCTTTTGTATGCTACGAAAGCCGATCCCGTAGCGCCTGATTCCAATTTTGAGCCGTCTGTATAAATTGTTATATCTGTTTCGTTGTAGCCTATCTTTGGTTCTGTTGTTTCTGCTGGGTGCGTTTCCCATATGTTTATTTTGTTATCGTAGTCTGTTGGTTGAATTGTATTACCGTATAATTTACATGTTTCTCTTAACCTTGTTATTGTTCCATATGTTGCTTCATATTTGACCTGTAGGTGTATTGGAATCAGGCCCGCCAGTACCTGAAGGGCTGCTGTTGGGGCAGTTTTATATGTCTTGACTATGGTCAGCAGAAAATGTCTTTGGCAAGTGGTTAGGACCGCTTTGCTTCTGGCATTTAATTTGTGTCCCCAGATTGGGGCTGCATATGTTAGCACTTTTTCTGCTACTGTTCGATACCAAATTTTTATGATGTCTGGTTTTATTCCCCAACCTCTTTTTGCCATTTGTCCCAGCATATTGAATGATTTGCGTACTTTGGTTGTTTGGTGTTGGCAATGTGGCAGCCAGTTTAGGTTACGGTGTATTATGACTCCTAGGTATTTGATTTGGTCTTTGCCTTCTAGATCCTTGTCCTCTAATTTGATTCCCTCTATCTTTCCCGAGACTTGATCTGGGAGGTTGTGTAAGCGAGGTCTGTTTAGATACAGTAGCTCTGTTTTTTCCCTGTTTAGCGTAAGATTGTTGCTTTTTATCCAGTTGTTGAATTCTTCTATTATTTTATTTGCTAAGATTACCAGTTGCTCTTTAGTTTTAGCTTTGAGTATTAGGATGAAATCGTCGGCAAATGCTTGGATTCTAACCTTTTACCCCAGTTCTTTTTTAAGGCTACGTCTGCTATTAGCAGCCAAAGTAGCGGGCCGAGACAACTTCCTTGCGGACAGCCGCCAAAGGTTTGTCTTGATTGTTTTATTCCGTTTTCCTCTAGTGTGACAAACCTGTTTTCAAGGAAACTAATTATCCAGTTTGTTAAATAAGTTGGGTTCGGGGAGTTTTTTAGTATATTTGCTATTATTGGCCATCTAATATTATCAAAGGCTCCTTTAATATCCATTGCTACTAGTAGTGTTTGGAATTTATCTTTTTTATCTTGTTTTATCGTTTTTATAAGGTTGTTTAGTGCGTGTTCTGTTGAAGTACCTTGTTTAAAACCATATTGCTTTTTGCTCAAATATTTGTTTAATGTCAGATGGTGCATTATTCTACCGTATATTATTCTTTCTAGGATTTTACTGAATGCCGGTAGCAGGCATATTGGTCTATAGTTTTTGGGTTCCTGAGTTTTTTTTCCCGGTTTGTGGAACAGGACCACTGTACCTATTTTGAATGTTTTTAGGAAGTGTTTTAGCTTGAGGCATGCGTTGAATAACGAGAGTATTAACTTTGGCGTCGCTTTGTGTATTTTTTTAACTAAATTGTAGTCTATGTAATCGAATCCTGGAGCTTTGTTTTGCTTTATATTTTTTATTATTCTGTTAAGTTCTTGTTTTGTTATGTCTGGTGGGCTAATGTCTCTGAATTTTGGTGGCGCCGGTGTGAGTTTATGTTCTGTGTTTGGGTTTGTTAAGTACAGGTTATCTAGAAAGTGGTTAAGTGTTTCTTTTATTGTTACTGTTTGGTTGTTTGGTAGTACATTTACTAATCGTGATGGCTTTGGTTTTTTACCTGAGGCAGCTTTGTATTGTGGCCCGTATGTATCTATGGCTTCGTTACAGAATTTTTTCCAAGTTTCCCTTTTTGTTCTGTTGATTAGTTTTTTAAGTTTTGCCCTTTCTTTTTTATATTCTATGTGTTGTTTGTATTTTAGTTCTTCATCTTGTTGTTTTTGATATTTCCTTCTAAATGCTCTAACTCGGTTTCGGGCTGTTTTTATCTCCATTGTCCACCATGTTGGAGCTGTTATATTTGGTGATTTTCTTTGTTTGTAGCATTGTAATGCTATTGCTGTGATTTCATTTTGTATTTTCATTGTTATGTTGTCTAATTGTTCTTTGCTGGTTATCCTTGTAAGTTCATTTATATATTTGTTCCCTATTTGTTTTATATTTTTCTCAAATTTTGCATGTTTTCCATGTTTTGTCTCTAGTTTGTGTCTGTAATAACTTATGTTGTCATATGTTAGTTTGAATTTAATGTATCTGTGGTCGCTATGGGACTCGTCGTCACTTACTTCCCATTCCGTTATTTTGTCCCCAAGGTTTATCGTTGCTATTGTTAGGTCTGGCCACCCTTGGATAACTTTTTTCCTCCGCATTGTGCTAAATGAGGCTGGTGCGTTTGGTGGATTTTGTACGTATAAGTCGTTAGCTAGTAAAAAATCTGTTAGCTGTTCTCCTCTTGTGGCTATATCATTGTAACCCCAGACCTGAGAGTGTGCATTGAAGTCTCCCGTCAGCAGAATTTCACCTTTGGCTATTTTCAATGTGTCTTCGACCTCTTGAAGCACGCTCATGAAGTCTGCTGAGGGGGGGACGTATACATTTATTATCGTTATTATTTCCTTTTTATTTTCTAGTGTTACTGCTGTTGTGTGGTCGGTTTCTTTTAGTGTTATTGGGTTTGTTCCTGTGTTTGTGATTATTGCCGCTTTGTTTGTTTTTGTTTTTGATATTTTCCATAATTTTGAGCTAAAACCTATTATGTCTCCTGTTTGTCTATTTTGGTAAAAGTCTTGGATCAGCGCGATGTTGATTTCATTTGCTCCCATATACCCCGCAAGTGATTTTGTGGCATTTGCACTACCGTGTAGATTTATTTGTATCATTTTTATTGTGTCTGTATCACTGTTTGTGAGAGTTGTGTTTGGGCTTGGTTTATTCGGGGGAGACTTACTTTGGTTTGTGGTGGCGGGTGTGTTTAAGTTTGTATTTTGTGTTTGTTTTGCGCCGCGCGGGCACTGTCTTTTATCGGTGTCCGCGAAAACGTTGCCATTGTCTTTGCCTGTGTTGCATGTTGTTTATTTCTTCCTGCGTCCTCCTTTGTATTCTTGGGACCCCGCGGTACGTTACTACTGTGGCTTGTCCTCGCAATACTTCTAACCCGCTTGTTAACCTCTTTTTTCCCTCCTCCAATTCTATTTGTCTAATAGTGAGGAGTCTCCGGTACACCGTGCACCTCCCATCGTGAGCCGTGTGATCCGTTGATAGCTGAGAGCGTAAATAACCTTTAGTCATCTCATTGTAGTTTAGACACATGATACATCTTTCTCTTCTCTTAGGACATTCGTCATGCTTGTGATCTCCAGCACATTCAGAGCAGACTTGTCGCTGGTCGCAGTATTGTGCAATGTGATCAAATCCCTGGCAACGGTGGCACCTCAGAATCGTCACGTAGTTTTTTATCGGGCATTCCCTGAGCCCAAGACACATCGTTCTTCTCTTGAGGAGATGGTCTGCCAGTGGCTCCGGGAGTGTGACTGGTATGTGCATTCGTTCTGTTGGTATCATTATTGGTTTGAGTATATTTACTACTTCCTCAGGATCCTTTGATCCATCCAAACCTAGTAGTTTTTCCAGTTTTACTTGTATGGCTTCTTTACTTACCGTGTTTGGAACGTGGAAGATCATTATTCTTTTCTTCCTCAGGTTTGCCGTCTTGATATTCAGGTTTGAGCTTGTTTCCGTGTTTTCTTTCAGTGTTTCTTTTCACCTTGTGGCCTCTGTTGCATTTTCACACTCAATTCGTATACCATTTCTGATTCTTGTCACTCTGTTGATTCCTTCGTGGTCTTTTACTGTATTCGTGACTTGCTTTTCTACCTCTTCTGCACTTCTTTCATCTGTACCTTGTATTATGACCGTTGATGTCGCTGCCCTTATGGCCTGGGCATATGTGGCCGGCGCCCTTGGTTTGACCTCCTGTGTTTGTACTGGGGGGTTAGTAGGTTTGTAATTTTCCGTGCTTTGTACTTGTTTGGTTTCGATGAGATGTTCTATTGTTTCAGCTTTTGCCTCTGCATATGTTACTCTGTGTTCCAATTCCTGGAATGAATTGATGATTATTTGGAGTGCTTGGTTCATCGCATTGGTTGTTGGTACTAGCATCTTTGATTTCTTCTGGAGCATTTTTATGTAGCTAACTGCTTTCATGGCTTTATCCATCTCTACCGATCTTCTTTGTGCTAGGCTGCTTTTGTCACATATTTGCGCAAGCTCTTTCTTGAGCTTTTTCACTTCCTGGTCTTCTGTTACCAGTTGCTTCTTCCCCATTTCTGCTTCTTCATATTTTTCCTCTTCTTCTTCACTTGATATTTCGAAGTATTTTTCTATTTCACTGGAACTGACATTTTCTTCTGTCTCTCTTTCCTCTTCTTTCGTTTCATTTATTTTCCTTGTGCCCTTCTGGTTCGCACCCGAGACCCCTGCATTTTTGTGTTTTGAGATATTTTTAGTTTTGTTAGGTCTTTCTTTATTAGGCCATTCTTTTGTGCGCCTTGAGTGGTTATTGTTTTCTTTGTTGACGATTTTTGTAGAGGTGGTGAGTTGTTTTTATTTGAATGTACTGAGCTCGATCTGGAACTCGATCTTGAAAATCGCATTTTGTCTAGCTGGTGTTTTTCCTACAATTTACGTTTTTGTGGTCCAGCAGTTATAATAACAATTCTACACTTTGTCTATCTTGAATCAGACTGAACTATGTAATTTAATACTTTATTGAATTAATTACTATTATCACTAAAATAGCTATAGGCATTACGGGAACCCTCAATGGTCGGGAGTTAAGGTTTGTGTTTTGATTTGTTGTTTTTACAAGTGATGAATATGGGGGATGATGTTGTTGTGGCACCAGCAGCGGGGGGAGGGGGGGATAAAGAATTTCTTTCTTTCTACTTATCTTAGTTTTGATTAGTAACAAGTAAACCGAGGTGTTACTGAATTGAAGCCCTCCTATGAGGAGAAACTGGTTTTTATTTGTTCTGGATACGCCCCGACCAACGATATTAATGATTTTTACGTGCCCGATTGACGAAATTCATGATTTTTACGTATCGGACCGACGATATTAATGATTTTTACGCGCCAGACCGACGAAAGTTATGATTTTTACGCACCCCACCGACGATATTAATGATTTTTATTCGCCCGATCGATAAAATTCATTGTTTACGACCCAACCGAAAAAATTAATGATTTTTACGCACCCGACCGACGAAATTCATGATTTTATGCACCCGACCGACGAAATTCATGATTTTTATGCACCCGATTGACGATATTAACGATTGTACTCGCCCGTTTAACGAAGTTCTTGATTTTTACGCGCCCGATTGACGAAATTCATGATTTTTAAGAATCTGACCGACGATATTAATGATTTTTACTCGCCCGATCGACGAAATTCATGATTTTTACGCACCCGACCGACTACATTAATGATATTTACGCGCCCGATTGACGATATTAACGATTCTCCTCGCCTGTTTAACGAAGTTCGTGATTTGTACGCTGCCGATCGACGAAATTCATGATTTTTACGCGCCCGATCGATAAAATTCATTGTTTACGTCCCCAACCGACGATATTAATGATTGTTTCGCGCCCGATTGACGATATTAACGATTCTCCTCGCCCGTTTAACAAAGTTTGTGATTTTTACGCGACCGATTGACGAAATTCATGATTTTTACGTATCGGACCGACGATATTGTTTTTTACTCGCCCGATCGACGAAATTCATGATTTTTATGCGCCCGACCGACGAAATTCATGATTTTTACGCGCCCGATTGACGATATTAACGATTCTAATCGCCCGTTTAACGAAGTTCGTGATTTTTACGCTCCCGATCGACTACATTAATGATATTTACGCGCCCGATTGACGATATTAACGATTCTCCTCGCCTGTTTAACGAAGTTCGTGATTTGTACGCTGCCGATCAACGAAATTCATGATTTTTACGCATCCGACCGACTACATTAATGATTTGTACGTGCATAATCGGCAAAATTCATTATTTTTACGCACCCAATCGACGATATTAATGATTTTTACGCATCAGACCGACGATATTAATGGTTTTTACTCGCCCGATTGACGAAATTCATGATTTTCACGCACCCGACCGACAATATTAATGATTTTTAAGCGCCCGATTGACGAAATTCATGATGTTAATGCACCCGACAGACGGTATTAATGATTTTTACGCGCCCAATCTCCGAAATTCATGATTTTTACGCGCCCGATTGACGATATTAACGATCCTCCTCGCCCGTTTAACGAAGTTCGTGATTTTTACGCGCCGGATTTATGAAATTCGTGATTTTTACTTACCGGACCGACGATAATAATGATTTTTACTCGCCCGACAGACGAAATTCATGATTTTTACTCGGCCCATTGATGATATTAACGATTCTCCTTGCCCGTTTAACGAAGTTCGTGATTTTTAGGCGACCGATTGACGAAATACCTGATTTTTACGTATCGGACCGATGATATTTTTTTTTCTCGCCCGATCGACGAAATTCCTGATTTTTACGCGCCCGATTGCCGAAATTCATGATTTTTACGCGCCCGACCGACGAAATTCATGATTTTTACGCGCCCGATTGACGATATTAACGATCCTCCTCGCCCGTTTAACGAAGTACGTGATTTTTACGCGCCCGATTTATGAAATTCGTGATTTTTACTTACCGGAACGACGATGTTAATGATTTTTACCCGCCCGACCGACGAAATTCATGATTTTTACGCTTCCGACCGACGATATTAAAGATTTTTACGTGCCCGATTGACGAAATTCATAATTTTTACGCACCCGACTGACCATATTAATGATTTTTACGCGCCCGATCCATAAAATTCATTGTTTACGTCCCCAACCGACGATATTAATGATTGTTTCGCGCCCGATTGACGATATTAACGATTCTCCTCGCCCGTTTAACAAAGTTTGTGATTTTTACGCGACCGATTGACGAAATTCATGATTTTTACGTATCGGACCGACGATATTGTTTTTTACTCGCCCGATCGACGAAATTCATGATTTTTATGCGCCCGACCGACGAAATTCATGATTTTTACGCGCCCGATTGACGATATTAACGATTCTAATCGCCCGTTTAACGAAGTTCGTGATTTTTACGCTCCCGATCGACTACATTAATGATATTTACGCGCCCGATTGACGATATTAACGATTCTCCTCGCCTGTTTAACGAAGTTCGTGATTTGTACGCTGCCGATCAACGAAATTCATGATTTTTACGCATCCGACCGACTACATTAATGATTTGTACGTGCATAATCGGCAAAATTCATTATTTTTACGCACCCAATCGACGATATTAATGATTTTTACGCATCAGACCGACGATATTAATGGTTTTTACTCGCCCGATTGACGAAATTCATGATTTTCACGCACCCGACCGACAATATTAATGATTTTTAAGCGCCCGATTGACGAAATTCATGATGTTAATGCACCCGACAGACGGTATTAATGATTTTTACGCGCCCGATCTCCGAAATTCATGATTTTTACGCGCCCGATTGACGATATTAACGATCCTCCTCGCCCGTTTAACGAAGTTCGTGATTTTTACGCGCCGGATTTATGAAATTCGTGATTTTTACTTACCGGACCGACGATAATAATGATTTTTACTCGCCCGACAGACGAAATTCATGATTTTTACTCGGCCCATTGATGATATTAACGATTCTCCTTGCCCGTTTAACGAAGTTCGTGATTTTTAGGCGACCGATTGACGAAATACCTGATTTTTACGTATCGGACCGATGATATTTTTTTTTCTCGCCCGATCGACGAAATTCCTGATTTTTACGCGCCCGATTGCCGAAATTCATGATTTTTACGCGCCCGACCGACGAAATTCATGATTTTTACGCGCCCGATTGACGATATTAACGATCCTCCTCGCCCGTTTAACGAAGTACGTGATTTTTACGCGCCCGATTTATGAAATTCGTGATTTTTACTTACCGGAACGACGATGTTAATGATTTTTACCCGCCCGACCGACGAAATTCATGATTTTTACGCTTCCGACCGACGATATTAAAGATTTTTACGTGCCCGATTGACGAAATTCATAATTTTTACGCACCCGACTGACCATATTAATGATTTTTACGCGCCCGATCCATAAAATTCATTGTTTACGTCCCCAACCGACGATATTAATGATTGTTTCGCGCCCGATTGACGATATTAACGATTCTCCTCGCCCGTTTAACAAAGTTTGTGATTTTTACGCGACCGATTGACGAAATTCATGATTTTTACGTATCGGACCGACGATATTGTTTTTTACTCGCCCGATCGACGAAATTCATGATTTTTACGCGCCCGACCGACGAAATTCATGATTTTTACGCGCCCGATTGACGATATTAACGATTCTAATCGCCCGTTTAACGAAGTTCGTGATTTTTGCGCTCCCGATCGAAGAAATTCATGATTTTTATGCATCCGACTGACTACATTAATGATTTTTACTTCCATAATCGGCAAAATTCATTACTTTTACGCACCCAATCGACGTTATTAATGATTTTTACGCACCCGACCGACGAAGTTCATGATTTTTACGCGCCCGATCTCCGAAATTCATGATTTTGACGCACACGACCTACGACAATATTGATTTTTACGCGCCCTATTGACGAAATTCATGATGTTAATGCACCCGACCGACGATATTAATGATTTTTACGTGGCCGACCGACGAAATTCATGATTTTTACGTGCCCCATTGACTATATTTACGATTCTCTTCGCCCATTTAATGAAATTCGTGATTTTTATGCGCCCGATTGACGAAATTCATGATTCTTACGCATCGGACCGACGATATTAATGATTTTTACGCGCCCAATCGACGAAATACATGATTTTTACGCTTCCGACCGACGATATTAAAGATTATTACGTGAACGATTGACGATATTCATAATTTCTACGCACCCGACTGACGATATTAATGATTTTTATGCGCCCGATCGATAAAATTCTATGTTTACGCCCCAACCGATAAAATTAATGATTTTTACGTGCCCGACCGACGAAATTCATGATTTTTACTCGCCCCATTGATGATATTAACGATTCTCCTTGCCCGTTTAACGAAGTTCGTGATTTTTACGCGACCGATTGACGAAATTCCTGATTTTCACGCGCCCGATTGTCTAATTCATGATTTTTACGTGCCCGACCGACGAAGTTCGTGATTTTTACGCGCCCGATTGACGAAATTCATGATTTTTACGTATCGGACAGATGATATTAATGATTTTTACGCGCCCGACCGACGAAATTCATGATTTTTACGTGAGCGATTGACGATATTCATAATTTCTACGCACCCGACTGACGATATTAATGATTTTTACGCGCCCGATCGATAAAATTCATTGTTTACGCCCCAACCGGTAAAATTAATGATTTTTACGCACCCGACCGACGAAATTCATGATTTTTATGCACCCGATTGACGATATTAACGATTCTACTAGCCCGTTTAACGAAGTTCGTGATTTTTACGCGCCCGATTGACGAAATTCATGATTTTTACCTATCGGACCGACGATATTAATGATTTTTACTCGCCCGATCGACGAAATTCATGATTTTTACGCACCCGACCGACTACATTAATGATTTTTACGTGCACGATTGACGAAATTCCTGATTTTTACGCGCCAAAATGACGAAATTCATGATTTTTACGTATCGGACCGATGATATTAATGATTTTTACGCGCCCGACCGACGAAATTCATGATTTTTACGCGCCCGATTGACGAAATTCATGATTTTTACTTACCGGACCGACTACATTAAGGGTTTTTACGCACATAATCGGAAAAATTCATGATATTTACGCACCCGATTGGCGATATTAATGATTTTTCCGTGCCCGATTGACGAAAATCCTGATTTTTACGCATCGGACCGACGATATTAATGATTTTTACTTGCCCGATCGACGAAATTAATGATTATTACGCACCCGACCGACGATATTAATGATTTTTACGCCCCGATTGACGATATTAACGATTCTACTCGCCCGTTTAACGAAGTTCTTGATTTTTACGCGCCCGATTGACGAAATTCATGATTTTTACCTATCGGACCGACGATATTAATGATTTTTACTCGCCCGATCGTCGAAATTCATGATTTTTACGCACCCGACCGACTACATTTATGATTTTTACGTGCACGACCAACAATAATGATTTTTCCGTGCCCGATCTCCGAAATTCATGATTTTGACGCACCCGACCTACGACAATATTGATTTTTACGCGCCCTATTGACGAAATTCATGATGTTAATGCACCCGACCGACGATATTAATGATTTTTACGTGCCCGATCGGTAAAATTCATTATGTTTACGCCCCAACCGACGATATTAATGATTTTTACGTGCCCGACCGACGAAATTCATGATTTTTACTCGCCCCATTGATGATATTAACGATTCTCCTTGCCCGTTTAACGAAGTTCGTGATTTTTACGCGACCGATTGACGAAATTCCTGATTTTTACGCGCCCGATTGACGAAATTCATGATGTTTACGTATCGGACCGATGATATTTATGATTTTTACGCGCCCGACCGACGAAATTCGTGATTTTTACGCGCCCGATTGACGAAATTCATGATTTTTACTTACCGGACCGACTACATTAATGGTTTTTACGCGCATAATCGGCAAAATTTATGATATATACGCACCCGACCGACGATATTAATGATTTATACGCCCCGATCGATAAATTTCATGATGTTTACGCACCCGACCGACGATATTAACGATTTTCCTTGCCCGTTGAACGAAGTTCATGGTTTTTTCACGTCCGATCTTGAAATTCATGAATTTTACTCATCCGACGATGATATTATAGATTTTTACGCGCCCGATTGACGAAATTCATGATTTTTACGCACCCGACCGACAATATTGATTTTTACGCACCCGATTGACGAAATTCATGAATTTTACTCACCCGATCGAAGATATTAATGAATTTTCCGCGCCCAATCGACGAAATTCATGATTTTAACGCCCTCGACCGACTATATTAACGATTCTCATTGCCCGTTTTTAATGATGTTTACGCCCCCGATCGACAATATTAACGATTCTCCTCACTCGTTGAAAGAAGTTCATGGTTTGTCCGAGCCCGATCGACAAAATTAATTATTTTAACGCCGTCAACCGATGATATTATTGATTTTTACGCGCCCGATTGACGAAATTCATGTAGTTTACTTACCCGACCGACGATATTATTGATTTTTTACGCGCCCGATTGAAGAAATTCATGATTCTTACGCACCCGACCGACAATATTAATGATTTTTACGCGCTCGACCGACAATGATTTTTACGTGCCCGATCTCCGAAATTCATGATTTTTACGCACCCGACCTACAACAATATTGATTTTTACGCGCCCGATCGGTAAAATTCATTATGTTTAAGCCCCGACCGACGATATTAATGATTTTTACGCGGCCGACCGACGAAATTCATGATTTTTTCGCGCCCCATTGACGATATTAACGATTCTCCTTGCCCGTTTAACGAAGTTCGTGATTTTTACGCTCCCGATTGGCGAAATACATGATTCTTACGCATCGGACCGACGATATTAATTATTTTTACGCATCCGACCGACGATATTAGATTTTTACGTGAACGATTGACGAAATTCATAATTTCTACGCACCCGACCGACGATATTAATGATTTTTAAGCGCCCGATCGACGAAATTCATGATTTTTACGCACCCGACCGACTACATTAACGATTTTTACGTGCACGATTGACGAAATTCCTGATTTTTATGCGCCCGATTGACGATATTAACGATCCTGCTCGCCCGTTTAACGAAATTCATGATTTTTACTCGTCCGACCGACGAAGTTAGTGATTTTTACGCGCCCGATTGACGAAATTCATGATTTTTACGCGCCCGATTGACGATATTAACGATCCTGCTCGCCCGTTTAACGAAGTTCGTGATTTTTACGCGCCCGATTGACGAAATTCATGATTTTTACTTACCGGACCGACTACATTAAGGGTTTTTACGCTCATAATCGGAAAAATTCATGATATTTACGTACCCGATCGGCGATATTAATGATTTTTCCGTGCCCGATTGACGAAAATCCTGATTTTTACGCATCGGACCGACGATATTAATGATGTTTACGCCCCGATCGATAAATTTCATGATGTTTGCGCACCCGACCGACGATATTAACGATTTTCCTTGCCCGTTGAACGAAGTTCATGGTTTTTTCACGTCCGATCGTGAAATTAACGATTTTTACTCATCCGACCGCTGATATTATAGATTTATGCGCCCGATTGACGAAATTCATGATTTTTACGCACCCGACCGACAAAATTAACGATTCTCCTCACTCGTTAAAAGAAGTTCATGGTTTGTCCGCGCCCGATCGACAAAATTAATTATTTTAACGCCGTCAACCGATGATATTATTGATTTTTACGCGCCCGATTGACGAAATTCATGTAGTTTACTTACCCGACCGACGATATTATTGTTTTTTACGCGCCCGATTGACAAAATTCATGATTCTTACGCACCCGACCGACAATATTAATGATTTTTAGCGCCCGATTGACGAAATTCATGTAGTTTACTTACCCGACCGACGATATTATTGATTTTTTACGCGCCCGATTGACGAAATTCATGATTTTTACGCACCCGACCGACGATATTAATGATTTTTACGCGCCCGACCGACAATAATGATTTTTACGTGCCCGATCTCCAAAATTCATGATTTTTACGCACCCGACCTACGACAATATTGATTTTTACGCGCCCTATTGACGAAATTCTTGATGTTAATGCACCCGACCGACGATATTAATGATTTTTACGTGGCCGACCGACGAACTTCATGAATTTTACGTGCCCAATTGACTAAATTCATGACTGTTTCGCACCCGACCGACGATATTAATGATTTTTACGCGCCCGATCGGTAAAATTCATTATGTTTATGCCCCGACCGACGATATTAATGAATTTTAAGCGGCCGACCGACGAAATTCATGATTTTTTCGCGCCCCATTGACGATATTAATGATTTTTACGCGCCCGACCGACAATAATGGTTTTTACGTGCCCGACCGACGAAATTCATGATTTTTACTCGCCCCATTGATGATATTAACGTTTCTCCTTCCCCGTTTAACGAAGTTCGTAATTTTTACGCGACCGATTGACGAAATTCCTGATTTTTACGCGCCCGATTGACGAAATTCATGATTTTTACGTATCGGACCGATGATATTTATGATTTTTACGCGCCCGACCGACGAAATTCATGATTTTTACGCGCCCGATTGACGATATTAACGATCCTCCTCGCCCGTTTAACAAAGTTCGTGATTTTTACGCGCCCGATTGACGAAATTCATGATTTTTACTTACCGGACCGACTACATTAATGGTTTTTACGCGCATAATCGGCAAAATTCATGATATTTACGCACCCGATCGGCGATATTAATGATTTTTCCGTGCCGGATTGACGAAAATCCTGATTTTTACGCATCGGCCGACGATATTAATGATTTTTACTCGCCCGATCGACGAAATTCATGATTTTTACGCACCCGACCGACGATATTAATGATTTTCCTTGCCCGTTGAACGAAGTTCATGGTTTTTTCACGTCCGATCTTGAAATTCATGATTTTTACTCATCCGACCGATGATATTATAGATTTTTACGTGCCCGATCTCCGAAATTCATGATTTTTACGCACCCGACCTACGACAATATTGATTTTTACGCGCCCTATTGACGAAATTCATGATATTTACGTATCGGACCGACGATATTAATGATTTTTACGCGCCCGACCGACGAAATTCATGATTTTTACGCTCCCGATTGACGAAATTCATGATTCTTACGCAGCGGACCGACGATATTAATGATTTTTACGCATCCGACCGACGATATTAGATTTTTACGTGAACGATTGACGAAATTCATAATTTCTACGCACCCGACTGACGATATTTATGATTTTTACGCGCCCGATCGATAAAATTCATTGTTTACGCCCCAACCGACAAAATTAATGATTTTTACGCACCCGACTGACGAAATTCATGATTTTTACGCACCCGACCGACGATATTAATGATTTTTACGCGCCCGACCGACAATGATTTTTACGTGCCTGATCTCCGAAATTCATGATTTTTACGCACCCGACCTACGACAATATTGATTTTTACGCGCCCTATTGACGAAATTCTTGATGTTAATGCACCCGACCGACGATATTAATGATTATTACGTGGCCGACCGACGAACTTCATGATTTTTACGTGCCCGATTGACTAAATTCATGACTTTTTCGCACCCGACCGACGATATTAATGATTTTTACGCGCCCGATCGGTAAAATTCATTATTTTTATGCCCCGACCGACGATATTAATGAATTTTAAGCGGCCGACCGACGAAATTCATGATTTTTTCGCGCCCCATTGACGATATTAACGATTCTCCTCGCCCGTTTAACGAAGTTCGTGATTTTTACGTGCCCGATTGACGAGATTCATGATATTTACGTATCGGACCGACGATATTAATGATTTTTACGCGCCTGACCGACGAAATTCTTGATTTTTACGCGCCCGATTGACGAAATTCATGATTCTTACGCATCGGACCGACGATATTAATGATTTTTACGAATCCGACCGACGATATTAGATTTTTACGTGAACGATTGACGAAATTCATAATTTCTACGCTCCCGACTGACGATATTTATGATTTTTACGCGCCCGATGGATAAAATTCATTGTTTACGCCCCAACCGACAAAATTAATGATTTTTACGCACCCGACTGACGAAATTCATGATTTTTATGCACCCGATTGACGATATTAACGTTTCTCCTCGCACGTTTAACGATGTTCTTGATTTTTACGCGCCCGATTGACGATATTCATGATTTTTACTTATCGGACCGACGATATTAATGATTTGTACTCGCCCGATCGACGAAATTCATGATTTTTACGCACCCGACCGACTACATTAATGATTTTTACGCGCCCGATTGACGAAATTCATGATTTTTACGCGCCCGATTGACGATATTAACGATTCTCCTCGCCCGTTTAACGAAGTTCGTGATTTGTACGCTACCGATCGACGAAATTCATGATTTTTACGCATCCGACCGACTACATGAATGATTTGTACGTGCATAATCGGCAAAGATCCCACGGAAAGCACTCCTCCCCTAGGGTTTTTATCCCTCGAGTAGATAATCGGTCGTCATAAATGAACCAACCAACCATCAATAAAATATGTTTGATGCAATATTACGTTCTTCTTAGAATTTCAAAGTTTACATTACATTTCATCCTCCTTAGTGAAGAAAATCGAGATAGTTAAATTTACATGAAAGGGGATTTTTTTTTCTGTAACGTATATAAATGACATTTTGCATTAATCTGTATCTTTCGACAGTGGACAAAATGCATTTTGGGGCCCCATAAAAATGTGGGCCCGGAGTTCATGCCCTGTGTGCTCCTGTGATAACCAAACCCTGCTTATAATGCATCTCTTGTTTCTTTTGTGGTATCGGTAAGACTTCTAGGTACTGGTAATCCGTTTTATTTGCGATAAATATTTAATCCAAAGGTTTTCATGCTCAAAATATGTATATTTAATTTTGAAGTTATTCTGAAATATATTTACAGCGATTACGTTACATATTTTTGCTGAATTATGGTAAAATAAACTTGAGCTATGAAACAACACTCATTAGAATCAATATTCATCTTTGTACTATAATTATTATTTAAAACAACACAAATGTCGTAAAACACATATGCATCATTTATTAAAACTTAACTTAAGGTGTTTTTCAAAACATATTTGTAATGGTTTGACCATTCTTCAACAGAAAACGATGTTTTACTAGTTTTAGCAGATTTGTTTTGTGTATGTCTGCGTGTTAGTTTTATAACCCTGATGACGAGCTAAGGTTGCTCGAAAGCGCTAGGTTTTTATCATTGTGAAAAATACAATTATGTATGTTTCGAAAAACACCTTAAATATAGTTTTAATAAATGATGCATAGGTGTTTTGGGACATTTGTGTTTTAAATAACAATGAATTATGGTAGTTACATGCTGTAGTAATTAGAAGTAAAAAGGCATATTTAAGGATAATGTTGAAGGAAATGAAAATTAATATTTTTAAATATTGCGGAAATTAAAAATTCAGAAATAAATGCAAGTTCTTCCAAATATGAGATCTGTGCTACCAAACAAACATTTTAGAAACTATCAACTTAAAATGAATTTCAACAACAATCAACATGTTGAATATATTCAACATCCCCATGCTTTTTCCCCCAACACACCTGACCCTAAACATGTTACTGGTTAAATTTATGGGTCTTCTTCCCTCACGCGAAAACATCCACTCGCTAATGTTAATCTTATGTAAGTTATTTTCTAATATCTCGTTTGCATTTCAATAATTTTAAACGTTTTTTTTTCATTGGATAGCTGAGATCGATTTCTAAAGCGCCTTCTTTTTATTTTTCGATTTTCTTTGCAGATTTTTTTACGAAGATACTTTTACTTTCAGAACCGGTTTTGAAAGTGAAAGTACCTCCATTAAAAAAGTCCTACCGGCCTGTACCGGGAGGAAAAGGTAGCTTTCATAGTCCCTGTATTTAAAAATTTAACCCATTTTACTCAAACACCCGAAGCTAAAATGCTTGAAACCCGATTATAGAAGATTCAATCCCGGTTTTCAATAATACTGAATTTGAATGCGAATTTCAGCATTAAAAAAATCAGATTGTTTCAAAATGTCAGCTACCCAAGAATTTCAAAATGCCCTATCTCAGCCATGAAACACAAATCCGAAATCCTTGTATCACGATCTAACACTTAACGGAAACATTTTTTTTTTAATTTAAAATTTTTTCGAACATCTTTTAAAATTTTAAAAGTTTTAAATTTTTTAACTGGCATTTTGAAACAAGATGGCGCATGAAGCTGGCCAACGAACTCGGTCGAGATCTTGGTATACCCTATACACATACTCCGTCACATTCTAATCGGTTCATAAATAAGAGTTACAGCATGACAAATGTCACATATATATATATATATATATATATATATATATATATATATATATATATATATATATAAATGATCATTTGGACGGATGGTGGTTTTGGGGTCTGGGGGTCATGATCGATGAAAATATACCAAATTTTTTTGGAATTGCTTTCCTCCGAACGGCTGCAATAGGTAGTTTTTTGTAATAAAAGCTACCTAAAAAATCTGTCAATAAAATCGAAAAAGTAAAAAGGATTCGCTGTAGAAATCAATTTCGGCTAACCAATGCAAAGAAAAATAGTTTATAAATATTGAAATGCAAACAAGATATTAGAAAATAAATGTCCCATAGGATTAACATTAGCGAGTGAATGTTTTCGCGTGAGGAGGGGAGGACGCTTAAGACACAAATTCAATAAGTTTAATGCAACAAATGCTGTTAGGAACGGGTCCAGGCCCCTGAAGACTTCGGACGACCGCTGCGGTTTCGAGCTCATCATAGCTCTAGCATCAGTTATATAATAATATTACATGTTACTATTACAATAAAAGTTTAATCAACTTTAGTTTGAATATTTAAAATATAGAAGAAAACAAACTATAACCAAGCGTAAATTTCTAAACTTGATACTTTCTTTTTAAATGTTTTATTGTTTTTATTAATTAGGGATAAATTCTTAAAAGTTTAAAATAATCATTCAACAAAATCCAATCACATGATTTATTTTTGAAATTTTTTCTAAATATGTTTATTCATTTGAACACTTTTTACAAATTATAAATCCTATTATGTTTATCAGCGAATGCGCACTGCTAACGTTTATTATAGAGAAATTTAGTTCTTACTGTAACAGAATTTTCCCAATTACATTGAAGATAAAAACATTTAAATTCTCTGTTTCGCAATCAAGTTAGCTTTAATTGATTAATATTATTAAATTAATATACCGATATTAATAATTATAAAAGTTTCATTTTAAACTTATATGAAATAACTTCACGATTTTATAATTTTTATTACCAGAATCTAATTCGAATGAAATAGAAAATAGAAAAGAAAATTATTGTTGGAATTATTTTTAAAATGTAATTACATTTAATCCGGCAATTTGTTGCTACGTTACCTGTGTAATGTATGCAATATTAAGAAACGCAAACTCTAACTGCTTTTATTATAATTCTAAGTAAATTAAATTATATAAAAATAGTTTTACATATAAATATTTTAAATGCAGTTGTAGACATAGTATCTCAAAAGTTTTTTAACCCTTTTAGTGCGGGAGTCGACTAATGTCGACATCTAGGAGTTGAGTGCTGTAGACTACATTAAGCGTCGACAAAAGTAGCCTAGGCGTTCACGATGTGTATTGTGCTCACTGTAGTGCGTCATCTGCTTAGCAGTGATGACGTATTGCGCCTGCCTACAGCAGTAATTTGGATATAATCAAAACCAGTAGCGTGCTTTTCGTATAACCATAAGATATAATTTTAGTTTTGCATTGGGTCGTTTGGAAAGTCGTGTCCCTTTTTGAGAAAATCAATTCGTACCGGAAAATTCTGCCCGGTAATCAGATAAATAATGTCGCTTTTTTGGTCAAGTTATTCCACACAGGGCATTCACCCCCGAAAAAATTCCGCACTGAAAGTGTTAAATAACTTTGAAATTTATTAGCTTTTCAAATTTATTATCCTTTGAATGAAAATAAATAAATAAATGAATGGGAAAAAATATTTTGTGAAATTTTTGAAGTAATTTTTTTAAATTAACTTTTGTTATTAGATTAAAAGCCGTTTAATGTCCTCCTAGTAATAGTGTCAAATTTAAGTATTGATATTTTTAAGTGAACAATGGACGTTAATGCGAACGAAAGGTCAAGATACCTTTAAAAAATGCATGAATGGATTTACTACTAAAAACAAATATGCAGTATGTTTCAAATGCATTTTTCTCAAAACAAATTTTTAGCAGTTTATGCATGTGTAAATGCTCCATGCGTTTTCCTTTTTGTTCGAAATTCTTTATGTGCTCTATATGTGCTAAAACCTCATAAGTGTGATATTAGATGCTGGTGTTCTGCTGATATTTGATTTTTAAAAGTTTTCTGTTGAAATTGAATGTTTAATAACCACTGATATATTACAGAATAATTAGTAGAAAGGAACAAACTTTAATTGTAAAATAAATATGATATGGCAGTTTTTTATCAGACAAAACACAAATTGTAAAGGACAGAAGTGTTAGGGACAGTAGTGACATTTTTTTGCAATTTTACTACTTTAGTTTAAAAAGAACATTTGCGGAATGTTGTATGCACTATATTCAAAGACATACAAAACCTAAAATTAAATGGCCCGATATTGGTTAATCTATAAATGTCAATATTTAAATTAACAATAGGGACAGTAGTGACGTTAAATATTAATCCTTAAATATTTGATAATAATGAAAAAAATAGCATTTTCAAAAGCAATGAAAACTTTTAAAAACTGTGATAGTTGCATTTAATGATTCCGTTCATTGCTAAGAATTAACAGAAACAATCGTTAATTGCAGCAGAATCGTTAACAGCAACAATCGTTAATAGCAGCAGAATCGTTAACAGTAACCATCAACGTTTAATGATTTTAAAGCAGCTGTTGTATTAAAAGTAGGGATCTTTTAAATGTTATTGAGATATTCTTTGATACTTTTAATATGCATATTGACTGTTTTATTATAAAAAAAAAATTAAATTGACATTTTTGCAAAATTTTGAAACATTTTATGTACAGAGTCCCATTTAATGTGCTTTATAATAACTTTTATGTGGCATTGTACGATCGACGAAATTCATGATTTTAACGCCCTCGACCGACGATATTAACGATTCTCATTCCCCGTTGTTAATGATTTTTACGCTCCCGATCGATAAACTGATTGATGTTTACGCACCCGATTGACAATATTAACGATTCTCCTCGCTCGTTGAAAGAAGTTCATGGTTTTTCCGCGCCCGATAGACAAAATTAATTATTTTAACGCCGTCAACCGACGATATTATTGATTTTTACGCGCCCGATTGACGAAATTCCTGTAGTTTACTTACCCAACCGAAAATATTAATGATTTTTACGCGCCCGATTGACGAAATTCATGATTTTTACGCATCGGACAGACGAAATTAATGATTTTTACTCGGCTGATCGACGAAAGTCATGATTTTTACGCTTCCGACCGATGATATTAATGATTTTTACGCGCCCGATCGATAAAATTCATTATGTTTTCGCCCCAACCGACGATATTAATGATTTTTACGCGACCGATCGATAAAATTAATTGTTTTCGCCCCAACCGACGATATTAATGTTTTTACGCGACCGATCGACGAAATTCATGATTTTTACGCATCGGACTGACGATATTAATTATTTTTACGCGCCCGACCGACAATATTAACGATTCTCCTCGCCCGTTGAACGAAGTTCATGGTTTTTCTGCGCCCGATCAACGAATTTAATGATTTTAACGCCCCCAACCGACGATATTATAGACTAACGCTCCCGATTGACGAAATTCATTATGTTTACGCCCCAACCGACGATATTACGGATTTTTACGCGCGAGACCGACGAAATTCACGAATTTTACGCGCCCGATTGACGATATTAAAGATTTTTACGTATCGGACCGATGATATTAATGATTTTTACTCGCCCGATCGACGAAATTCATTATTTCTACGTACCCGACTGACGAAATTCATGATTTTTACGTGCCCGATTGACAAAATTCATGATTTTTACGCATAGGACCGACGATATTAATGATTTTCACTCGTCCGATCGACGAAATTCATGATTTTTACGTGCCCGTTTGAATATATTAAAGATCCTCCTCGCCCTTTTAACGAAATTCATGATTTTTACTTACCGGACCGACTACATTAATGATTTTTACGCGCATAATCGGCAAAATTCATGATATTTAAGCACCTGATCGGCGATATTAATGATTTTTCCGTTCCCGATAGACGAAAATCCTGATTTTTACGCATCGGACCGACGATATTAATGATTTTTACTCACCCGATCAACGAAATTCATGATTTTTATGCACCCGACCGACGCTATTAATGATTACGCCCCGACCGATAAATTTCATGATGTTTACGCATCGGAACGACGATATTAATGATTTTTACTCGCCCGAACGACGAAATTCATGATTCTTACGCGCCCGATTTACGATATTAACGATAATCCTCGCTTGTTTAACGAAGTTCGTGATTTTTACGCGACCGATCGACGAAATTCATGATTTTTACGCATCGGACCGACGATATTAATGATTTTTACGCGCCCGACCGACGAAATTCATGATTTTTACGCGCCCGATTTACGATATTAACGATAATCCTCGCCCGTTTAACGAAGTTCGTGATTTTTACTCGCCCGATCGACGAAATTCATGATTTTTACGCCCCAACCGACGATATTAATGATTTGTACGCGCCCGACCGACGAAATTCATGATTTTTACGCGCCCCATTGTCGATATTAACGATTCTCCTCGCCCGTTTAACGAAGTTTGTGATTTTTACGCGCCCGATTGACAAAATTAATGATTTTTACGCGCATAATCGGCAAAATTCATGATATTTACGCACCCGATCGGCGATATTCATGATTTTTCCGTTACCGATAGACGAAAATCCTGATTTTTACGCAACGGACCGACGATATTAATGATTTTTACTCACCCGATCGACGAATTTCATGAATTTTATTCACCCGATAGACGATATTAGTGATTTTTACGCCCCGATCGATAAATTTCATGATGTTTACGCGCCCGATTGAATTGATTACGCGCCCGAAATTCATGATGATAATGCACCCGACCGACGATACTAATGATTTTTACGCGCCCGACCGACAATAATGATTTGTACCTGCCCGATCTCCGAAAATCATGATTTTTACTCGCCCAATCGATAAAATTCATGTTTACGCCCCAACCGACGATATTAATGATTTTTACTCGCCCGATCGACGAAATTCATGATGTTTTCGCACCCGACCGACGATATTAACGATTTTCCTTGCCCGTTGAACGAAGTTCATGGTTTTTTCGCGTCCGATCGTGAAATTCATGATTTTTACTCATCCGACCGACTACATTAATGATTTTTACGCGTCCTATCGACGAAATTAGTAATTTTTACGCCCCCAACCGACGATAATAATGATTTTTACGCGCCCGACCGACGAAATTCCTGATTTTTTCGCACTTGATCGACGATATTCATAAATTTTCCGCACCTCATCGACGGTATCCATGATTTTTCTCACCTGATCGACGCTTTTCATGATTTTTACGCACCCGTTCGATACAATTCATGATTTTTACGCATCGGACCGACGATATTAATGATATTTACGCGCCCGATTGACGATATTAACAATTCTCCTCGCCCGTTTAATGAATTTCGTGATTTTTACGCGCCCGATTGACGAAATTCATGATTTTTACGCACCCGACCGACGATATTAATGATTTTTACGCGCAGGATCTTCGAAATTCATGATTTTTACGCACCCGACCGACGATATTAATGATTTTTACGCTCCCGATCGATAAAATTATTGATGTTTGCGCACCCGACCGACAATATTAACGATTCTCCACGCCCTTTTAACGAAGTCCGTGATCTTTCCGCGCCCGATCGACGAAATTGATTTTAACGCCCCCAACCGACGATATTATTGATTTTTTCGCGCCCGATTTACGATATTAACGATAATCCTCGCTTGTTTAACGAAGTTCGTGATTTTTACGCGACCGATCGACGAAATTCATGATTTTTACGCATCGGACCGACGATATTAATGATTTTTACGCGCCCGACCGACGAAATTCATGACTTTTACGCTCCCGATCGACGAAATTCATGATTTTTACGCACCCGACCGACGAAATTCGTGATTTTTACGCGCCCGATTGACGAAATTCATGATTTTAAGCACCCGACCGATGATATTAATGATTTTTACGTATCAGACCTACGATATTAATGATTTTTACTCGCCCGATTGACAAAATTCATGATGTTAATAGACCCGACCGACGATATTAATGATTTTTACGCGTCCGATTGACGAAAGTCATGATTTTTACGCACCCGACCGACGATATTAATGATTTTTACGCCCCGATCGATAAATTTCATGTTTACGCACCCGACCGACGATATTAACGATTTTCCTTGCCCGTTGAACGAAGTTCATGATTTTTACTCATCCGACCGACTACATTAATGATATTTACGCACCCGATCGACGAAATTCATGATATTTACGCGCCCGATTGACGAAATTCATGATTTTTACGCTCCCGACCGACGATATTAATGATTTTTACGCGCAGGATCGTCGAAATTCATGATTTTTACGCACTCGACCGATGATATTAAATAATTTTACGTTTCCCGATCGACGAAATTCATCATTTTTACACCCCCAACCGACGATATTAATAATTTTTACGCCCCGATCGATAAAATTCATGATGTTTACGCACACGACACGACAATATTAACGATTCTCCTCGCCCGTTTAACGAAGTTCATGGTTTTTCGGCGCCCGATTGTGAAATTGTTTTTTACTCATCCGACCGACTACATTAATGATTTTTACGCGTCCTATCGACGAAATTAGTGATTTTTACGCACCTGGCGTACGATATTAATGATTTACGCGCACGGTCGATTAAATTCATTATGTTTACGCCCTCAACCGACGATATTAATGACTTTTACTCGCCCAAATGACGATATTAACGATTCTCCGCGCCCGTCTTATATTTACGTTTCGGACAGCCGATATTAATGGTTTTTACGCGCATAATCGGCAAAATTCATGATTTTTACGCACCCGATCGACGATATCAATGATTTTTCCGTGCCCGCTTGGCGAAATTCATGATTTTTTACGCACCCGACAGACAGTATTAATGATTTTTACGCTAGGGATCAATAAAATTCATGATGTTTACGCCCCCAACCGACGATAATGATTTTTACGCATCGGACAGATGATATTAATGATTTTTACGCGCCCGATGGATGAAATTCGTGATTTGTACGCATCCGACCGACTACATTAATGATATTTACGCGCCCGATCAACGAAATTCATGATTTTTACGCGCCCGATTGACGATATTAACAATTCTCCTCGCCCGTTTAACGAAGTTCGGGGTTTTTCCGCGCCCGATCGACGAAATTAATGATTTTAACGTCCCCAACCGACGATATTATTCATTTTTTCGCGCCCGATCGACGAAATTAATGAATTCTATGCATCCGGCCGACGATATTAACGATTCTGTTTAACGAAGGTCATGATTTTTACGCTCCCGATCGACGAAATTCATTATTTTTACGCACCCGACCGACTGTATTAATGATTTTTACGCTCCCGATCGATAAAAATCATGATGTTTACGCCCCCAACCGACGATATTAATGATTTTTACGCGCCCGATCGACGAAATTCATGATTTTTACGCACTCGACCGACGATATTAATGATTTTATTCGACCGACCGACGAAAATCGTGATTTTTACGCTCCCGATTAACGAAATTCACGATTTTTACAATTAAAAACAAAATTATTTTCAAAATTAAAAACATAATTATAAAAACATAAAACAAAATTAAAAACAAAAAAATATCTGCCGGCTCCGCTTGCGAACAAGTTAGATTTCGAATTGAGTGGTCCCTTATGGAACACATATTCGGCATCATGGCAAAAAGGTCATTTCTTCCGAAATTCCCAACAAACAGACGCCCCATGGTCTGCGTCTTCGAAATCTACCTGTGGCTGTAGGCCGAGCCGTCAGGGATTTTTTTAACTTCGGCTTTAGCGTTTCCGTTTTAGTCAGTTTTTCGGCCTTTTGCACTTTTTCCTGTAGCCCCGGATATATATTTTTACTTAACTTATTGCGCTCATAGGCCAGTGACGCGTGTTCAATAATAAGCTTGCATACCTCATATTTTATATAATGTACAAATAGGTATTTTTTCACATTTTCTGCCCGCCCAAGCGCCCCTCCCCCACATTTTTATCACTGATGGGCATCTTATAACTTCCTTTGCTCTCTTGCTACTATTTATCGAACTCAATCAATAATACATCTTTATTTTTTTCAAATCTATATGTATCAATTTATCGCATCTATCTTTTTTTTTCAATATGTCAAAGAAATATCAATAGTCTATCATTAGTATCGATAGCAATCAATAACTATCGATAGCATACAATAACTATCAATAGCAATCAATAACTATCGATAGCATACAATAAATATGAATAGCAATCAAAAATAATCTATGAGATGCAATGCATCTAAATACATAAATTTTAAGAAAATAAAGATGTACTATTGATTGAGACAGTAGCAAGAGAGCAAAAAAAAAAATTAAAAGAAACCTAGCAATGGTAAAAGAAAGTGGAGCAGGTCATGAAGGTTATGAGAAAAAATACCTGTTCCTACATTAAATAAATATTAGAGATATTCAAGCTTAATAGTGGACTTGCGTACTAGTTCATGAGGGGAAAAACTAAAAATACATATCAGAAAATACTGTAACAGGTTGAAAAGACCGAAAAACTGCCTAAAACGAAAAAATTGAAGTTGAAAACATCATAGCACAGAAACTAAAGGGCCTAGTCCCCAAAGGATCCAGAATAAATCTTAACCGAATAGTTCAGAGTTATATAATAGCACGGATATCCAGTTTGCGCGAATAAGTGATATAAATACTGAGATACTGTCTAAAGCGGAAAATAGCAGTAACTGAAGAAAGAGAACGTCTAGGTTAAAACGGAATTAGGGATGGGAAAAGAGAAAGGAGAGCTAACTAGGGGACCAAAAATGGAACCGGGAGAGACAGACATACTGTCTAAAGCGGAAAATAGCCATAACTCCTGAAAAGGCCACCTAGGTTAAAAATGTAAATGCGGATGGGAAGAGACGAAGAAGTGCTAACTTAGGGGGGCCAAAATTGGGAACGCTGGAGACTGACAAACTGTCTAAAGCGGAAAATAACCATAATTCAAGAAAGAAACCACGTAGGATAAAAACGGAAATGGGTATGGGTAGGGTGCAAAGAGGGTACCCAAATATGGGGCCGGGAGAGAGGCCAGAATACCCCCAAAAAGAGCTAGAAAGGGTCTCCCCAAAGGGCCAGAAATGGTTCAATAACTGTGGTCTGTTGGTATTTCCAAGTGATCCGTAGATAGCTCGGTTACTCTCGTTGGACTGTATTTATGTAAGAAAACTAAGATGATCATTTCGTACTCAATAAAAAGTTGAGTTAAAACATAAAATTACATTTATTTACAAGGAGAACAAAAATGACTGGCAGCGGTTGGTACACTGCGCTTACGTCTCAAGCTAAACATCTCTACTGGGGGGAATCCGCTCCACGCATCATCCCGTCTTGAGCGCTCGGCAGCCCCCCCCCCCTTTTTTAACAAAATGTTCTACGGAGGAAACACTCCCCCGGAGATTGAAATGCAATTTCAATATACATTCACATATAAATTTGCAAAAATTATCATATAAGTAAAAATTATAAGATATAACAACTTACATACACAATAATAATACAATCATAAATGCACTATAATTCTACATTACATACAGAAATAATATATACCTTAAAAATTGCTTAAAGAAAGAAAAGAAATCTGTTACTGAACTGGTAATATACAGACATCTCTGACATTTCTCTTATAAATTAGCCCGTCTGGTAACCGTAAGTTTACGGTTCGTATTATATTGTCCCTTCCCTTAAAAATTTCAACTATCCTTCCAACCTGCCATTTGGTGGAAGGTAAATTTTCCTGCTTTATTAGTACTAAAGTTCCTTTCTGTGCATCCTCCTTTTTAAATTTCCATTTCCCCCTCTGCTGCAAATTATTTAAATAATCGCGCTTCCAAGCTTTCCAAATTTGCTGACTAAATTTGGTGATTTTCTGCCATTTTGCTAATCTATTTTCATTAATGTTATCTAATGGGGGTTCGGAGATCGAAGTGTTAGGTCTACCGATTAAAAAATGAGAGGGTGTCAAGGTTTCAAAATTTTCGAAATCTGGGGACAGCGGGGTAAGGGGACGGGAGTTCAAAACTCCCTCAATCTCCGCTAGTGTAGTAAGAAACTCTTCTAAAGTTAATTTTTGATCACCTATTACTCGTTTTAAATGAAACTTGAATGATTTTACAGCCGCCTCCCAGAGGCCACCAAAATTCGGGGATTTGGGTGAATAAATTCCCATTTGACACCTTCATGTGTTAAAAAATTACACAATTCCTCATCTGGGAAACTAATCAGTTTATGCAATTTTTTCAACTCGATGTCAGCTCCGATGAATGTTTTTGCATTATCCGATAGGATTTTTGCACATTTCCCCTTTCTGCCAAAGAAACGTTTTAGACTAGCTATAAAAGCCTGAGTTGTGAGATCTGAAACAAAGTCCAGGTGTATTGCCTTGGTGCATAAACACACATACACTACGACATAAATTTTATTCAATACCCCCTTCCTTTGATTTTTAAATTTAATAGAAAATGGGCCACAGTATTCCAGACCTGTCACCGAAAATACAAAATTTGGTGTCACACGTTCCCCCGGAAGATCAGCCATCAATTGGGAGCTGACAACAGGTTTATTCTTGAAGCTTGTCACACATTTGTGAACAATGCTTCGGCAATTATTCCTGCCATTAAGTGGCCAAAATTTTTGTCTTACATGGAAAATCAACGCTTGTGGGCCTAAATGAAAGTATTTGAGATGGAAGTAATTTAAAATAATATCCGTTTACTTATGAATTGCAGGCAACACAATTGGAAACTTTGAGTTAAGCGGCAAATCTGCATGTGCTAAACGGCCGCCAACTCTAATTAATCCATCCTCTCCTACAAATACGTTTAAGGAAGATAATCTACTTCTATTGTAAACAGGCTTACCTTTTTCCAGACATTTTAATTCTTCCCTAAATTCCCCCCTTTGTGCTGACCGAATTAGAAACGATTCGGCCTCTCTCACCTCGTCGAGGGATAGTGGTCCACTTCTTCTCGTCAATTTATTACGGCAGTTAAAGGTGAATCTAAAAATAAAACTCATTATACGAATTAATTTTACAAAATTATTAGTACATGCAAAAATATGGTGAATTAAGGGGTTTTCGTGAGAAATAGTTAATGTAACAAAGTCATTGTGAATAATGTTCACGGAGTCTCTTTTTAGTTCCTTTATATAGATCTCCTGATCTGGAATCACTAGAGATTGTTCTTTATTGCACATATGTAAGTCTTTCAGAAACTTCGGACCAGTCCACCATATAGGATTGTGAATAAGACTATCACATTTAATACCTCGTGTCAGCAAATCTGCAGGATTCTCGGACCCTGCACAGTGAAACCACCTGGATGGGTCTGTCAAAGCTTGGATTTCCTTTACACGGTTCGACACAAATGACTTCCACCTGTTTGCGGTGCCTTTGATCCAGTACAAGACAATCTGCGAATCTGTCCACAAATACATAGACGATGGTCCCTTGCGATATAGTACCGTTTTTACTTCACAAGTTAAGCGTGCAGCAAGTAATGATGCTAGAAGCTCAAGTCGAGGAAGTGACACTTTTTTCAATTGTGCCACTCTGGATTTTGATGTGATCAAATTTAAGGAAGATTCACTTAGTGAATCAATTTGTAGATACACGGAAGCACCGTATGCTTTTGGACTGGCATCGGCAAAGGTATGCAAAGTTAGGGTGTAATTGGAGTCATCGGGAAACTGAAAAATGTTCCTTTGAATTTTTAGATTTCTCAACTGGGGAAGTTCGGAACACCATTGTTTCCACGTCTTTGTGATATCGGAGGGCAGTTCTTCATCCCATGTTAAATTCCTAATCCACAGTTCTTGAAATAAACATTTAATTCGTATTGTATACGGAGAAATTAGACCCAGAGGGTCAAATATTCTACCTGCAACTTGTAATACAAAACGTTTTGTATTTTTTGCGTTACGCAAAAATTCGAGCAAATTATCAATATCTATCAAAAGTATATCTTGCTTGGGTTGCCACGATATCCCCAAAACTTTATGTATTGTACTATCCTCAAAAGGTTGTGGCATAGTACTAAATCCACGATTATCCCATATTTCCATTAACTGGTTGTTATTCGAAATCCACTTCCGTAAATTCATGCTAGCTTCCTTCATTATTTTGTGAGATGTTCCGAAATGTTCACCGCATCTTCGACTGTGTCTGTCCCGGTTATTAAGTCGTCTACATAAATACAATTGTGGAGTACTTCTGACGTTATCGGATATTCCGTTTCGAATTTATTAAGATGATGCTTAATTGTAGCAGATAGCAAAAATGGGCTTGAGTTCAAACCAAATGTCAGGCGTAAAAATCTGTAGACGATAACATTAAATGCGTCATTGTCGACAGGATTCTTATCTATAAAAAAGAATCTCAGAACATCCCTGTCCTTTTCGTTTATGGCAATTTGTAGAAAAGCCTTCTCTATATCTGCTAGAAAAGCAATTTTGTTTAGTCTGAAAAAAATCAATAAGTGAAAAGTATTAGGGTTTAAATTAGTTCCTGCGTCAAGACAGTCATTCAAGGACAATTGACCTGCTTCACGGGAACTTGCGTCAAAAACTATTCGACATTTAGTATAAACACTATCTTCTCTAAATACTGTATGGTGCGGTAAGTAAAAAAACTGGTTTATCTGAAGGGTTTTCTAAATTAGGTACACTTTCAATTATGTTCATCTCTAAATACTCATTCAAAATATTGCGATATTGTTTGTATAACTTTGTATCACATTTCATTCTTTTTATAAGACCTGAGAGTCGCGCTTCGGCGGTTTTATAATTATTTTGTAAATGGTTCCAATCCCTTGTCCAAGGGAGACTGATTTCATATCTGTTATTTTCAAAACGCACAGTTTCATGAAATTTTTCTAAAATTTTCTCTTTTTTAACACTGTTTGGGTCATCTTTAATTCCCAACGTCTCTAAGTTCCAAAAGGTTTTCAAATCTAATTCATCTTTATTTTCTATTAAATGACACGTAAATTTACTTTCATTTCTATCTTGTATTGTTCCACCCGCGATCCATCCTAAATGAGAATTTTGTAAAATTATAGAAGTTTTAGGAAATTTTATTTGACCAGCTAATAACAATTCATAATATACATCTGCTCCTAATAACACTTGAATTCGCTGAGGTTCAAAAAATCTTGGGTTCGAGTAGGTTAAAGTCTGTGCTAAGTGCAGATTAGAAACGTCTACGGCGCTTGAAGGGGTTAAATCAGTGATTTTAGGAACCAAAAACATGTTAGATAATTTTTTTAAACTTCTATCCTTGTTGGAAATTTCTACGTTTATTCTGTTTTTAATTTTACAGACAGAATCATTTAATCCAGTAATTAATGACTTAACTTTATATTTTTGCAACCCTAACATAAATGCTACAGAAAACGTGACCAATGAGACATTACTGGCAGTATCTAAAATCGCAATACAAGGAAAAAAATAATCATTACTTCCCCTTAAATAAATCACAGCTGTCGAAATCAAACCATTATAAATGGTGCCAGACAAATTTTGATCATAATTGTTTTGACAGCTCAAGTTAAACGCATTTGCGGTAGATTCTACTGAATTAGAATTTACGTTGTCTTCAGTTTTCAACTGCGGTTTATTTGCAATACAATTAACTTGCCTATTTTCATAAGCAGGTTTCGAAAAATTAGCTCCATGAAGAGAACTATGATGGTTGGAGTAACAAATCCTACACTTATTATTTAATTTGTTACATCGATTAACAGCGTGAGATAACGATAGGCAGTTATAACATAACTTCAACTTCCTTACTTGGTTCAATTTCTCTTGAACCGATAAATCTAAGTACCTTTGACATCGAAATATCATATGAGGTTGTTTACATAATGCGCAATTAAATTTGTCATTCTGTAATACTAAACTTTTTTGTTTCTGAGTAATTTCATACCTAGGTTTCGTAACGGTGTTGCTTTTTTGTAGGTTTTCGAGAGCTTGAGCCCTTTTTAGTAAAAAATCAATAAAAATATTCCATTCAGGCAAGTCGTTACAACTAAGACTCATTTCAAATGCCTTTCTTGACTCATCATCGATTCTTTGTAATACAAAATACATTAAAATTGATTCTGATAAGTTATTATTTTCTAGTCCTAATTATTTCAGAGCCCTCAAATGACTCAATAAATTATCTACCAGATTGCGTATTTCTATCGCATTTTCAATTTTTATTTTGGTGTTACTCAGTAACTCTGCAATATGAGAATTTACAATTAACCGTTTGTTTTCAAATCGTTTTTTTAAAGCTTCGAATAAGGAAGCTTAAGAATCATCAATGTTTTGCAATTGTTTCACAGGGCCTGTTAAGGCCGATTGTAAATAATATAATTTTTGAGCATCATTTAACTCATCGTTGCTATCAATCAAGGTGGTGAATTGTAATTTAAAATTAAACCACTCTGTGTAGCGACCAGAAAATTGGGGTAAATTAATTGACGGCAATTTAATTTTGGACTCATTAGCATTAATTCTATCATTATTATTTTGAGTTTCAACTTTAGAAACACTAGGCTTTATTAAATCAAGAAGACTTACTTCGACAGCTTCTAACTGTTCTTCTATCTCCGCCAAGGAATTTTCAAATTCCGGTAAATCATCATCTGAAATTACCGAATACGACTAATTACGTAATTCATCTGTCTTCTTTTTAGCACTTTCCAACCTAGTTGAAAAGTGCTTATGACTTCGGTTTGTCTGGCCGTCTGCCGTCTGGCCGTCTGTCCGTGCTCTAACTCCCGTAAATATGCTCGGATTGCTCTGAAATTTTTATATGTTATTGTCGTTATCTATAGCATGTTCCCTATTTCAACGGAAGTGTGTAGCACTTATAGTTTTTTTACAGGGACACTCAAAAGAATTCCGTTACATTGCGGTCTATGGGGAAAAATCATTTGCGGTTTATTTAAATAATGTTTCACTATTTTAAACGCATTGTAATTTATATATATTACTAAGGTGCATTAGAAGAAGCTTAATATGGAACAGGGTGTGCATAGCACTTATAGTTACTTTACAGGGACAGTAAAAATAATTACGTTACATTACGTCTGTGGAGAAAAATCGTCTGCGGTTTATTTAAATAATGTTTCACTATTTTAAACGCATTGAAATGTATATAGATCACTAAGGTGCATTACAAGAGACTTACTACGGAATATTGTGTGTATAGCAGTCATCGTTCATTTACAGGGACACGCAAAAGAATTATCTACTGTCTGTTAACAATAATTCCTGGAAGTGCGTTTTAAGTTATTGAACGTGATTTTAATTTTAACTTGCTTTTTGTCTATTACGTGGTGTGTATAAATTCTGTAGATCCTATACAGGGCAGCACTAAAGTTCGCGAACACATTTCTGTTTATTGACAAACTCCAGACGGAGAATTTTAAACTGTGCTACGCGTTTCCTAACTGAACTAAAATTATCATCCTATGTAGTATATATACAAATCTATAGATCCTATACAGGGCTGAATAAAAGTATTCGGATATTTTTACGAATATTGTATATGTTGGAAATTCCTGAAATTATGTTTTTAAATATGTTATGCGTTTTCTAAATTGTTTACTTAGATGTTAGCTTTTAGCTTATTAAACGGTATGATTTGTAAAATTATTTTGGAAGCGTTGGAAAGTGCTATATAATCTATGCTTGACGCTTGATTTTTCGTTCTTGTTTAATGTCTGAAGAGCATTGAACTTTAGTTCCAATTCTTTCTGGCCAAGTTTTGATTTTATAGCATTAGATATTCGTGTAACTTGGCTGCGTATGTTTCCGCATTTCCGATTGAGGATCACAGTACCTTTAATAGTAGCCATTATAATTATATATATATAACTACATACAAAAATCCAAGGGCGATGATTCTTCAGTGTTCTAAATGAGCGCTGGGGCTCGGAGGACCAAAACATGATCCGTAGATAGCTCGGTTACTCTCGTTGGACTGTATTTATGTAAGAAAACTAAGATGATCATTTCGTACTCAATAAAAAGTTGAGTTAAAACTTAACAAATTACATTTATTTACAAGGAGAACAAAAATGACTGGCAGCGGTTGGTACACTGCGCTTACGTCTCAAGCAAAACATCTCTACTGGCGGGAATCCGCTCCACGCATCATCCCGTCTTGAGCGCTCGGCAGCCCCCCCTGGATAACAAAATGTTCTACGGAGGAAACACAAAGTTATAATTCCATCTTACTGAATGTAAAAGTACCATTTTTCTCCATGTAAATTCTTGCGAGTGCCTGAGCAGGGTCTGCGGACCCCATTTCGCCGTTTGAGCCTTCAAGAAGGACTTGATCGTAATAACGAGAATAGATCGATACTTCTGTTCTAGCAATGGTTGAGGTTTCGATGTTAGAGGGGATAATAAAGGAAGTTATAGTGAGATACGAATATGAGATGGTCCATTTAAGGTTTATTATTTTCGCTATGAAAAATACATAAAGAATGCGGGAGGGGCCCTTTAGAAATGAATAGGCTGGCGTCGTTAGCAGTAGCAGTAGAGTTGCCGAGAGGGGAAAGGGTTGAGAAGAGGGTAAGAAGAAGAATGAATTCCGATAAGAAAATTATATTCAAAATAAGAATGGTTTGCCTCTAGTAGTGATAAGAGATAAAGAAAAGAGGGGTGGGGGAGACAGGGCTAACTGTATTTTAGCTGGACTTTACTGTCCGAATTAACCAAAAATTTGGTGAGGGAAGGTCTGAGGACCAAGGTACGCAAGATGAAAAATTAGGAATGCGAGTTAAAAGTTAACGGAGGAAAGGAAAAGTGATGGACAAGAGAAGCCTAATTCTCAGAAAATATGGCTCGATTCAAAGCAGTGGTTATGGTGATTATCTCTGAAACCTCTGATGATGGAAATATATTTCCAACTTCAAGATGTATGAAATCATGTATAGCTTTTAGATATAGGAGTATTTGTTTTTAAAATTGCTGCATACATATTAAAATTACATTTTTGCACAGTTCAATTTTTATAGGTGTAAATTATATTTAAAAACGTTTCCGTGCTCTAAAAAATAAAACAGCAAAAATCATTACAATTATTTACAATTAAACTTACAGAGTTATGATACATTGAATTTTATGATATTTTGGAGCTTTTTGACACTAAAAGATCGTTTGTGTGACTTACACACATGAAAATGCGTGCTAATTTTTATTAAATTCATTTGTTCACCTAATAAATGAGTGTATAGATGAAAATTAAGCTCACTTGAAAAATAACTACACTTTTTTAAAAAACAAAGGGACTTCTCCGATAATTTTATACTGTTTCTTCAATATATATATATATATATATATATATATATATATATATATATATATATATATATATATACATACATGGTGTCCCACAAGGTACGCAGCGTCTAATATGTACAGATTCAGATAGAGCACGTCAATATGAGTATTTTGATTGGTAACATGTGGGGTCCCCGAATATAGCGTGATAGTGTAAGTAAGATGTGAAGCTTGTCATATGAAAAACACAAGAAATGAGGAAAAAACCAAGTGAAAATCAATGTTTATTGAGAAATTTTGGATATATTCGGGGACCCCACATGTTACCATTCAAAATACTCATATTGACGTGCTCTATCCGAATCTGCAGATATTAGACGCTACGTACCTTGTGGGACACCCTGTATATAAAAAACCACACATTTTATTTGTCGTACGTTAGGCATTTGGGACCTGAATATGCTGTCTGTGTCCCACTAATTTCCTTTTTTTCAATTCCTGTAATTCAATTTCTCTTTTCTTTTTTTTTTCTTTTTTGTACAATTTATATGGAATCTATATTCAGTGTGCTGGGGAACTGTATAGTTGTCAATTACTTATTATACTTTATTTATCATTTCAATGTTTTTGTTGGTGTATCGGTAATGTTTCATTAATGGTTACATATATATATATATATATATATATATATATATATAATATACAGAAGAAAGAATACACTTAAGGATGCTGCAATTAAATATTAAGTGCCTATACTAGTAAAGAAACGTGTAATGTTAAGTCTGTAAAATTTTTTTTTTCAAATTTCTCTCGCATTTTAATATTTTTAAATGATTTTTGCATAGGAAAGCTGAGGACAATCTCTAACATTACTAGCTTTTACTTTTTCGATTTTGGCTACACTTTTTTTTATATATTAGTATAGTTATAATTTCAGAACCGGTTCTAAAAGTGAAAGTAATTTAAAAAAAACTGAAACCAAAATCGAAAAATTAAAAACTACCAATGATAGAGATTGCCCTCAGCTTTCCTATACAAAAAGAAATCATTTAAAAATATTAAAATGCGAGCGAGAAATTAAAAAAAAGAACTTCCCATAGACTTAACAGTAGCTTGCGAGTATTTTCGTGTCATAACTCATAACAGCATTTTAAACGTACTTATCTGGTTTCTCCAACATAGGAGATCATATGGTAGAACAACGAGAATGCATACGTTGCGGTATTCAATATTTTGGAATAAAATTATTTCATAACCTTTTAATGGCTTTATTTTAACTTTGCATTTTCATAAAAAAGCAACAGACTAAAAAGAAAAAAGTAACAGAATGATTTGATGTGTAAAAAAAAAAAAAAAACACGAACGAAAAATCATACGTCAAGCATAGATTATGCAACACTTTCCAACGCATCCAAAATAATTTTACAAATCTTTACCGTTTATTAAAGTGAAAGATGATATCTAACTAAACAATTTTGAAAACGCATAACATATTTAAAAGATTTTTACAATTTCAGGAATTAATTACAATATTGGAAAAATATCCGAGCGCTTTTGTGAAGCCCTGTATAGGATCTATAGATTTTTATATATACTAAATAGAATGCTAACTTTTAGTTCAGATAGGAAACGCGTGGCACAGTTTAAAATTTCCCATCTGGAATTTCCGACAATAAACGGAAATGTACTCGACAACTTTTGTTCTGCCTTGTATACAATCTATATACACCAACTAATAAACAAAAAATGAGTTAAATTTAAAAACGCGCTCAGCAACTGATAAAGCATTCCCAGCAATTATTATTAATAAGCAGTACTTTAAACGAATTATTTTATGTATCCCTGTAAATGAACGATGAAAGCTATACACACAATAATTCTATAGTATGCCTCTTGTAATCCCCTTTAGTGATATATATCAATTCCAATATGTTTGAAATAGTGAAACATTATTAAAATAAACCGCAAACGATTTTTCTTCATAGACCGTAATGCAACCGAATTCTTTTGAGTATCCCTGAATGAGTGCTATGCACACCACATTCTATAATTAGTCTCTTATAGTGCGCTTCAATAATATACATAAATTTCAATATGTTTGAAATTGTGTAACAGCATTAAAATAAACCGCAAATGATTTTTCCCCATAGACCATAATGAAACGGAATTCTTTTGAGTGTCCCTGTAAAATAACTATAAGTGCTACACACTTCATTTTCAATACCGAACATGCCACAGTAAACCTTTAATAACATATAGCAATTGCATAACTATCAGAGTATATTTACGTGAGTTAGAGCATGGAGAGACAGACAAACCGAATTCAAAAACACTTTTCAACTAAGTTGGAAAGTGTTAAAAAGAGAATTTTGTTTGGATAAAAAATGATAAAAAAATGATAAATATATAAAAAGAAAAAATCCCCTTTCCACCTAGAGATATCATACGATATCAAGTGCCAGCCCTTCCCCCCCCCCACTAAAATTATAACATTATATATGCACAGCTTCTAAAAAGATTTCCGTTTTGTTTTTATTTATAAAAGTTAGATATTCAGTCTAGTACAAGCACATATGACGCAGGTGATTATTTTTTATTTCTCATTGCTATATTCTAAAATCGAAACAAACAATATAAAAAATACCACAACTATGCGTTTACGTCAATGAATCCCACCACAAGAAGAATAAGAAAGAAAGAAAAAAAATCGTTTCTGTACTCTAAAGCTGCGTTTAGTCCCCTCCTGAGCAATCCAGTCTAAGATAACCATATATCTTTCAATTTTCCACAATGGAAATGATCTTGCGCGGAAGAGCGGTTAATAATAGCAATTTATCAATTCATTGACTGGAGAGACATCGATAAAAAAAAATGTATACCATTGATAAAAATATTGATACTATCGTAAAAAAAAAATTTATACTATCAAAAAAATTGATACTATCGAAAAAAAAATTATACTATCGCTAAAAAAATTTATACAATCGAAAAAATTGATACTATCGAAAAAATTGATACTATCGAAAAAATTGATACTATCGAAAAAAATTTGATACTATCGATAAAAAAAATTATACTATCGATATAATCGATTTGACAATACTATCGATAAAATCGATAAAACATATCGTTATCACTAATTAATAGGTAAAAATATTAATTTCAACTGATTTCAGTTTTTGAAATTTATAATAACAATTTAATTTATAAAAGACGAACAGGGGTTGGTAAAAACTACAAATTTGGCTGCACCTTCTGAGATGTTCATTTATAAAGACTGAAATCTTTATTTAAATATATAAAATTATTTGTCAGAAATATACTTTTTTTAATGCTAAGGACAATGTAGATCATTTAAAAACTATCCCATATATCTGCTTCTAAATTTGAAAATACATTTTTATAAACTGGCACAAAATTAAAAACTTTTTTTAAAAAACTGACACAAAATAAAACCCTTTTTTTTATAAACTGACACAATGAAAAGATCTAAATAATCTTTTGAAAGTGAGTTATGTTTTGAAGTCATCATCTTTCTAATTCAATTCTAATATGGAAGTAATTAAATTATTGAATTAAATAGAAAAATCAACTCAAAATTTTTTCAGTTCTCGAACTTGTGAAATAGAAAAACAGAAAGAGATCAGATTTATATTAGTATTTTAATGTTATGTAGAGATCTAAAAATTCCCATATTTAACGCCGAGAATAATATTTATAGCTGTCATCGCTTCTAGTTTTTGAAGAAGGCTTCTTTTTTAACACTTTCCAACCTAGTTGAAAAATGTTTATGACTTCGGTTTGTCTGCCGTATGGCCGTCTGTCCGTGCTCTAACTCCCGTAAATATGCTCGGATTGCTCTGCAATTTTTATATGTTATTGTCGTTATCTGCAGCATGTTCCCTATTTCAACGGAAGTGTGTAGCACTTATAGTTTTTTTACAGTGACACTCAAAAGCGTTCCGTTACATTGCGGTCTATGGGGAAAAATCATTTGCGGTTTATTTAAATAATGTTTCACTATTTTAAACGCATTGAAATTTATATATATCACTAAGGTGCATTAGAAGAAGCTTAATATGGAATAGGGTGTGCATAGCACTTATAGTTACTTTACAAGGACAGTCAAAAGAATTCCGTTACATTACGTCTATGGAGAAAAATCGTCTGCGGTTTATTTAAATAATGTTTCACTATTTTAAACGCATTGAAATTTATATATATCACTAAGGTGCATTACAAGACGCTTACTGAATATTGTGTGTATAGCAGTTATCGTTCATTTACAGGGACACACAAAAGAATTCTCTACTGTCTCTTAACAATAAATCCTGGAAGTGCGTTTTAAGTTACTGAACGGGATTTTAATTTTAACTCGCTTTTTGTCTATTACGTAGTGTGTATAAATTCTGTAGATCCTATACAGGGAAGTACAAAAGTTCGCGAACACATTTCAGTTTATTTACAGAAACTCCAGACGGAGAATTTTAAACTGTGCTAAGCGTTTCCTAACTGAACTAAAATTTAGCATCCTATGTAGTATATATACAAATCTATAGATCCTATACAGAGCTGAATAAAAGTATTCGGATATTTTTCCGAATATTGAATACGTTGAAAATTTCTGAAATTATGTTTTAAAATATGTTATGCGCTTTCCAAATTGTTTACTTTGATGTTATCTTTTAACTTATTAAACGGTATGATTTGTAAAATTATTTCGGAAGCGTTCGAAAGTGTTACATAATCTATGCTTGATGCATGATTTTTCGTTCTTGTTTCTTATAAAATAACATAAACTAGACTTAAAATTTGAAAGATTTACTTTATGATTAATTTAATTACTCTCTGTCCTAACTGTGATTCGTTAGTAATTGCCAACATTCAGTAAAAATGTTTAAATTTGACTAAGTAAATTAAAAATATTTTGAACTACAAATTTTATCTAATAAAAATGTTTATTATATTATATATATGATTTATATCTGATCTAGTTATTAAATAATATTAGTGCTTGTAACATGTGTAGGTGACTGATTTCAATGACACATGTTTAAAGCAGATGGGAAAGTAGGAATTTTAAATAGAAAGAAATTACATTTTTAGATCAAACCATATTCGTAACTTTTAAACTAACTCTTTTGGAATGCACTACAAATACGAAGAGTCTAATTACAATAAAAAAAAAATAGAATCACATTTTATTTTAAAATAGAACCAGAGAAGCAAATTTCAAACACCTATTTAACTTTGTTGCATACCTATCAGGGCCATCACGTTTAACTATGACATAGTCAGATTTTAGATTTAAAAGACTGTTTATTTAAATCAAATAGGGAAGGGCTTACAATTTAGTCTACATTATTTTGCACTTAAAAATAATCTAATCCGCAATTCAGCACTCAATAAAAAAAATGCAAAGTTATTAAGTTTTAAACAAACTACGTATAGAAGACAGACTTGCTCAAATGAAACTCTGGAATAGCTTCGAACACAACTATCGCTACAAGTAATCGATTAGCTAACAAATCCGATAAACTGTATAAATGTCACTAAAACTAGCAGCCCGCCTTTTTTGATCGATATCCGAAAAAGGTAGCATCTACTCAGCTAATTTCTAAACTTCCGATTCCTCAGAGCACGTGTTATACTTAAATTTGAAAAGTAGTACACTGGTCTAGCAATCTTCTCGAAAGCAGGTCTCGACTCAAGATCTGTTGACATCAACTCTCATTTTATAATCTGCATATTGACTAGAATAGCCTAATTTGCATAAAACTACAGCAAAAACCACTAGTCGCAGATTCCGGGAATACCAAAACACTTCGTAAAATTAAAGTAAAACGAAGGACTCAGGTTAATATCGACAGAACGTTGACACTAAAAAACAAAAACCTTAATCAGAGGCTTTCTTGTCCGCTACAACTTCATAGAAAATTAATTAAATTGTTGGTTCATCCAGGCCACGGATCCCAAAACCGCAGTTTTATTGGATTAAATTTTAAATAAAGTATAAAAAATAAAAAGCATGTTGGTCTGTAAATGGTTCCAACAAGCACTTGTTAATTTTTAATATTTTTAACACTTTCCAACCTAGTTGAAAAGTGTTTATGACTTCGGTTTGTCTGGCCGTCTGCCGTCTGTCCGTTCTCTAACTCCCGTAAATATGCTCGGATTGCTCTGCAATTTTTATATGTTACTGTCGTTATCTATAGCATGTTCCCTATTTCAACTGAAGTGTGTAGAATTTATAGTTATTTTACAGGGACACTCAGAAGAATTCCGTTACATTACGGTCTGTGGGGAAAAATCATTTGCGGTTTATTTTAATGATGTTACACAATTCCAAACACATTGTAATTGATATATACACTGTCAGAAAAATCCGTCTTTATACATTAAATAATTCCTCTTTTTTCAACAAATAATTTCCGTACTCCTAGAAACATGCTTTTTCTGTGAATTCTTCTCGAAAGTCTGAAGAAGAGAGAAAATGTCCGTTTATTCCCTGCGCGCATGCGTATTGGCTCTAATAACACTAAAGTTTGAATTTATTTTTAAAATGAAAAACTAAAAATTCAATAAATTATTTCGAATTTATTGAAGAAAAAAAAAATGTTCTTTCGAATTTTAAAAAATTAATAATTAATTTTCTCATTCATTTCAAATTATTTGAAATTTATTTTTTAAAAAGTTATAAAGAAAAAATAAAAATAAATAAATAAATTCGCATTTAATATATATTCTAAACAAACAGATTTATATATATATATAATAGTTGAAAAAAAATCGGTTTTACTCAAAAAAGAAACAAAAAAAAATACTTTCGAATTTAAAAAAGTAATAAATAATTTTCTCACTTATTTAAAATTATTCGCAATTTATTTTTTTAAATTTATAAAAAAAAAAACATTCGAAATTAAAATATAGTCTAAAACATTGAACACATTTCATCGAACCGAACACCTTTAAAAAAAAACTGTATAATACTTGAAAAAGAAATCGATTTTATTAAAAAAGCAAACATTTCTTCTCGAATTTAATTAAAAATATAATATCCATATTTTACGTCTAACAATAGAATTAAGAATATATATAATTCATATTTTTATCCTCTATTAATAATAAATTGATAAAACCCCAACCGTCTTATAACGACAAAATCTCCCCGCAATTAATTTCCAATTTGCCAGCTTTCTAAACCCCAAATTTTTAAAGACCAAAGCCGCCATTTGTAGAAAACCCTATCATCATTCCAAGCTCTTCTTCAAGCAAGTGCCCACTGGCCGTATCGGTAACATACTTGACTCCAGACCGGCAGGTTCCTAGTTCAATCCTCAGGTGAGACAGGAAATATTCTTAAAATGTATTAAATATTAAATACTTCAGCAACCGTCCATAGATGGCAGCACAAAGAGGAACACAATTTTTTAAAACCGACTTTCTTCAAATAACTGAAAATTTCCCTCATGTAACAGAAAAAAAAAATAAACGGAAATTCTTCAAATAACAGAAAATTTCCCTCATGTAACTAAGATAAAAATAAACGGAAATTCTTCAAATAACGGAAAATTTCACTCCTATAACAGAAAAAAAATAAACGGAAAATCTTCAAATAATGGAAATAACGCGGCAGCAGTGCTGCCAGTGATATTTTCGTGTTTTGAAGGAAGTATTTTTACGAGTGTATCACTATAAGGTGCATTACAAGAAGCTTAATATGGAATATGGTGTGCACAGCTCTTATAGTTACTTCACAGGGACAGTCAAAAGAATTCTGTTACATTACGTCTATGGAGAAAAATCGTTTGCGGTTTAATTAAATAATGTTTCACTATTTTAAACGCATTGAAATTTATATAAATCACAAAGGTTCATTACAAGAGGCTTACTACAGAATATTGTGTGTATAGCAGTCATCGTTCATTTACAGGGACACACAAAATAATTCTCTACTGTCTTTTAACAATAATTCCTAGAAATGAGTTTTAAGTTTCTGAACGCGATTTTAAATTTAACTCACTTTTTGTCTATTGCTTGGTGTGTATAAAATCTGTATTTTATATACAGGGCGGCACAAAAGTTCGCGAACACATTTCCGTTTATTGAAAGAAACTCCAGAAGGAGAATTTTAAACTGTGCTAAGCGTTTCCTAACTGAACTATAATTTAGCATCCTATGTTAGTATATATACAAATCTATATATCATATACAGGGCTGAATAAAAGTATTCGGATATTTTTCCGAATATTGTATATGTTAGAAATATATGTTGGAAATTCCTGAAATTACATTTTTAAATATGGTATGCGTTTTCCAAATTGTTTACTTAGATGTTATCTTTCTGCTTATTAAACGGTAATGTATTGTAAAATTATTTTGGAAGCGTTGGAAAGTGTTACATAATCTATGCTTGACGCATGATTTTTCGTTCTGGTTTGTGTTTAAACTTGCAAAATAACATCCACTTAAAGTACATATAACTTATAATAAGATAAATAGGATTATTGATGACCTATTATAACACACTTCAATATAAATATAAACAAGAACGAAAAATCATGCATCAAGCATAGATTATGAAACACCTTCCAACACAGCCAGAAAACTGTAACGAAACTTCACCGTTAAATAAGGTGAAAAAAGGTATGTAAGTAAACAGTATAGAAAATATATAACACATTGAAAAATACAGTTTTCGAAATTACCTTCCAGTATCAAAAAATCAGTCGAATTATTTTGTGCAGCCCTGTGTATGATCAATAGATGTGGATACATACCATGATAAAATTTAGTTCAATTAGAATATTCACCTACAGCAATTTTCGCCAATCGATGGAAATGCACTCGAAATCATTTGTACAGCCCTGTATATTAGCTGAAGACTTTTGTACACACCACCTATTAAGCTAAAAGGCAACTTAAAACTCACTCGCAGCAATTACTAACCGTAAACGACAATGTATCTTTTTCTTTGTGTAGCCCTATATATGAATTTATTTATATTCCACAAACTTCTATTAGTCTACTAAATATAGTTCAGCTGGAAAATGCGTAAATACAATTAAAAACTACCCTTAAGCAGTTCACTCCCATAGTCTGTAATACTTACGGATTCCCTTGTGTAGTCCTCTATATGATCAACCGAGTTTATAAACACACACGTACTATGAAAAAAAAAAAGAAATAGTTACACTTAACAACGCAAACCAAAGTTGAAAACTCACTTATCACGCATAGACTGTAAATATCTCGCATGTATTGTAACCGATATATTTTGTGTGTCCCTGTAAATAAACACAATGCACACAAAAGAGCAATTTATAGTACACCTTAGTAATAGTAATGCATATACTTTTCATTATCTTTGAAATAGTGAAATACAGTAGAACCTCCAAAGTTGACCACCTCTCTACATTGACCACCTCTCTATGTTGACCGAAATTTATTAGTTTGAATGGTCAACGCATTTTCAATGGAGATTTACCTCTCTATGTTGACCTCCTCCGTAAGTTGTATGTTGACCACTTTTTAGTAGGTTTTACTCTCCGTAACTTGACCACTGGTGTTTTCTTAAATTTGCTTTTTCCTCCATTTGTTCTTTATCTGGTTTCCAGGAATTTTTTTATTAGTCATTCGGCTTATCTGAGCAACACTCGGCCCCCTTGTGGTGCTCCATTCATTGTTCACTTCCAGTATGATACAATGGGAGGGAAATGCCAGAATTCCTGGAATCTGTCTAAAAATGTCAGGGGAGGGGGGGGGGGATGTGCGTAGCGGTGTAACTATACGCAGAATTGAGAAACAACGTGTATCGCTTACATGTGAAACACATTCCGTTCTTTTTTTCTGTATGTTGCGTCGTGATGGGACCGGTCGTTTATTTGCGAATTTTCATTAAAAATGGCGAAAAGAAAAGTTCTAACAGAACTTAAATTGAAGAAGAAAGTGGATCTTCTTAATTTTCTGGAAAGCAGCAGCCAAAGAAAGGCAGTGGAAAAATTTGGTGTGAGCAAGACAACTGTGAGCAACATTTTAAAACGCAAGGAACAATATCTGGAAAGATATTCTTTCGAAAACGGGGGACTCCAAAGAAAACGCAGAAAAACGTGTCTCGACGCTGTGAACAAACCCACGTTTCGTTTGTTTAAAGAGGTGAGATCAATCAATGCAAGAATATTGGGACCTATGCTTCAGGAAGTAGCAAAACAATTTGCAAAAGTATTCGAAATAGAGGACTTCCAAGCTTCAGCAGGTTGACTTAAAAAATTCAAACTACGATACGAGATTTCTCAAAACGTTTTGTGTGGGGAATCGAATGAGGTTTCAGCTGAAGTGGTGGAGAAGTTTATTGAAAAACTAGCAAGCTACGCCCGCTACGCTGGTCAATTTCTTTTAACGAACCTTTAATCAAACAAAATATTGACATTTGATAAATAACTTTTATATTTTAACAGAATAACAAGGCTACTATAATTTGTGACTCGTGCTATAGCCAATATACACGTCAGGACACGTCGCCCTTATCATTATCTTTTTACGCATGAAGGTTTCGCTATGGTACTCCAATGGAAAATTTGGTAATTTTTGAAATTCAATATTTGAAAAACGGCATAATCATTAGATTTGAAATTTATATCAAGAAAAATACAATTTTTTACCTTTTAAACGCAGTTTGTCTAACAATTTTCTGACAAATACTTTTTCAGCTATCATTTTTTTCAGTAACTTCAAATGTTTCATTTTCCGAGATTAATCTGGTGCAACAATTAGCGAAAAACCCAGTCGTAAGCAACGCATAGTTTTTTATTAAAGAGGCTGTTGGAGCAGGGATTGTCACCACCAATTTGCCACCATCACTTTTGAAATCGGTTCCGTGGTTCCAGAGATTCCATAGAAATTGTAATTTAGAATGACTTCAGAACGCTTTTCGCTCATTTCACCCATTTAAATTTCGATTTTTTTTAAAATTTATTCTTAGAGAGCATTTACATCTTATAAGTAACTACAATGCTAAATTTCAAATTTCTTGCCCCTTCAGTATAAAAAAGTCGCAACTTTCGAACATTTTTCGATCCTGCACCCCATTGATGTTAGTGACACCGACATAAAATATAGCCTATGTTGGAGTAGGGATTGTCTCTATCAATTTGCCACCATTACTTTTGAAATCGGTTCTGTAGTTCCAGAGATTTCATAGAAATTGTAATTTAGACTGTTTTTAGAACGCTTTTCGCTCATTTCCCCCTTTTAAATTTCAATTTCTTTTTTATTTTGTTCTTAGAGGGCATTTACATCTTATAAGTAACTACAATGACAAATTTCAAATTTCTAGCTCCTTCAGTATAAAAAATAAAAATAAAACTGCCCAGTTAAACTGAGGGCATTGAGTTCACAGGCTATTCACACTAATTGTATATTATACTCTTATTTCAAAGAATTTGAAATAAGCCCATCGAAAAATAAAGAAATAAACAATATATTAAGGGGGGGTCATCCCCCCGTTACCCCTCCCCCCCATAGTTAACTAATGAACTCCTTAAACTAATCAGGTAAATCTCTAATTACAATGAATATATATACAAAATTTAAAGAAAATCTGATAATTCTGCATGAAAAACCCATTTATATAAATTAAGGTGGGATTAGCTCCCTCCGTTCCCCCCCTTTATACTTAACCAATCAATCCCGAAAACTAATCAGGGAAGCGTCTTAACCCAATGAACCTTTAACCAAAATTTGAAGAAAATGGGATAATTCTGCATGAAAAACCCATTTATATAAATTAGGTTTGGGATTAGCCCCCCCGTTCCCCCCCCCCTTTATACTTAACCAATCAATCCCAAAAAACTAATCAGGGAAGCGCCTTAACACAGTGAACCTATAAACAAAATTTGAAGGAAAACGGATATTTCTATGAAGAGTTATCGCATTACGTACGTACATATATACATACATACAGAACCGGTTGGCAAGCTCTCAGGGCTTGATAGCCAGTTTGATAGCTAAAAAATCGCAATTTTAGAACGTTTTTTGCTCCTGCACCCCCTGGGGTTAGTGGCACCGACATAAAATATAGCCTATGTTGGAGCAGGGGTTGTCACCATCAATTTGCCACCATCACTTTTGAAATCGGTTCGGTAGTTCCAGAGATTACCCCCTACAAACAAACAAACAAAGAAACTTTACTCCTTAATATTAGTATAGATTCCCAGAGTTTGCTAAAGGTTTTAAAGATGCGGACATCTTTAATTCTAATGAGTGCGGTCTTTTCTTTAAAGCAATGCTTGATAGAAGTCTATAGACCGGGAGGCGGCAGCACAGACAATCACCTCATCGAGTTCACGGCTGAAATTCTAGAATTAGTTAAAACTTGATTCGCATATTAAAACGCAATCGGTCTGCCAAGTCATATCTTGGTGGAAAACACCCGAAAACCCGATTTTAGCAATTGGCTCATAGGTTAACCATTGTGTGTTCCTGCTCCCAGTCCTCCATGTTTTCATACCTTTGGGTGCAGGAAAACGCAATAGTAAACCTACGAGTCAACCGGTAAAAACGGGTTTTAAGGTGTTTTCCACCGAGATATGACTTGGCAGACCGATTGCGTTTTAATATGCAAATCGATTTTTAACTAATTCTGGAATTTCAGCCGTGAACTCGATGAGGTGATTGTTTGTGCTGCCGCCTCCCGGTCTACTAGTAATGAAGGGTGATACTAGCAAAAGAGGGGAAAATTTTCAAAACAGCATTTTAGTATTCTTCTTTGCAGTGGCGGCGCTGGACGAAACGTGGACGTCGGCGACATCATCTTTGCGAGGCCGCTTTCATTTTCCATTCAGAAAGAAAATGTGAAATGAGCTGAATTATAGGGCAGTTGCAATTTACGTCATGTTGGAAGTCACACATTACAAATAGGCAGTTCTGATTGGTGGAACTACCCTGACCTCCAATTGAAGTACAATGGTTGATCAGCTGATTGCAACTTCTTTATGTACTAATAATAATTATACACTGATTTTATGAGTATACTATGCAAGTATTATTGCTAATCAAATAATGAAAATAGTTACAAATTAAAATAGACGAACTTTACGGCTTTTCGCCTCACTGAATTTTTTTAAAGATTACATCATAGTTAATACCAGCCGCTATTTAGCTTCAATTGATAGTACCCGGGGGCACTTTTTAATTTTTTTCGGCACCCATCATGTGATATATTATTGGAAGTCCTTTGACCATTCTTTCGGTCACCTGTCGTCGTCCCCTCCTCCACTTTCAGCCCTCGGGGTGCACTTTTCTGAAATATTTCGTTAATATTTTTTATTTATTTTTTGTTTTTTCTTTGTTAGTTTGTGCTTTTTGCAATAATATTGACCGCATGCTCTCCTTCATCTCCAACAAAGTTATGGGAGAAATATAAATTGCACAAGCCTGAAGATATTTTCCATTGAAATTCAAATATGAACATGGATTTCACAGTAGAAATCTACAATGAAGCGTTGATAATGATTGATGATTTGTGCTTAGATATCGCGCATAAAGTTCTCAATCAATTGGGAATGCCATCACCAATTCGATCTGCTGCTGCTTCGTTCGATGTAGAATTTCGTTGTGAACAAAATTACAACACGGGTGATCTTTTGTCGTATGTGCAATCAAATATTCCTAAGCTAACACTTTTGCAAGAAAATAATTTACGATCAAATAATGCAAACTGTCAATAATTGGATTTGAGAAATCTTCCTCTTAGATGCGTCAGGAGGAACTGGTAAAATGTTCCCAATAAGATTGGTTCTGGGAACAATTCTATCCCAAAATGACATAGCCTGAGCTCTTGCGTTGTCCGGAATAGCTGCGACATTGCTACCAGGTAGAAGAACTGCTCATTCTGCTTTGAAATTGCCATTGAACATGTAATTAATTGCAACTACCACGTGCAATATTTCCAAAGCATCCAGCATGGGAAAAGTATTGCAGAAATGCAAACTTATTGTTTGGGAATGAGTATGAAGAATGCACAATGGCGCAAAAAAAAATTGCTCTAGGCTCTTGATCGATCAATGCAAGATTTTCCGTGGAAACATCAGACCATTTGGGAACACATTAATATTGCTTGCCGGAGATTTCAGCCAAACATTATGTCCAGAACAAAGACGTGTACGAACTTAAAAATATTATTCAGTAACATCAAATAACATTCCTCATCGACACCATCGGACGAAATAAAAGCTTGCCTGAATTACACTAATTTGTGGCGACACGTAAATACTTTAAAATTAACTACAAATATATATGTCCAATTGCAAAACAGTGGATCAGCTGAAATATTTCACATCAATTGCTGGAAATTGGAAACGGAAAGTTGCCGGTTGATCTGACCTCAGGACGAAATTCATTTCCTCATAATTTCTGCAATTTAGTGACGTCAAAATAAGAATTGAAAAAGTGTTTACCAATTATAAGAATCACGATCAGTTGAGTGAACGAGCTATTCTTGCGGCCAAGAACAAAGACGTGTACGAACTTAAAAATATTATTGAGTAACATCAAATAACATTCAAAGCGAGGCAGTCACATCCGTCGACAGTGTTGTGGAAGCAGATGAAGCGGTTAATTATCCAACAGAATTTTTTAATTCACTCGATCTGTCAGAGATGCCACCGCAGGTACTGCAACTGAATATCGGCGTGCCAACTATCATGTTGCGAAATATCAACCAGCCAAACCTTTGCAACGGCAAGCGACTTGCTGTAAAAAAATAAATATTGAGCTACGTCGTAGAAGCAGAAATCTTGACAGGACCTTTCAAAGGTGAAGATGTCCTCATTCCTCGCATTGCTATGATTTCAACGGATATGCCATTTCAATTGAAGGGATTGGAATTCTCAATTCGATTGGCGTTTGCAGTCACCATTAACAAAGCTTAGGACCAATCTTTAAAATCGTTCGTTTTAGATATAGACACGGATTGCTTCTCACATGGACAATTATTTATATGTTGCGTATTCTAGAGTGTCGGCAAACCAGACAATCTCTATATCTGCACAGACAATAGAACAGAAAAAAATACTGTATACCCGCAAGCATTGTGAAGAGCAAGCATTGTATTAGAAACGTGCACTTTTTCTTTTCTTTCTTTTCCATTTAACCAGGCTGAGCCACAGCAACGCGTGGCCGGATACAGCTAGTATGAAATAAATCAAAACACTATGATAAATGTATAAAAATATAATAACTTCTTTAAAATAAACAATTTTTAACTTATGATATTAATGAAAATAAACATAGCCAGAAATTTTACGCATGCGAGTCTCCGAGTTTTGTGCCAGATCATTGAATGATGTAGAAAGAATTAACTATTCGGGGATTTCGCAAGTATCGCGCGCGGAATTGCCTAAATTTCATGCTGTTGCCAGACAACTCTAAATACGTACTGCTACACTCGTACGGAAATAAATACGTTTAACTATATAACTAAATTTTTAACAACTTGAAAATTTTTTTGCGAGGCACCCACAGGCGCGAGGCCGTCGGCGGTTGCCGACGTCGCCGACGCCTAACGCCGCCACTGCTTCTATGTGCTTGTATGACTGGGGAAAAATTAAAACCTACGGTAATCGGCAAATCCGCAAAACCTCGTGCCTTTAAAAATGTAAAAACTGAAGACCTTCCTGTTTTTTGGAGAACGAATAGATCCGCTTGGATGACCAGTGCTTTGTTCTTGTTCGAAGAGTGGGTTATACGAATTGACGCAGAAATGCAGAAAAAGAAGCGGTGTATTCTACTTACCGTGTACAACTGCTCCAGCAACCCGAAAGTGAAAAATCTCACAAATGTGAAGCTAAAATTTTTGCCTCCGAACACAACTTCGAAAACCCAACCTTTAGATCAAGGAATTATTCAGTCCTTCAAAGTGCACTACAGAGCTCAACTTCTGGAATGGGTGATCATGAAAACACAAACCTGTTGTCCTTCTGCGTTGGCACCGTCAACATCTGCGTCAGTAAATGCTTTGAATGCTGTTCATTGGATTAATTCTGCTTGGAATAAAGTAACGCAAACCACGATTAAGAACTGCTTCAAGAAAGCTGGATTTGTTACAGCTACAACATCGGTGCAATAGGATGAGCTTCCTCTAACTCCCTTGCCAGTTTTTGATGGAGTTGATTTTGAAGATTATGTTACCATGCACAATGAGTTAGTAACATGTGTTGAACCAGACTCAGAGGCAATCTTCAATGAGATATTCTCTGAAACTAAGCACAGTGAGGACTCTAAGGTACAAGAAATGGACGGCGAAGAGGATGATGATCCAAGTGACGACGAAACTGAAAAGTACCCAACTCTAAAGGAAGACGATGTCAAGCGTATGATGGAGCAACTTAAAGATTTCGCTGCAGAAAAATGCCCAAGCATTCTTAATGGACATGTAAACTCTGAAATCGCTTTTTGCAGTTACCTAATGAACAAAAAGAACACTCAAACAAAATTGAATTATTCTTTCAAAAATTGTAAAAATGTGCTGCACCTTCAGTAAAAATAAAAATGAGAAAGTGCTAATTTTTTCCTAAATTTTTCCCTAAAAAATACTGAAAAAATGTACTAATTTTTTTTTAATATTGTACTAAATATTTTCTAAAAATTCCCTAAGTTGACCACCTCCGTATGTCGACCGCTTAGTTACAGTCCCTTGGGTAGTCAACTTATGGAGGTTCTACTGTATCACTAAATTACACTGCAAACGATTTTTCCCCATACAACGATGTGTAACAGAATTCTTTTGTTTGACCTTGTAAATGAATAATAAATGCTTTGCACCCCATATGCTACAAAAAGCATGTTTTGATGCGCTTCATAATTATATATAAATTCCATTATGTTTTAAATGACGTAGCGTCATCAAAATGCACTTTAAACGATTATTTCCCATTGACTGTAATGATCGGAATACTTTTGACTATCCCTGTAAAAAAACTATAAGTGCTGCACATTTCAGTTGAAATAGGGAACATGCTACAGTAATTGACAATGATATATAAAATTGCAGACCAATCCGAGCATATTTACGCGAGTTAGAGCACGGCCATACGGCACACGGCCGGACAAACCGAAGTCATAATCACTTTTCAACTAGGCTGGAATGTGTTAAAAATATACGACAGTTACCAAATATTAAACGTGTAAACATTCTCGATAAAACGCCGTTTAAATATATCAAGTTTGCGTTCATTTAAATACTGATATACCCCTATGGACATAAAAAAAGTTTTCGTATAAGTGTAGCTATTCTCAGTCGCTTGGTAACGATATCATTTTTTAGGGTTTCGTTCATCTCACGAAAGCCTATTTCTCCCGCTCCGTTGTCTGTCCGTCACAGAGCTATTATCAGAAAATATGTAACTTACAGAGTTGAAACTTTGTGTATATAGCTGAATACGAGCTATAAAGAGCTCAAAATATTAAAATTTTAAAAATTCATGTTATTTTAATAAATAGAGATAAAAAACCAAAATTCTAACAGCCTTTTCCTATTAAATTTAAACATTTTTTGTTATAGCAGATGCCAAAAATTAAAAATCCACGATGAAATTCTTTCTACAATAATTAATTTTCTATCAGACGATTTCCACGTGAAAAATGAAAATGAAATAAAAAGTTTCACCAATTGAAAAAAAGATTAATATGAAATCAAAATGATTGACATCATAGTGGTAATAAAACGGAAATTTCAAAGATATCTCAATAATACAAGGAGTATGAGTATGGGTATGTACACAAAGCAGATTAATATCAAGTCATTAGAGAATTAAAAAGAAAATCTGACGTCATATTAGAAGTTTAACGAATTTTTCAGATGTTTGAAAATAACACAAAGCGAGTATCAATATGAGTAATAGAGAATAGTAAATATATCAGTTTTAGAAACATATTGAATCATGATAAAAATCCGATTATGGAAATATTCGCAAATTTTAACATTTTTGAAGGTGTACAACATGATTATTTTTTATATCGCATTTAGTCCGCGTGACAGATAATATTATGACAGAATATAATAGCCGGCTTCGTCCGCTATCGGTGTTGTTTGGATACTCGAAAAAACGAAAAAATAGACCGGTAAATTTTTACTTTATAAAAAAACAAAAAACAAAAAACATGAGTTTTTTGGTTGTTAAAGAAAATTTATTTGGATTTATTAAAGAAAGGATAACGTGTTTTGAAAGGAATATTAAACGTAACCCTTTGAGCGATCTTAGATCACACTTATCCACTTGTTTGCTGTTACTTTTGACGAAATTACTAGCGGGTGTTTACATTTTCTCCCAGAACCATATTTATACCCTTTTAATAGTACTCCTAATTAAAAGTACACATTCATGCATATCTCACTAAATAGACACAATAATCCATGAAATTTTATCAAAATTTTATTATTTTATTTTTATACTTACTGATGGCTTCTTTTTATCTGAAATGCACCATTAGAATTTCTGATTTCATATAATGTTATTTAATATTTGCTGAGAAATAAAATATAACCTGAAGACATATTTTTCTAAAAATGACATTGAAATCCTTTATAAATATATATTTGGAAAGTTTCTTCTTGTTTTAGGATTTTGCATTAAAAGCTTAAATTAGAATAAATAGTAAATTAAAAGCGCGACATTACCTGAATTATTTTTACATATGCATTATCTCAAAATAGGCAATCCAGGTTATTATGAAAATCGTGCAATCACTTTCCTTTAAAGTGACAATTTAAAATGCTAGTCTTTAAAGAAAGATGGAAATCACTAGGAATATGCATCACCAAGCAGTTTATCAGTTAATGGTAACATGCTATTTGCATTTCCTGTTTTCATCTGACTTCACTTGGGAAATTGATTGATCTTGTAGTTTGCGTAAATCTTTTGTTTTACAAAGGAAGTATATTTTCTAGAACGGAATCTCATAACTAGCAAACTAATGTGAAAATATTACTTACATAAAGAGACATATCACTTGTGATTTCATCGAAATAATGGCTTGGATTTATTACTTCCTGTTTGTCTAAAAGTAATTTATCTTTATTATTGTACATTTATAAGATGACGCATTTTAAAAGATGGTAATATAAAATAGAAAGGAATAAGATCTCTATCTAACTGAACATTCAATAATAAGTGATATGGATATGCCCATCAGAAAAAGCCTTATATCTATATACTGGATAATAATTAATCATTTCGTAACATTCGTTTTTCAGAAAGAATTTGATGTTAGTTAACAAGGAAAATACAAGAACCCGAATTTACGAATTTGTCTTTTCAGATAAAATTCGCATTAAGAATCTTTCAAAATTTATAAATCGTGTAGATGTTAATTGAATCACACTGACAAGGAGAGTGCCAAGCTTGGTAATCACAGATTTTGATTATTTTTACATATGTTGTAGGGTAGAAGCCCCTTAGTCTCAGGTTCAATGGATTTTATACAACGCTCCTTAGTTCTCGAGAAATGGGGGGTCTAATATTATACCACAACTTAAATACTTACTTTGTAACGAAATAGCTGAGTCGGTCGTAGCTCAGTTGGTATGGCGTCTGCTCGTTGTTCAGAGAGCCCGGGCTCGATGCCGGAACGCGCTACGTTTGTTTTTCGCATTTTCGTATAAACATACTTATAATTATAATTTAATAATCTCAATAAAAAATTTTGTTAACATAATTAAATTTTAATTTAGCATTTTTGAATTTTTAAAAATCACTTTTAAAATGTATTCCATATATGCTTTATCAATGCAACGATACTGAATAATTGTGTCGATTCGTGATTGTAAAGAAACATCATTTATAAATTGCCTTAACAAGGGAAGTCATTGCGTTGATAATACTACTCTGTTTTTAAAGTGAGAAGCTTAATTATATTAATCTTTAGCATAAAAATTAATGCACCACATTTATGTTTTATTTTATTGTAACTAGAGGGCGTCACAGCAGACTTTTTTTATTTCTTTTTTTTTTAGTTTGATGCAGTTAAGTGTTTTTTGTTTTCAATATTTATCGCACAAGTGGTATCATTCTATAACAGCTCATAATCGTATAAAAATGGAAGAAGCAAGCTGTAGTTCACAAGAAGACCAATCTAAAGTGTCGGGATTCGATGAAAATCAGAAAAGTGATGTCACAAATGCGTTGAAGTACTGTAAAATTTTATTGTAAAACAATGATTTTTTAACAAATAATCCAGCATCTGAAATATCTTCGTTTTCTATTGCGATGGCAGAAGAATTCTATAATTCGATAGTTAATATGCTGATTTGACTTTTTACGATTTTTGAAATTTAATAGTCAATAATAGATCCAATTTTGTAATGCTCTTTAAATGATGAGAAATGTTTAATAATGGTTTAAAAATCAAAAATCAAAAACGCTAAATTAAAATTTAATTATGTTAACAATTTTTTTTTATTGGGATTGTTAAATTATAATTATATTTATTAAAATAAGAGAGAAAATCAAACGTAGCGCGTTCCGGCATCGAACCGGGGCCCTCTGAGCAACGAGCAGACGCCATGCCAACTAAGCTACGACCAGTGCAGTTATGTCGTTACAAAGTAAGTATTTAAGTTGTGTTAGAATATTAGACCCCCCATTTCTCGGGAACTAAGGAGCGTTGTATAAAATCCATTGAACCTGAGACTAAGGAGCTTATACCCTACAACATATGTAAAAATAATCAAAATCTGTGATTACCAAGCTTGGCACTCTCCTTGTGAGAAAAAAATCTGCCCTTCTCAACTAGAATCTAAATTGTGGCTCTAGAAAATATAGTTCCAGTCATCCCTATAAATTCTAGTTCCTTTTACCAGAGAGTTCTAGAATCTCCTATTAGAATTCAAGAGTGTTTTCCTATATTCTCGTGGTCAAAAAAATTTAAAAATGTCTGCAAATAGATGCGAGCACAAGACGCTAGTTTTAGTAACTATAATGCTAGTTTATAAATCCATTCCAGAAATAAAGTGATAATTTCTCGCAATTTACAGGATTCCTTATCGTTTCCTCACTTAGAAAACAAGAGACTAGAAATTCTCGATTATTTCATCTATTCAGTTTAGTTGCTTACCCTATTCACATAGCTCGGACTTCTATATTTCTAGTTTAGGGATTTAGAAACGGTCTAACTATTCATTCTAGTTGAAGGAGGCATTTTTTTTCTCAGTGCACTTATTCCAGAAAACCTATAACTTACAAATAAATTGAAAAGGATTTAAAACGTATTGTGAATTTTATTGATGGACGATTCGATTGGTGTAGAAACACACCGTAATAACATTATGTATGCTCTTATTAATTTCATTGTGCAGATGAATTCATTCACTGTAGAAACCCCGCAAGCGACATCATTTAGACGCTTTCTGCTTCCCGTAAGATGGTTTACGTTTTGTTATTTCTATTTTTACAAAAATTAGTCACAATTTTGTGTAATGCTTGACCGGCACAGGTGATGTTGCATCTACATAGTTTTAACACTAGAACGGCGGAAAAATCTTAACCTACTGGAACGGTAGGAAGAGGTCATTTTGACCCGTCGATGAAATTACTGAAATAACAACGATAAAACAATTTTAAATGCCATACATCGGAAAAATATGTAATTTACATGTATTTCATCATTTTATATTTAATTTATATTTAATATTATTTCATGAACCAGTGGGCCCGTGCAAAGATTTCGCACTGCAATCTAATATTTTTTTTATCAATATGTAATATTTATTAGATGCAGGTTTCAATTTCTAAAAAAAAAGTAAGGATAAAAATATCTGCAAACAACATTTAGTGTTTAGTCAAGCCAGAATATCATCTAATTTATTCCATCAAAGTTAGAGTAAAAACTGATTAAAGATTGCAAAAGGCACGCGCGAGAAAAAAAAATTAACAATCGTATTTTAACTGCATTAGAGGATGATTTCATCCGCTTCGGGAAAAACATGGGGCATAGAAATATAAATCTAAACATTTCCATTTCGTTTTTTCATCATAAATATAATTTTTTATATTTACATTTATTTTAATCATAAATATAATTTTTTATATTTACATTTATTTTAATCATAAATATAATTTTTTATATTTACATATTTATTTAAATTTTTTATAATCGTTGCTGAGCATCATATCATGTGGTATTTTATTTTTGTGGCAACAGTAATTTGAGGAAAACCTTTCATTTCTTTTATGAAAACAATGGCGATTTAATTTAATTATCAGCAAATTTTAATCAAAAAACATGTTTTAGGAAAATGTAAGTGTGCTATGTCAGAAGCCTATTCAAAATCCTTTCATATGGCATCTCATTCGTTGTTGTGAGTTTCGTATTTTCTGAGAAAAAGGGATGTTCACAACAGAAATAATATATATAATTTATAAATTAATATTTTTGTCATCAATTTTTTATATATATATTTCATGTATATATATTCAATATTGTTCAATATTTTAATAACTGACAAATCTAGAATGCTGATTTTTTTTAATACTTGTTATCTATTTAGGAAAAGGATTATCAAAAAATTTCTTCCAACCAAACAAAAATAATAAACGGACAAAAGTGCTCAGAGGTCAAAAAGACCCCTACCGCCGTTCTAGTGTTGAAATCAAAATACCATAATACAAAAATAAGCCTGTGCGCATCGAATAAGATGCTCATGACTTGGGGCATCAGAGTTGAGTTAAAACCCCTTAAAGTTATAATAAATTCCACCTCAACCATACATTGGGAAAAACAAGAAGATAAATATAAAATAACATATATCATTAGAAGTATTTTCTCACATATTTATATATTGTATTTTATAAAAATTTCATTGGATATCCAAAAACGTTATGTCATTTATATCATAGTAGTATCTGAAATATTACCTATAAAAATTATTTGTCGATACTGTCAAATCTTTTGTTTTTCGTCTTCCACCATGTCAATCCTTTCGTACTTTTTATGAAACACAAACAAAAATGCAATTTTGATCCGTACACAAGCTGTTGTTTTGTCACAAATCTCAAAGTTCGTATCTAAGACAGATGTATTTTAAGGAAGTAAATTGTTTGAGAATACAATGACATAAAACAAATACAACAAATAATGATTTTTGTAGCTGTAATTTCCTCGTACAGTTAGAAAATATTTTGAGAATCTTTTTTTTTTTATCTAAATGTTACTTCTATTTTTAATCCCTTCGCGACGAGCGTCCTTTGCGGAATTTTTAATCTTTTACCATCGATTTTTTAAAAAAGAAATTTTCGCCTAATTGAATCTCAGAAATGCTACCATTAAATAAGGCAAAGCTTACACTAAAAATAACTGGTGGGAATAATCGAGGATTCTGAGCATTTTATGCGTCACGTATACGTGTCGCTCGTCCCCAAGGGGTTAATATAATCATGAACTACACACGGTGAAGCAAGACGGAAAAGATAAAAAATCGACATAATCCCATAATTAGATCACCAATTATAATTAAAAAATATAAATAAGAGATCTTAAGACCCTACGCTAGTCACGCGAAGAAACGCTCAAGCTAATGTTAAGTCTATGAGAAAGTTCTTGCGCGATTTTTCACTCGCATTTTAATATTTTTAAATGATTTTTTTGCATAGGATAGCTGAGGTCGATATCTAATGTTGTTAGTTTTTACTTTTTTGATTTTGGTTACAGTTTTTTTATGAGGGGACATTTTCAATTTTGGAAACGGTTGGAACCGGTTCTGAAAGTGAAAGTACCCTTATATAAAAAAGTGGAACCAAAATCGAAAAAGTAAAAACTAACAACGTTAGAGATCGAGCTCAGCTATCCTATGCAAAAAAATCATTTAAAATATTAAAATGCGAACAAGAAATCGTCCAAGAACCTTCCCATAGACTTAACATTAGCTTCTATGTTTTTTCGCATGAGTGATGTTGGCTCTTAAGTGATAGAAAGAGGGGGACATGAAAAGGCTTATAAAAAACTTTTAATAAAAAGATCGATATATGTTTCAACGCTCAAAGCGTGCCTTTATCAAGATAAACAAAATATTCTCGCATATTTTTGAAAATAAATTGTAAAACCATAAATAATGAGATCATATATGTAAAAAAGCATATTATCAGAATGACACACTTCCTTACTTGGACGTGCTGTTAATCAAAAATTGCCATGGCACGGAACGCACTATACGAGGGTTGCCTTTTAAGTTTTTACAAATAGTTGGAAGAAAAATAATTTTTGGGAAACAAACTGTTTTATTGCTTTTCAAAATATTCGCATTTAAGATTTATACACTTTTCCATCCATTCAAACCAATTCTTGAAACAGTTTTTCCACTCTGAAGTTGATATCTCAGAAACATAGTTTTGGAAGGCATCAACAGTTTCTTGAGGTGATGAAAATCGCTGCCCACGCATTTTTTTGTTTGACATAAGGGAACAAGAAAAAGTCGTTTGGAGATAAATCAGGAGAATATGGGCAATGAGACATTAATTCGATATTTTTATCCTTCAAATAATAAATTGTTTCATGTGCTGTGTGGGAGCTGGCGTTGTCGTGGTGAATTATGATGCGACGTTTTTGTCGTTTTTCTTGATTCCGTTGATGATTTTTGGCAAACAAATTTTTGTATACCATTTAGCGTTAACAGTTTTTCGATCCTCTAAAAGAATGGTTGCGATATGTCGTGTACGGCCGAAGAAACAAGCAATCATTTTCTTGGAAGTGTTTCGTGAACGAACAACCTTCGTATTATTCGGTTCATCTAGAAACACCCAAACTGTGGATTGTTGTTTAGTTTCTGACTCATACGAATATATCAAAGTTTCGTCTCCTATAACGATGTTGTATACGGATTTTGCAGTTCCAAATTTAATTTTTTTTAGCATTTCCTTACACCAATTTGCACGAGCCTCTTTTTGAGATTCTGTCAAATTGTGCGGAATCTATCAGGAACAAATCTTTTTAACAGCTAAATGTTCGTGCAAAATCGAATGTATTGTAGTCTGTGATATGCCAAGGGATGCTTCTATCTCACGATACGTGACATGCCGATCTTCTTCAATCATCTTGCGCACAGCATCGATGTTGTTTGGAATCACTGCCCATTTTGGTCGTCCTTCACGAGATTCATGACTGACTGACGGACGCACGACCACGACAAAATTCTGCAAACCAATTGTAAACAGTATTTTCTGATGGTGCTTCATTGCCAAAAAGTTCACGAAGCGATACTAAGCATTCTTGTCGAGTGAGGCCTTTCTTAAAATCATAAAAAATCATCCAACGGAAACCTTCATGAGTTATTTTCATTTTTATCACTCACTTGTTTCTTTAGAACACTCACTGTAAACAAAATACGCAGACGATTGCTAAGATGCCACGGATTCCAAGTTAAAAAAATGTGAATTTTACGAATACCCTGAAGACAAATTTCAGTAGCGCCTTATATTGGTCGTTTGTAAAAACATAAAAGGCAACCCTCGTATATAGAAAAACAAAAGCCAATCAATCCATTATCCCACATAATGCTCAAACATCTTTTTCATACAAAGTTTCTGCATTTAGCCATTTTATTAAGGGAACCTTTACAGTCGGTACTCCAGATCAGTTAACCAATGAAATAAATAAAATACACGAAATAGCAAGAGACAATGGATAGAAAGAAAGCACTATTAACCCGTAACCGGAGTTGAACCATAGTTGGAATGCTCGCGGAGATTCGCGGTCTGATAGACTCGCTTATTATATGCATTAAATAAACTCACATGATTCCCAAAACATGGCATATACTTAAAACAAAAAGTAACTCAATAATTATGCCTTTTTCAGAAAGAAGAAAATATTTTTAATCTGATTTTTGTAGATAAAAATCACAAAATTTGTGAAAAATAATACACGTTCAAATACAGAGTTAAAGAAAAAAATATTTTAAAAAAGTCGATAGAAAAGTACTTGCTAAGAAACTTAAGTGCACAATGAATATGATAAATGCTAAAAATGTTTAGTAATTAAATAATTTTTGAAAAATCAAATTACCTGAACTTGTACTTTTAAAAAGTCATTTTTACATTCTTCATAAACCTGGTACGAACATTTGAGACATATAGGACGTTCGCATAGTGTGCAAAAATATTGGGTCTTTCTTTTCAGTTTTGCAGGACAAGAGTAACATGTTTTTCGGACACTCAGGCGTTCTTTCGAGACTTTTTGTTCAGGAATATTCAAAATGCGACGAATACACAATTTAACCTCCGTCTTCAAATAAGAATTTTCTAACCTGATTATGATTTGCGGTTCAACGAGTTGTTTGGATAGTACCTTCAAAAATTTTGATCTAGTCATAGCTGTACTTTGTTCGTAACAATTATACAGAATGAACGCATTGGTTGTACTTATATTAAGCATCTGAAAAAATACCGCCATAGACCATCTTCGTGTTCGTCTATTGCAGCTCTACACACTGCATTTTTCATCCAGAGCATCTACTCCGCCTTTTGCAAGATTGTAACATGCGATTATTTCTGATTTGTTAGTTTCCTCATCGGTACATGTAGTATGGTGCATTGAAGACACTGCAATGACGACTTTACTTTTTTTGGGAACGTAGGACAAAATTGTTAAGCGTTTCGAAAATCCGTACATAATTAATCAAACTTCTTTCCTTCGAGCAGAAAAAAATTCTTTTGGAATTTCTCTTTTTTTTTTTTTTAATGTTCCAACAAATGTCAGTCCTTTGTCAAACAAAATGTCTACAAATTCAATAGAATCGAACCAGTTGTCGCCGGTAACATTACTATTAGAATCAAATAATGGCTTAGATAAGCGTAATACGGCTTGTGTTGGTTTGCTTATAGCGTTTCTCTTCTTCTGATAAATGCATCCCATCGGTGTTTTTTCCGCAATAGATGTATCCATTATAAAAAATAATTATTCCGTGCATCCGTTAGACACAAAATTTTTATTCCATATTTCACAGGCTTCATAGGCATGTACATCTTAAACCTGCATCTACCTCGAAATCCTACTAACATTTCATCAACGTAAAAAGGTTGATCCTGGAGTATATACTGCTTGACAGTATTTTAGAAATTTTTGAAATAATTCGGAAATTGCCGTTGCAGGATCATGTTCTCTTATTGTCTGTCGATCTTCAGGGTTATCAAATCGTAAACACACGAGAATGAATACAAATCTTTTTTCGTTCATAATTGCTCGAAAAATATCTCTATCCTTTCCATTAGTTGAAAACAAAGTTTCTATGTTTTCCGTGTTAGATTTGAAAACTGTGGTATACACAAGTATTGTTGGCAAAAAAGCCGCCTCTGCTCTGCGCTGTAGGTTACGCGCGCTAATACTTAGATAAATAAATAGATATCATTCTGGCTATGAAAACACAATTAATATAATAATATAGGTAATTTCTTACCTTTATCTTTCTTCATCAGCAGTATTCCTCATACTTCGGCTTGGTGCACATTTTTAACTGCGGTGGGTAATCCATTTATTACGAAGCTAAAGTATTAAAAACAGAAAAGTGTTGGTTAAATGTATTATATTATTTATATTGAGTCCACACTTGAGATTTGATCACTTTTGTTATAGAGAATTATATTAAAATTTTGACTTAATATTTTCAATTAACATTTTACATACAGCTGCCTTTTGCAGCAACAGATTAAAATTATTACATCTTTCTCTATTGAGATAAAAAGGGCAACTAACTTAATAATAAAAAGAGTTTTTTGAGTCAGAGTTCTTTTGATGACGTCAGACAGACGCAACATGCGTGGGTTGATATTAAAACTAATTTCGCGAACATATTTCACTTATTAATATCATTGTTTATCTTGAGTAGGATGATTTGGCTAAAATAGAAAAGTTTGTTCATTATAGAATGATTTATTATCCCTTAATGTATTTATTTACGTGTTCAAATGTTTGTGTCCTTGAATTGCTTCCTGTTTTGAAATCAGTTAATGATATCTGAGATGGTTATAAATCCATCACCCTTCCTTAACCATCTCAGATGCATCATGTAATAGTTGCATCGATTCTCGATGTTTCACAAACTGTGGTTTGCCCAGTGGCTTGGTCAGGGCGTCTGCTGTCCTGTCTTGTGTTGGGCAGTAACGAAGGTCTAGTATACCGTCTTCTTTCATTTCTTTTATCGCGTGATAGCGAACGTCTATGTGTTTGGTTCGCTTTGAGAATTTTTCGTTTTCCACCATCTTGATGCAGCCCTGGTTGTCTTCGTACAGTTTTACTGGTAAATTTTGTTGTAAGTCCAGGTCTGCTAATAGTTTTATTAGCCATGCAATTTTCTGTCCTGCACTAGCTGCAGCAACGAATTCAGCTTCTGCCGATGAGTAGGCAATGCAATTTTGCCTTTTCGAGTACCATTGTATCGGACTATTTCCCAGCATGAAAAGGTTTCCAGTAGTCGATCTTCTGGTTTTTGTGTCTCCTGCCCAATCAGCGTCAGAAAAACCGATGAGTTGTGGTTCTTGATTTGTATTCAATGTGAGGTTCAGGTTTTTTGTGATGTTTAGATAACTAATTATCCGTTTCGCAGCGTTCCAATCTTTAAAACGTGGAGTTTCACATCTTCTGCTGAGGATGTTAACAGCGGCTGATATATCTGGACGTGTAGTGGTTCCTATATATAACAATGATCCTATCGCTTGTCTGAATTTTGTGTTGTTAGGTATTAAATTTCCGTCGTCCTCTAATTTGTGAAAACCGGCATCCATGGGAGTGCTTATTGGTTTTGCGTTTTCTAAATTGAATTTTCTTGCGAGTTCTTCTATTTTTAACCTTTGATTTAATTTGTATCCATTTTGTGTTTTTCTTATTTCCATGCCTAAATAGTGGGATACTTCCCCAAGGTCTTTTAATTCATATTCTTGCTTTAAAGCTTTTATTATTTTTTCAATTGATTCGTTTTCACCGCCTATTAAAATGTCATCTACGTAAACTATTATATACGATGTGATGTTGTTTTCTTTTCGTGTGTATAGACATGAGTCCGCTGTGCTTTGTTGGAAATTCATTTTTTTTTAAGATTGTTCTATTCTTTTATTCCAAGTTCTCGCTGCCTGCTTAAGTCCATAAATGGATTTTTTCAATTTGCAGACTTTGTTTTCTTTATTTTTCTCAATGTAACCCTCCGGTTGTTTCATATAGACTTCATCTTCTAACTCACCGTATAGAAAAGCTGTATCTATATCTATGTGTCTCACGTTCAACTTCTTATATGCGGCTGCTGCCAAAAATGTTCGCAAAGTTGTTTGTGACACTACTGGGGCGAAAGTCTCGTCCTAGTTTTCCCCGTATTTTTGGCTAAACCCTTTGGCTACCAAACGTGCTTTGTACTTTTGAGTGTTTCCGTGACTGTCTAATTTCTTTTTGAATGTCCATTTGCAACCTATAACCTTTTTGTTAGGTGGAGGATCCACTAATTCCCATGTGTTGTTTTCGCAACGAATTTATTTCCGCTTGTGTGGCTTTAAGCCAATTTTCTTTTTCTCTGGGATTATTTATTTCCAGTATTTCATTCCAACTACTAGGTTCTATTGTATCATTATTTTTTACATAACAGACATATCTGTCTGGTGGTACCCCCCTGTTCATTCTTTCGGATCTTCTTGGTTCATTGGTCGGTTGTTTGGTCGCGGTTGGTTCTTCGGTTGTGTTGTTTAGCTCTGTTTCAATGTAATTTTTGTCGTCATATGAGTTTTCTGTCTCTTTGCTTTCTTTTAGGTTAATTTTACTATTTTCCATGAATTTCACTGTTCTGCCAATTACAATTTTATTTTGTTTTGTGTATATGCGATATCCCTTTGAGTTGTTATCGTATCCTACAAAAATCCCTTCCTGAGCCCTGTCGTCCAATTTTCCTCGATGTTGTTTATTCACATATACGTAAGCTTTGCACCCGAATGTTCGCAAATAGTGTAAACTCTGTTTGCGATTAAACCATAGCTCAAATGGGGTTTTATTTGTCGATCTTGTTGGTAAGCGATTTTGTAAATGATTCGCGGTGTTAATTGCTTCTCCCCAAAATCTTTGTGGCAGATCTGCTTCTCTCAGTAGGCTTCTAGTCATGTCTAATAGCGACCTATTTTTCCTTTCTGCAATGCCATTTTGGCTCGGACAATACGGCACTGTTAATTGATGTTTAATGCCCCTTTTTCTTAAGTAATCCTCTATCCCTCTATTTATGTACTCTCCCCCGTTATCGGATCTCATTGCTTTCGGATATATCCCGAACTGGTTTCGAACCATAGCTATATAGTCGATTAGTTTATCCTGTACTTCATCTTTATGTTTTAATAAGTATATTACAGTAAATCTAGAGTAGTCGTCAATGAAAGTTACATTGTTTTACCACCTATTGTGGGGGTTCCTATCGCTGTGCATACGTCCGTATGCACTAGATCGAGTACTCTACCTGTTTTGTTTCTATACACTGTTTTGGGATAGGGAGCATCGCTTGTTTTTGTTTGTATGCATGTTTCGCATGTTGTTCCATGATTGCAATTATTTAATTTTATGCTATAGGCTAAGTCATCTTTAACCATTTCCTTTATGGAATTATAATTTTTATGCCCTACACTGTAAAAAAAATTTTCCTGAAAAAAACGGAAATTGTACTGGCAATAGAGACGCCAGTACTATTTCCGTATTTTAACGGAAAAAAAAATTCCGTAAATTCCAGGAAATTTTCCGTGATTTCTGAAATATTCGTTTTTAAATTTCCGTTTTTTAACAGATATCTTCCGTATTTTTTAGATATTTTTATATCGTTAAAATAAATTTTATAGGACCAAAAAAAAAAACATTTCTCAAGGAACATCTCATAACCCTTCTTAATTTTTTCTTTCACTTCTTTGCGAGTTTTCAGCAAATTACCTACACTTGCTATGACGGGGTTCGAACGCGGAAACTTCTGTGTAGTAGACTGGCGGGTTAACCCATTACGCTACGAGCGGACACTTCGTTACCTCAAATGTTGTTATTTATTCTAAAGGATGCAAAAACGAAGGTTTCATAGTTGGATTTTTTCAATATTTTATTTTCATAAGTTTTAATATCTTGCTTTATTATTTGATGCTTTATAACAGATAAATTTTAACTTTTTATGTATTATATGCGTAAAACATTGCATTAAGACTAATGTTTGCTTCTTTTTGCAATAGTACATATACTTTTTAAAATTATTTGTCTGTTGATCTATTTATCAATTCCAGTAAAAATAATATCTTAAGTAGAAGCATTTATTACATGCTATTAAAGTAAATTTTCTTTATCTCTTATTTTAAAAACTTATGTGAATAAACAATTTTATAATAAATTAAATTAATATATTTAATCTTTGCTGAGAGCTTTTGTGTACGATTCTGTTAAACTGAATAATTTTATAAAATCAAAACAAAAAAAATAGATTTTTAGAGAAAATTGTGAAATTAATAACCTTAGGATAGGTAAGTTTAAATTTGCACTTGATAATTTAGTTTAATTTATAAAATTATAAACTAACGAAATATATTATAAACTTTATAAAATTATGAACTTCATTTTTATAAAAGTAAACAAAAAGTTATTAATTATTTTTAATAAATTTAAAGACAAAAATATGAACTTCGTAAAATTATAATTTATAAAATAATAAATTTTAGTTTAATTCACAAATTTATAAGACAAATCAGCTTAGTTTAACACCTACATACCGATAATTTGCAAAAATATTATTTTATAAATCCTTAAAAATATTTAAAAAAAAAAAGATTTTTAGCGAAAATTTTGAAATTAATGACCTTGGGATAGGTATGTTTAAATTTGGATTTATTAATTTAGTCTAAATTAATTTAGTTTAATTTATAAAATTATAAACTAACTAAATCTATTATAAACTTTATGAAATTATAAACTTTATGAAATTATAAACTTCATTTTTATAAAAGTAAAGAAAAAATCATTAATTATTTTTATAAATTTAAAGAAAAATATATAAACTTTCTAAAATTATAATTTATAAAATAATAAATTTTAGTTTAATTCTCAAATTTATAAGACAAATCAGTTTTGTTCAATACCAATAATTTGCAAAGATATTATTTTACGAAACCTTTAATAACCCAATACTGCCTCACGTTAATAAAATTAAAATAAAATTTTAAAATGTCAGTGAAAAAAGTCATAATTTGAAGCACTATAAAGAAAAAAAGTAGATTAAAAAAATATTTTTCTGTAATTTATATAAATAAAGTAAATTTTTAAAGATTTCACTAAAAAATAAAAAATATCATTATTATTTTTACAAAAATTTACTGTCCAGACACGGGACCGGTTAGAATGAGGTCCAGGATTGGCCCGTGTCTAATGACAGAAAATAGGCCCACGGGTAGGACCGGTCCAGGCCTAGAAGTTGTTTATATAATAGGCCTTCTATCCTAGAAGACCCTGGACCCTAATAAATACAACAATCTTAATTCGCATTTCAAACAAGGCGATATCTGTATGCAAACCTCTGAATGTTATTTACGAAAATGGGGAAATACGGACATTGTACTGTTTTGAAAAAAATCCATCAAATTTACGGAAAACTTTCTGCATATCTACGGATTTGAAATCTTCTTTACGGAACTAATGTCATTTACGGAAATTGTACTGTTGTTTTGGAAAAAAAACTTCTCCGTAAAATTTTACGGAAAATCTCTTGTATTTTCACGGATTTTTTTTAGAGTGTAGGCGTTTGTGCCAAAGTTCCAGGCAGTCTTTACTTTTGCATTCATGTGCCATATTTACTATATTCCTATCTGCATTTTCTAATAATTCAACTTCGTATAGGTTATTTTTCATTTTTGCCTCCAAATAGATTTTCCCATTTCGTGACAGCGTGCATTTATCTTTATCAAATAATAATTTATATCCATTCTTTGTGGCTTTACTAACTGAAATTAAATTAGATTCTAGCTCCGGTACATATAACACTTCTTTTAACGTAATTTTATTTATGCCTCCATCGGATGTTTTTGTCGTGAATGTAGTTTCTCCGGTACCTAACGAGTTTAGAGTTTTTCCGTTGGCAATTATGACGGCTGTTTTTTCTGTGTCATTTAACTTAGTAAACTCATTTTTATTGTTTAGGATATGTGAAGATGAACCAGAATCAATAATCCAGGTTTGTTTTCCTGCTTTGTCTATTAGAAAGGCTGCGTCGCTGCCTTTATCTGGTTTTGTTTCCATTCTATAATTTCTCGTGTTTACTGATTCGCGGTCAGTGTTTCCTATCTGGTTATCCGATTGTTGATAACACAACGATGATGAGTAATATTTATTTTTGTATGTTTGTTGTTTTTGTGTATTTGGATGATTGTTTCGATTTTTCAAATGCCAACATTCTCTGTACGTGTGATTTCTCAATTTGCAATACGTGCACTGTTTATCTTTTTTAAAGTTATCATTAGGAAATCTTTTCTGCGTTTTAAACGCTTTTGATGAATTTTCACCCTGGTCTGTGTTTTCAACCCTTCTGTTGTACTCATCTGTTAATTTACTTCTAATAAATTGTGGTGTGAGCTCGTCCTCATTTACGGATTCAAGGGCAGTAATTAACGTATTATAACTAGGGGGTAGCGAACAAAGCAATAAAGCTGAAAGATGGGAGTCTCTGTTTCCCCGATCGCTGGAAGTTTGTCAATTAATTCTAGAATGTATGTTATGTGTTTGATTAAGTTCCCGTTTTCTTGGAGCTTGGCTCCATAGAGCTTTCTTAACAAAAATAATTTACTAGAGAGGTTCGGCCGTTCGTGTATGGTTTTAAGTGCGTTCCAAGTGTCTCTAGCTGTGTTAAGCCCCTTAACATGAACGATTTGAGAATCGTCAATTGATAGGTTAATTATGGCTCTTGCCTTCCTGTCTTTCTTTTCCCAGTCAGTTTTGACTGGCGTGGGCCTATCTTCGGTTATTACGTTGAATAAGTCTTCTCTAATCAGTAACATTTCAGTTTTAAATTTCCAATTACTGTAATTACTTGCGTTAAGTTTTTCTACAAGCTGTATCTCACGTGATGCGGCCATTTTACTAGTTATTTAAGTTTTGTTGTTAAAGAGGAATTGCTCTTTTATTATTTTATATAAAACTTCTTATATATATCTAGTTTTCTTCAATTGTTTAACATTTCATATATATTAACAAAAAAATGCACAATATTTATTTCATCATCAAATAACTAACTATATTTTCAATAATTTTCAATTTCTTTTTAATGTGCGCACATGTATGGCCAGTAGTTTTTTTTTTTCACAAATATTATTTATCTACTAAAATATAAGACTTTCTCAGTCTCATAATCGACTGTTGGCAAAAAAGTTGCCTCTGCTCTGCGCTGTAGGTTGTCGCGCGCTAATACTTAGATAAATAAATAGATATCATTCTGGCCATGAAAACACAATTAATATAATAATATAGGTAATTTCTTACCTTTATCTTTCTTCATCAGCAGTATTCCTCATACTTCGGCTTGGTGCACATTTTTAACTGCGGTGGGTAATCCATTTATTACGAAGCTAAAGTGTTAAAAACAGAAAAGTGTTGGTTAAATGTATTATATTATTTATATTGAGTCCACACTTGCGACTTGATCACTTTTGTTATAGAGAATTATATTAAAATTTTGACTTAATATTTTCAATTTACATTTTACATACAGCTGCCTTTTGCAGCAACAGATTAAAATTATTACATCTTTCTCTATTGAGATAAAAAGGGCAACTAACTTAATAATAAAGAGTTTTTGAGTCAGAGTTCTTTTGATGACGTCAGACAGACGCAACATGCGTGGGTTGATATTAAAACTAATTTCGCGAACATATTTCACATATTAATATCATTGTTTATCTTGAGTAGGATGATTTGGCTAAAATAGAAAAGTTTGTTCATTATAGAATGATTTATTATCCCTTAATGTACTTATTTACGTGTTCAAATGTTTGTGTCCTTGAATTGCTTCCTGTTTTGAAATCAGTTAATGATATCTGAGATGGTTATAAATCCATCAAGTATTCCCAGAAAGGCTTTCAATCCAATTAAATCCATATTTTGAATTTCAATTCTGGATTTATTAATGTACTTAGATCGCTGTTTTTTAATCCTGTAATTTGTTCATTTTAGGATTTGTTCAAGTATATCACTTTGAAAACGTAAACTCCAAAAATCTATAATTTTACTAGATTCCTGTAATTTGTTCTTAGCGCAACTTAATAATCCAGGCAAAAACATTTTTAAAATATTAATTTTTGCAGTACGACTTCTGCTCACCATTGGTTCAGAGGACCACTTATTGTTATTCTTTCCATAGAAAAACTTTTTATCTTTCACTTCTCCCTCCAAAATATTATCATCATCGGATATTTCAGCTTCAGAGTCACTATTGTGTTCGCTTATAACATATGAATTCTTTTCAGAATCATCAATATCACTCTCACAATCATCAATATCACTATCTACTTTATTCATCCATTTCCGTTATGTCTTATCAAAGTCAGGATCGCCATATCGCACTTTTTTACTAGGACTAGGTAAAGAAGACATTTTTCTATTCGAATACTAAAACACTCACGCAACCGGAGTGAGAGGTCTAGCAGACCGCACTGAAATTTTGGCGCGCTATAACTGAGGGGGAAAAAATACAACAGCGTTGTGCACATGATCACGAACAGCATTAAAGGTCATTTTGAAGGTACTAAAAGCCACCTGTGTTTAAAGTACGGGAGTTACACGATATTTACAATAATAGTTTAAAGGGTGTCTCACAGACCTGCTAACTCCGATTACGGGTTAATAATGTAATTACGGGCATGGAGAAGAAGTAGAAGAAAAACTTCAATAAACAAAATTCAAAGTTATCTACTTTACAATATTTCCGTGTGTTCTTTGAAAGTTTGAAATATTAACTTAGCAAATTCAATATATGTCTTATCGCAAAAGCATCCATAAAATTAAAAAGTGTAGTTTGTAAGAAAATAAATAAACTCAATAGAGCCATATCAACAATCAGGTGTTTAGGAAATCCCGTTCACCAGAACAGATGGAACATTAAAATATTATATAGGAATGACAACTAGAAAGCTAAAACAAGATTAAAAGAGCATATGACAGATATCAAATATGACAGAAGTACTACAACAGTGGCAAGCAGGGATTTTCTCTAGCCCTGAGTGGCAAGGCTACATAGAACTGAGATTTAAAAAAATGATTTTAAAAATAGTAAGATAATTTATCCATCAAGACTTTGTTTCCCATCTGTTATTCGTGAATCAATAGAAATCTATATTCGTAACGTAAACACCTGCAATGAATGTGGCTCATTTGAATTACCTAAAATTTGGCACGAGGTATTTTTCAGTTTTAAAAAAGGAATAAAGAAATATTAATTTTCGCGTTTACAGTTGACTATTTTAAGCACCTGTTTTTTTTACGTATATGATCTCGTGATTAATGGTTTTCAAGTTTATTTTCAAATATTTGCGAGAATATGTTGTTTATCGTTGTTTATCTTTATAATGGTGCCGTATGAGCATTGAAACATATGTTGATCTTTATATTAAAATGTTTTTATAAGCCTTTTTATGTTTCTCTTTCTATCACTTTAGCATTTTATCTATATTTTAATAGACTATTTAATCAAAATAAAAATAAAATGTACACGATATTTATAATAAATGCGTGTAGCAGCTGGCGATTTTTAGATTATCATCTATGTTTAAAAATCATTAACACACTTTATTTGTGGTGTAATATACAGGTCTGACTAATACGGGGTCATGCGGGGCAGCTTCCCCGCGACTCCCTTATTTGATGCTCCCTAAAATTTTTGTTTATAGGGTGCAAAAATGGTTAAAATTGGCCAAAATAACCAAAATTCTTACGTTTCTTAAAATTTAGGAAGGGAGTGTGTTTTTTCTTTTCCTTCTCTGTTTTCGGCAGCCCCTTCTCCCCCCTTACAAAAGAAGGAACTATATAATTAGAAAACTAATGATTAAAATTTTATTATAGTAACTTAGTATTCCACTGTTTTCAAGATAAATGTTCATTATTGACCTTTTTCTCTTAATGAAGCATGTTAAAATCATTAACGATGCCCATTTGGGAGCATTTATCTTTTAGACATCCTATGACATGCGTAAATTAGCAAAATGAAAGTTTGCAAACAAATACTCAAATAAAGAAATACCAATCTATTCTTTTTTCTACTGTTTTTCTATGGTATTTTTTCTTAAAGTTGTTACCATCTCTTTTGTGATACCCTGTATACAGATGTTTATAATACCTGGTACGAAATTTATGTAGTATACATGCAATAGGTATGAAGTGTAGCACCAGTCACTTCCGCATAATTCATGAACAATTTTTATGGAGAGATAGAAGGGGCCCCCCCAGAATGATTCTTTCCCCGGGGCCCTACTTAGTCTGACTCAAGCAATGGTAATATAGGATTAGCCTGTCACGTGTAGTTTCATTAAAAAATCGTTTGGAAACCGGGATGACAAAACAACAGTAAATGACATCTCCTAGACATAAAGAACACTATTTTAGTACCAACAATTCAAGCTCATCAATCTTAAAAAAAAATTTCACACCAATTCCCAAAGTGGGATATTCGCAGTCTATCCTGACAAACATATACGTATCCAATACATTAAAATAATTTAGATGGGTATAATGTTTCCATAAGATTTTATTGAAGTTACTTATGACCATTCATATAAACCATATTTTTTACCTTTCTTTTCAATCTTTTAATGGTGAGCGTCTAAAAACTGGTTGTACCTTAACTTTTGGAGGTCATTATATATGTATAATTTCATGTAGTCCAATAATAAGTAAAATATATTTATATTTTAAGAATTATTTTACTGAGAAAATTTATATACCGTTTCTTCAACAAAATAATAAACATTCAAATACACATTCAAGTAGAACTTCTTTGGAAAAAGAACAAGATCTTCTTTATTTTTCAACATAATATGTAAAGAATACGTGTGTTCTTGACCCATTATATGGTTTAAAATTATGTAGTTCTATGCATTTTCAGCTCCAGTTAATAATAGCATTCCTTCTATACATATGTGTAATATTAAAGCGATCTGAAAATTTATGTGCTTGTAATATTACACTTTTATTATTAAAAGTGAATAAAAGTGAATAAAAATGAATTATGATACGGCACTATACTTATATGGAAACTTTTGTGTGAAATAATGGTAAGTAAATACATACCGGTATTGTCATTTAACTATAAAATTTACACTTTTTTCTTAAATAACAATTTCTCCCATCCTAAGATATATATTTTTTGTACAAAATTTAAATGTTTTCACTAAAAAAGCGTTTGCTGTTTTAAAAAATAAGATTGTTGAACGTTTAAAAAAAATCATTTCTATCTCAATATAATAAATTATATCACATTGTAATAATATATTACTTTTAAATGCTAAAGGTGCAAAATTAACAACTTAATATAAATTAAAATAACTTTTATCAGTTGTTTTACATGTTTCGACTCTTTCCGAGTCATTTTCCAAAAACAAAATGAGAATACTCTAAAGTTGCACGGGTTTTGAAGTTATTATTTTCATGTACTTTTTTAAAAATTACGCACGTTATCTATTATTTTTATTTGGTTGTTTATTTTCATATCTTTGACCATGGAGTAACTCTAGCCACAGTTTCGGTAAATTAAAAGATGTCGCATCGTTACATATTGTATTTTTGTGTGTTAGTATCTCTATGGTTTCTCTTATTATGGATGGATAGTATAGACTGGAGGGAACACTACAGCCCTGGTAAGATTATATCAAGAAGAAACCATCCAAATAAATTTCAATGAAAGTAAAATATTTCCCTCCAGTCTATACTATCCATCCATAAAAAGAAAAACCATAGAGATACTCACGCGCAAAAATACAATATGTAACGATGCGGCATCTTTTAATTTACCGGAACTGTGGCTAGAGTTACTCCATGGTCAAATATATGAAAATAAACAACCAAATAAAAATAATAGATAACGTGCGTAATTTTTAAAAAAGTACATGAAAATAATCACTTCAAAGTCCGTGCATCTTTAGATTATTCTCATTTTGTTTTTGAAAATGACTCGGAAAGAGTCGAAACATGTAAAACAACTAATAAAAGTTATTTTAATTTATATTAAGTTGTTAATTTTACACCTTTTAGCATTTAAAAGTAATATATGATATCTATCTCTATTGAATTTTTTTGAACAGATTTTCAGTAATCCACAAATAATTAAATCCTATTTGCAAAATAAGACATTTTCATGTCAAATTATTTTCCTCAAACCTGAAAGGGATTTAGTAAAGTATATTTGTATATGATTACACTATAAGAATCAATGTTAGCTAGCAAGATGTTTACATGTCACGTAGTGCATTTAATTTAAATAAATGCTAACATTAATTAAATTTAAAATGCTAAGGGATTAAGTTGGTCTTAAATAGGATTTAAAAGAGAGTAATATGTAGAAATTAGCCATTTTAAACAAGAATTTTCGCAGTCTTGATTAATGAATTTGTTCATTTTACAAATTAGTTTCTTCTAATACTGGCAGGAAATCCATGTATTTAGTGTTTTATAATTTATTTATTCAGTATATTATAATCTGACTGTGTGTTTGTATTTCGTACCTACTCCTCCGAGAGTAGGTTATTAACGTTGAAAACAACGTCAATTATTCGTAAGGACCCACCACTGTAAAAAAAGACAAATGTCCCTTAATCTACGAAATAACAATGTAACCATGAACAAAAATGTACAATGGCCACTTTCGAAATACCCATGATACCAAAAAGCTTGCTTTATCTTTCGAAACCTTAGAAACCAGCATATTTTTAAGATTCGAAGACGGATTTATAAAAAGAATTTTTCCTTTGCTGCCACAAATTTTCGGAAACGTTTCCGAATAGTTTTATCATGTATTAATCAGTTTTCTAAACCGAAAATATCGATATTTAATACTTGGAAATTTTTCCATAGAAAAATTTCTTACGCCTTGCAATCATAATATTCAAATTTTAATTGCTTATAAGGCGTAGAGCCAACATGGTGAAAAAGCACCCAAACCGGGACTCCAATCCTGGTCATCAGTATAGCGCACTGACGTTCTACCAACTGAACCACTTGGGAACGATACTCACCTTGGCACTTTCTCACTATAACATGTTGGCAAGGCTACAAACGCAGTACAAGATGGAATATTTTCCGTGAGCCACCCGTGAGCTGAATTCCTGCATTAATAATTTTCCTTTTATGCTTTATTACAAAAAATAAAGTTAGGCTTTAACAAATATTTATATACGAGGGAAAGTCATTAAGTAAGTCACAACAAATAATTGAATAATAAGTTAAATGATATTCACTTCAAAACTATTTTTATTTCTCAACATATTCTCCACCAATACTTATGCACTTATATCACCGTTTCATCAGTATCCCAACACCAGCTGCATAAGATTCTTCGGGTTGCTTTATCAGCCACGTTAGGACTTCAAGTTGAACCTTTTAATAATTTTTGAATATCATTTTGCAATTTCTGCAATATCCACCATGCAGCTTCGACTTAGCTTCTACCGATTTTCATATCTTTGGTCCACTAAAAAACAATCTTGGAAGCAAGATGATGTTCACAGATGATGAAAAGGTTCAACTTGAAGTCCTAATGTGGCACACAGCAACCCAAAGAATGTTATGCAGCTGGTGTTGGGGCATGATAAAACGGTGATATACGTGCATAAATATGGGTGGAGAATATGTTGAGAAATAAAAATAGCTTTTAACTGAATATCATTGTAAGTTATTATTTAATTATCTTTTGTGAATTACTTAATTACTTTCCTTCGTAATATATTTATGCAATATATTTTATGTATCATAAAATTTACTTAAAATCAAACAAAACATTTAATCTTTTATGCAGAATAAGATAATTAATTCTCATAAATATTTCAAATTATTCATCAGTCAGCATTAACAAAGAAATGTGTTTCATTTTAAGAGTAATTGAATTCTCACGACTAGTCATGAAAGTCTTTGATATTTAAAGAATTACCAAATCATTATTTATATAATCCTGAACAATGCTCGAAATGAGACTTTCATACCCCAAGTGGAAGCAATTTTTCGTCGTTAAGTAATGAACCTGTGCGGCTCCAATACGATTAATTATATGATAACATAATGAACTTGTCAATTTATAAATTCAGATATTCTTTAAAATTACAGTTTATTGCTAGCTGTTTCTCAGAATAAAACATTTAAAAGTGGAATACCATTTTGCTTACCCATCATACGTAATATGAAGTAAATCTTGTAATCGTTTTGAAAATCGAAAAATTTGTTTTGGCGGATTTACACGTTTTAGACACTAAAGATTCCGAAAAACTTATTTAAAAAGAAAAAAAAATGCCATCCGTCTGTCTGTCTGTGTGTGTGTGTCTGTAAACGCTCTATCACCCGAACAAATTAAGATAGAGACTTGAAATTTGGTATGTACTTGGTATGCAATAATGGGAAGAAGCTTATTGAATTTCAGTAATCTCGATTATGCGGAACGTTTTTTTCTTTTTTTTCGGACTGATCTTATGATTTATCAGGGTTTTTTATTATTAATAATATTATTTTTCACTTTTATGATGGTTAGAGAAATATATTTTCAAGTGTGGCAACTTTCCCTGGGGCTATTTTACATTATTGAAGCCAAACTGGTGGTCATTGTTAAGATAGAATTGAAAAGCATTTCAAGCTTGAAAATTATTTAAAATGTCGTTAAATTAAGTGGCAGTTTTGAAATAAATTTCAGTCAAAAGCTAATTTTTTTTCTAATTCATGATGTAAGAATTGATATTGTAAAATGTTGTAAAAAATAGAAATTTGTAGTATTTAGAAGTGATGTAAGCACGATGAAAGCTAAAGTGATAGCGCCGTTTGTTGTCACAACCGTTATACATTTCTAAAAATTGCCACTGTGTTTTCGCTGGCGTACAAAAGTAGACTACCATTTTTAGACATCGAAAGAAAAATTCACAGTGAAAGAAATATGACTCTTCCATTAATAAGGAACTGTTAAATGAACTCATAATAAAACTACCAAAATAATTCCTATAAAATATTAGCCTTACATTGTTTATTCTAGCTAAAAATGCAATCATTATTTCACGGGTTTTTTTCTACCATAACACTATTTTTAATAATTTTAATTTTCCTGAAATACTTTACTTTTGTGAATTTTTTTTATTAAAAAATGAAATCTTCTAACCTATAATTTAAAAAAACAGTAATTGTTAACATGTAATCAAGGTATGCAATCCGGATGAAGCAATCAATAAAGGCTCCAATTCTAATCTTTATAATTAAGAATGGAAAAATCAGTTAAAAGTACGTCATATAAAATTTTCTCTTTAGTTTTATCAATGTTAAAATGCATTTCAAGCTAAGCATAACGTTATTTACACCGTCGAAAACCTTTCACACGTACTTTATGTACATTACTTTTATGATTAAACACCATGTATACAAATAAAAACATATTTTGTATTCAATTGTAATGAAAAAATGGCATCCACATAATGCGTAATGATAAAATAAACCCAGTGGACAATATTCCCGTGACGTCATAATACATATCAATTTTTATTCACTTATAAAAATGAAGTACACGTGATAAATATTTTCACCGACATTTAACTTGCAAATTAAAAAATTCGGCCTAAAAGCCACGTGCTTTTTAATATTTATTAATTCTCTTTTATCCTGGCAACCACAGAGTTCCTCATTACTCTGTGCCTCGCAACAGTGGAGTTAACCGATTGCCGACTTTATGATGTCATACACAGAAGTAAAATTTTAATTTAAAATTACCGCTAATTAATAAAATTTTTGAACAAACGAATGTATGATAACAAATCTGTGTCCAAATATCTTTCATTTAAAAAAAGAATGATGTAATTTGATGCACTAGTTTGTTCTCACGAATTGTCGAAAGAAAGCGCTTAGCGTTTTAAATATATAGAAGATATTAAGGACATCCAAGAGTAATGCTGATAGACTGAGTAACATATGATACTGATAAGATCTGCGAATAAGTTTTAGAGCACATTTGTAAATCCCAGATTATGATTGTTTTTTAAATCAGTTCTATTATAATTAAATTATTTTCGTAAGGAGAAAAATACTTATAATATTTACAGTCAAGATATTAGTTAATTATATACATTTCCACGCATTATTATTTTTTGTTTTTGTTACAAATAATTAAATTATTTGAAAACTGATTAACTACAATGAAAGATTATAGTTTGTGTCACTAACATAGAGGACAACGCGAAGATTCTATCACTGAAATGTCCAAATTCAAAGACAATGTGGACATCACTGGATCTTTCACAGAAATATTATATGTTGAAGGATTCGGTGAACTGTAACAAACTGATACTTTTTAAAAGCTTAAGCAATCGTCTATAACATAAGCAATATTATTTTTGAGGGGGGGGGGGGGGGGGTTCGGAGTCCATTTAATTAAAATACTTATTAAATGTTTCAAATAAATAATTTTTTTCAGAAAAAGCGAACACACTCACTTTGAAAGTCTATAAATAAGAAATACTATTCACTTTCAAACTTAAAACGTAAGGAAACAAAAATTTAGTATCTTCCACTATAAAGAAATAACATTTAATGATTTTAACGAGAACTTTTTATTTTTATGAAATCAGTGGTAATAAATCTACAGCTTATCTATGTCTGCCCATTATGACTTATTTACTCGACTTAGAGCTAATAAAATCACAAATCTTTCTCTATACTTTATAAATGAAACTAATATCTTCTTAATGGAATTGTCCATAGGAAGTATTAACTTGGCATCTTACATTTCAATTAATATTTTTTCACCAGAACATGTTTATAAATATTGTATCTAAATTTTAATGTTTGTGGTGTTTGGGGAGACAAATTTGATCAAACATTTGAAGTAAACATTACTAGTAATAGCATTTTAAATAAAGGGAAATTTAAAATACCCTTTCTAGAAGGGTATGTTTTCTTAGTGATAATTATAATCGTCTGAAAACCATTAGTTATTCTGTAGTGAAATTTGTGAATAAAATTTATCAAAAATACATGCTTTAATAAAAATAATAAGGGGTATTTTTTATTCATCCCAAACAGAAATTAGTTTAAAAGATAGTACTGAAACATTCAGAAAATCGTATTAAACAATTTACTATTTTATTGCATATCTTATCAGAAACATGCAACGATATGGCCCACGCAAAAATTGATAACAGATGGCGCCAGATGTTATTGAGAAAAAACAAAATGGAGGTTTTCAACACATAGACTGACAGAGCAGAAAACATAACTGACTGAAGATGCCTGAGAGCGACAGCTGAAAATATTTTTACTGTTTTACAATTTTTAACAGATTGACTGGCTTTGTGTAGTTTTAAAAGTATTCTTTAAGACATGTACAATGTCTGTTTATGTGTTGGAAAAAAATGTCTGTGAAAATAGGTAGTACAAAGAATTATTAAGTGGTACAAATTAGGTCTGTGACAGTCCACGGTTCTGATTTGTCATATTCTATGTACACTTCTATTTATATGAGAAATTAATATATATATTTTTTATTTACTTATTTTCATGTACGGTATGGTTACAGTACCCATATACAATTATAACGTACTTTCAATTTCAATTATGTTTTTAATATTAGTTCTATGTATTTTCTGAAATTGTTTGTAGGAGAATGACAAAGCTAGAAATATATTTTACCTAGAAATAACAAACAAAAAGTCATTCCCTTAGAAAAATTAGATGCAGTTTTGTTTACATATCCTAACTGTTAATAAGCATATTATAATTTATTGGTGACCCACATTTTGATAAATTATTTTTGTTTTTAAAAAGATACTTTATTTTAGAAAATATTCTCAAGTAAGAAAATGAAAATGTAAGTAGCACTATGTTTCAAATTTATCCTTTTACTTACCAATCATACTTGTACAGGGTAAGTCTTGTAATCGTTTTGAAAATCGAAAATAAATATTTGACGGATTTACACGTTTCAGACACTGGAGATTCCGAAAAACATATTTTTAGAAAAAAAAAATTACCGTCCGTCTGTCTGTGTGTGCGTCTGTGTGTGTGTATCTGTGCGTCTGTATGTGTGACTGTCAGCGGTCTATCTCCCAAACAAATTGAGATAGAGACTTCAAATTTGGCATGTAATTAGTATGTAATAATGGAAAGAAGCATTTTGAATTTCAGTAAACTTGATTTTCCGGAACTATTTTTTTGGACTCTCGAAATATTCGTTCTGATAAGAGGTATATAAAAATTTTCGAAATTGTTTATTTTAAGGAATGAAAATAAAAGACAATAAAAAACATAGATTTTGCATGAAGAATGAAGGCGATCGGATAATGAGTTGCCGGCATATTTGTAATCATATTTACCACACTCTTCAATTTTTCATGACCCTGTATTTCATTCAAATTTCATGCAATTATTTAACTCAAATTCTAATTCCAATATTTTAATTGGAAATGAGACGTTTAATCCGACGCAGTAAACCGTTAGTTAATATGATTATCAGTTTTGGGGTTATAAGGATGTTTCTTTTACGCAATTCAGTAGTAGAGCATTTAAAGTTTATCACGTCATCAAGCCACGATTTTATTCGAATTGCAATGCATTTTATAAATAGTTTACACATGTTTTATTTTCATGTTTTATATTTGCATATCCATGGTGGGTAAGTATTACGGTGGCCCCCAACGACTAGTTTATATTTCGTTTAAAAACATATTCTTGTTAATAACTGTACAATCACTCGTATTTTAGTAATGCCATTTATATATATAATTTAACAGTTTTATTAAATATCTGAGAGAATTAAAGTTAAAATGATTTTCAAAAAATGTTTCCATTTTCAATTTTCAGTTTCAAATAATCCTTTAATGCGTTCCATTTAGGAATAATATTCTTCGTGTTAAATCGAGAAATAGATATTTCCGTTTTTAAGCGGTAAAAATAATGACTTTCTTTTTACTGAAGTATATACATAAAGCCAAAAATAAATTCGTAAAATCGGCTTAAAACTAAAGCAAATAATATGAATGATGCTTTTAAATGATGTTTTTAAATCTTCTTATGATGCATATTTCGAGTCAAAAAACGAATGTTATCTAAATAAGTTGTTAGCAGTGTAAAATGAGTCCTTTTTAATCCAGCTTATTGATCCTTATAAGTAAAATTATTAATTTCAATTTAAGCCCAAATGTTTAATTTCATCTTACAATACGATTAATTCAACAATTGTTACATTTATATCATTTTAAAAGACGGAAAATTACTAAAAGAACGCAGGGTTATTTTTTCTAACCAGCGAAATTTCTGTCCCCGCTTCAAAAATAATCAATAAACTTGTATAAAAATTAAACAGAATGCTATAATACGTTAATCACATGTTTTTATGTATGTCACCAAAGACATCGCTAAATTAGAAAAATACGCAATATCTCAGGAACTATTGGACTTAGAAGAATATACTTGGTACTATTCTATTCAGCCTAGAAAAAGGCATTAAAATATCTTATTGTTTGTCACATAATTATTATAGATGATTTTTAAGTTTATTCTTTTTTTTATTCGCCTTAGGGGCGGAGTTTTAGAAAATCCTTTCTTAGCACTCGTCTACATACTAAGAAGTATTTTCCCTCCAGTTTTCATGTTTCGAGATTCAGTAGTTTGGGCTGTGCGACGAATTAAATAACAACTTACAATGGTATTCACTTCAAAATTATTTTTATTTCTCGAAATATTCTCTAACAATATTTATGCAGTTATACCACCTTTTTATCAGTGCCCCAACACCAGCTGCATAACATTCTTTGGGTTGCTGTCTCAGCCACATTACTTCAAATTGAACCTTTTCATCATCTGTGGCCCCTATCTTGTTTCCAAGTGGACTAAACAGATGAAAATCGCTTGGGGCTAAGTCAAAGTTGTATGGTGGATGTTGAAGAAGTTGCAAGATGATGTTCACAGATGATGAATAGGTTCAACTTGAAGTCCTAATATGTGGCTGAGACAGCAACCCAAAGAATGTCATGCAGCTGGTGTTAGGGCACTGATAAAACGGTGATATAAGTGCATAAATATTGGTGGAGAATACGTTAAGAAATAAAAATAGTTTTGAAGTGAATACCATGGTAAGTTATTATTTAATTATCTGTTGTGAGTTACTTAATGACTTTCCCTCGTATATTATTAAATTTTCAATAACTGACCTTATCTTAGTGGGTTAATTTCAGACGTTATTGTGAATAAAAACTACATACCGGGTGTCCCAAAAATGACCGATTGATTTTAAAATTCATTAACTAGCAAACGGTGATAGATATTTAAAAAATTCTTGCAGGAGGGTTATGTATGATGTCGGGAGTTTTTTTACTGCGATTCTTGAATTTAGTTCGAATTTCAAACAATAGATGGCGCTGACAGCGGTTGGCGCTCATTCGAGGGCGAAACTGACGTCACTCAGCATTGATGCGAAGAAAGGAGATTATCTCGCTAGTCAGATCTCGCTAGTCAGAACTTTATTTTCACACATAGATTTTTGTAAAACATCTTGCCAGATCAAGAAAAAAATATCTTTTTTTAAATTGTGTACACAATATTAATATTTTTATATTATTTTCCAAATATTTTGTTTCCGCATATGCTAAAGTCGATTAAGAGTTTCTTCTTAAGTTCGTAGGACTGATTGATCTTTAAATTTTTTCAAATATCAAGATTCTTACGCACTGTTGTTATTTATGCAGATTGATTTCTTTTCTAGCTGCTATATTAGATATTTTATTCTTATATATTCAGAAATAATGAACACATGTGCTACCATTTCTACAATATGCATATTTTCTTGTTTAATAAGGCTGGGTTAATAAATAATTCATTTTTACAAGAAATACTTTAAATAATAAGCATTTATATACAAAGCAGTTGCTCATGAAAGGAACAAATATCCTTTGAAATATGTATATTTATTAAATAAATGTTATTCAAGTTCCTGTAACATATGTATTTTATATGTCTTCTTATATAACATACAAAACAGCGTTTGATTTTTAAATATTTTTCAACAATCAATTTTTAACGTTGAGAACATTAATCAAATTTATTATTTTTAACTATGCATAATTAATTTAAATAAACTAATGATTATTGCAGTTTAACAGAAACCTGTTATCGAAAAAGAATATGTGATTCTCATGGAGCACCTTATTTAAATACATAAATATATTCTATATATTATTTTGGCTTTATCAAAATTGCCATAAACATATCTAAGATTGCACAAAGGTTTTCGTTTAATATTCCTTTCAAAACACTTTAGCCTTTCTTCAATAAATCCAAATAAATTTCATTTTCAAAAAAAAAAATAATAATAAAAGTACAGGTTTATCAATCATGAAATAATACATGATTGATAAACCTGTATTTGTTTTTTGAAATTTTGAATAACCTTTTCCATACCACTCTTGGAGTAAAATTATTTGTTCCGGGCAAGGCTAGAAGAAACGAAGAGACAACAACTATTAGTTTTGTCACTGATGAAGCTCCGAGTACGTTTCGGTTGAAAACGTTTTGATTTTTTAAAAGTACTTCAATGTGATTTTAAAATGTTTTACGCACCTTTGAGCAATGTATTTACATTTATTTGCATCTTTATGCATTTTAGCTACATATATCCAATGTTCATTTTGAATCTTTCAACTATCTTTTTTTATCTCTTGCTTACACATTTTAGATTTCATTTATTTCACAAAACGGCTTGTTCTTATTCTTACTAAAAGCTACCCTTATTTGCGCTTAATTTAAAATATTTTTCTACTGCAAAACATTACATGTTTAATTAGATGCTAATTGCTGTTTAAAAATATATGGTATGACATATAATAAAACAGTTATGCGTACGTCCTTTACACTCATATCTGTCTCTATTCTCTCCTTTTAATTCTATTCGCTGATACTTTTTTTTTCCGTCAATGCCATTGGCTATAACAGTTTCACTGCAACTTCATATATCTCAGCAAATATTACTTTAGTAATTTTGGATTAGTGATTATCAGTTTAATGCTACATAAAATCTGTCCGTAATTCTTTTTAGATCTACTGATCCTCTATCTACCTTGATACGTATAAAATTAAAATTTCCAAACTTTTCCAAAAACAAAACCCTTTATTGCCATAAACGGTTTAATATTATAGAGAACAAACAGCGTCTGAAATATTATTGCAATAGGAAGCTTACTTTTAGAAGTAATAGTTTAAAGTTTGTCTGTTGGTCAGCAATATTATTTTGTTATCAATATTATTAAATAATTAGTAGCAATAATAGTTAAATAATTATTAAATAATTATTTAATATCAATAAATAATTATCATATCAATAATTATTAAATAATTACTACATTAGCAATATTATTAAAATTTAACAACTTTTCCAAAAACAGAACCTTTTATTGCCATAAACGGTTTGATATGATAGAGAACAAACAGCATCTGAAATTTTATTGCAATAGGAAGCTTACTTTTAGAGGTAACAGTTTAAAGTTTGTCTGTTGGTCAGCATTATTATTTTGTAAATACTATTGTTGCTCTAACGAACTATAAGAATGTATATTTACAGCATTTTAAAGAATTTTGTAACTATGTGTATATTTTTGCTTAATCCGTAAATAAAATGAGCCTTTTACATAAATGTTTCTTCTTTTAAGCATATAAAAGTATGAATAAATAACCATTTTGTTCTAACTTTATCATATATAATGTAAACATCTCATTTAAGTTGTGTGTGTAATTATGCTTACATCTACCCTATATATATATAATCCTAATGAAACGAATTTGTGAAACGATTTTATGAAACGAATTTGTGAAACGATTTTATGAAACGACTGATTAAACGACTGATTATGTTTCAGGGCTATTTTTAATAAAATATTAAACGCTTGATGGTGAAATTAATACCAATTGTCCATAAAAATCCGCGGATGTCAAAACTGGTAATAGAATTTTGAAATTGGAATTAGTTTTCGAGATATTAATTTTTTTCTAATTTTAATGACATTTCTGTAATGATGGCAACTAATTACTGTTTTTTTGTGACAAAAAAGGGAAAAAAATTGAAAAGGATCCCGATAGGGATTATTGATTCCTTTTTATTCGTCATTTTCAAATTGAAATTGAATTTATCTTTTATTTCAATCGATAATGAAGAAAAGATTGGGATTAAATTATGTTTTTCAGGAAAATTTGAAACAAAAAATCTCATTTCTATCGTCAAGATTCAATCGTCTGTAAGCATTTAATTTAATTTATAAACTGAAAATATTTTGAATAAATTCGTCCGAGGCTAACGAAAAAGAAAGGCTACCGCGGTGCTTTACGCGTATCTTTTTTTTACAGACCGCGGGAGTCACGTGATGCTCGAATCCACCAATGCAGGTGTACGAAAAGAGCATCACGTCACTCTAGCGGTCTGTAAAAAAAGATAAGTGGAATGCACCACGGTAGCCTGTCTTTTTCGTTAGCCTCGAAATTCGTCCAAATGACGTCATTTAAGTAAACGCAAAAGAAAGGGAGGGAAAGGAATTAATAGTAATTATTATTTATTGATATCATTTTGTTATTTTTTTGTAAAATTTAACTAAACGAATTTATAAAACCATTAATTCGGATATTTGAAACTAATATATAAAATAATAATTGCCCAACTGAACGGAAGGAGGATAAAATATCCTGCTTGGTTCTCTTTCCAATTTTAATGAGAATATGACATCAATTATGGTAAAATGACATTTACTCCTTTCTCTCTTTTAATGGCAGCAAGGAAAAAAATGCTCCCTATATATTTGAGAAATGCTATTAAAGTTTAAAACAAATGAATATTTCAGTAGCATTACTTTTTTTAATAATGAATTATATGTTTACACATAAATAACAAAGAGAAGAAAAAACTACAAATAATTAAATTACTATACTCGAAACACACTTAAAGTGTAAATTACGTTATATATTAAAATGATTTTCGTTTCTTTTCCAATGTAGGGGCCTTCGCGAGATACAGAAAGGAACCTTGGCGATGAATTGAAATTCGGCAACATGTTTTCTAACAATCTATTCGCTTTTTGATATACACTAGCAATTATTTCGATATTTATACAATTTATTTAATATAAAGAAGCCATTTATCTATTTTTATGTACAAAAAAGAGGTAAATTGAAAGACAATTATAAGTAAATTGTAGATACACATATAAATACATGTATAAACAAGCATAAAAGTTCGGTGCTTTTCCAGTATATGGGGACTTGACGAAACAGAGGAAATAGCCTTTAGGAAATTTGGCAACATGCTTTCTGTCAACCTATTCACTTTGTCATTTCGTACACAGCATTTTTTCAATATTTATACAATTTGTTTAGCGTAAAATGCCATTTATCCTATTTTATATATAATCAGAAGTAATTTGTATAGAAAAAACAATAATAAAAAACGCATATAAATGAAAAAAATCGTCGAATTTGTTTCCATGGCTGTTTATGTCATTTGGCACCAAATCTCACTTTCTGATCCCCGAATTGCGCCAAGCTTTTTAAAAAAGCGTCAAGACCCCTATAATAGAAAAGCACCAAAAGTTCATTGGGTTTGTTTTCATAACTTTTGGCAACAAATCTATGTATATTAACGAATCTATCCCTTTTTGAAGCTCGAATTAAGCCAAACCTAAAAGCAAAGGATCCTATACTGGAAAAGTACCCGATTTTCTTATGGACAGTATTCAAGTGACATAACATGGTGTAAAATTTTCGCGGATAGCAAATTTGTTTAAATATTTCATCAATTGATGCCGAATAAATGCAGGCATGCATGCACAAAATATTTAATTTCGTATGATAAATAATTATTAGAAAATTCGTATATACTATACATATTAAAATAAAAAATTTACATATTAAAAATAACATGAAAATATGCATGATGGTGCACTAAAATAGAGAGAAAATTAAAACCTGTTACTGAAAATGTCTAATAACATAGTACTTTTCAATACCGTGGTTCTTAATGTTAGTCACAAGCAGATGGAATTTTCTCATCCTTAAACGCAAAGGAAGAATAGAATACAGATCGTTGTTATAAAAGTCCGAGAGGTAGCCACAGTTTAAACCTAACCATTTTATACAAGCTGGTTTTCCAGTTGTAATTGATTTTACTTATCAATCCCGAAAACAGTCGTCAGTTGTCGCAACAGCTGTGTATGAGGCCATGATAATCAAAAAATGCCCCATTAAAACGTTAAAAGCATGGTAACCCAATTACAGATTTACCAATATTTTTAAAACAAAGCACGCTGTCATGTTTTTAGAGGCCTCGAAGTCTGAGCTAAGAATATAAAGAAGCGAGCGTAGCTTTGGCGAGCGTAGCTCGCATGGAGTAGGCCCCCTAGTAAATATTTAAAAAGTAAAGAAATTCAATTAGTTTTTTTTTCTAAAATAACAATTATTACTCATAATTCTTTCAAAAAGGCAACTTAAAAATATTTCTAAAAGAACAATTATTACTCATAAATTTCTCAAAATCAATTTAAAATACGAATAATTTTATTTATATTAAAAATGCAGAATTTATCTTCCGTCTGAATTGAATTAGAAACTGAAATTGTCAACCAGCTAATATGCAGTGAAAATATGATACCTTAAGAAGAATATATGCTCCGCGAATACAGTTAATGTCGCATGTAATTCGAGAAAACTCAATTTTTCAGCTAAATATCTGCCTGATGTTTTCGATGAAATGACCCTCGAATTAAATTACTTTTCTTGATAAAATCATTGATTTATTTCAGAATACTGATTATTTGTATCTATTCTGAATGTTATATAAATGTTTATTTTTTTCAAAAGAGAAAATACATCTTTAAAAATAAAATACAAAATACTCAGAAATACGATATCATGAATATCATTAACGCTTTTGAGACTAGTTGCATTTGAAAGTACCGAAAGATGTAAAGTGAGTATTGTTTTGTTTAAACAATTATTTTTAACTTTGTCTGATCCGCATATAATTTTATGGCATTATCAGGGATCTCATTTATAACTTTTAATGCCAACTGCCTGAGATGAGCTGGTATAAGGTCCCTCTTACTGACCGGAGCAGAAAAGCCGAAGTGGAAATGGACCCTGGGGAGTATCCTCAAAAAATGTGGAATGCTTCACGATTTTTTTGATAATGTATTAATCAGTTTTTTACCTGGAATATAGGTGTTTTGGATGCTATCAATTTCCATGTTCAACACGCAGGTTTTACAGACAAACATGATAAAATAGCAGCATTAACACTACATAAAAATTACGTGCGCCATTAATGTTATTTCCTTACTCTTGCATGTATAAAAACAATTACGCGTATGAAAATGTTTAATTGAGCATTGATAGCATCCAAAATTCCGATATTCCTGCTGTTAGAAAACTGTTTAATACACTATAGCACTACTCATAAGCGTTTCCGAAAATCAGTGACAGCAAAAGAAACTTTGTTTTACAAATGCTTCTTTAAAGCTCAAAAATACATTGGTTTCTGCGGTTTTTTAAAAATAAAGAACGCTTTTCGGAATCGTGGGTTACACGGAAGAGATTATTGTGTGTTTTCGTACGTATTTTTAGTATATTTTTGTAGAAATATACATTTGTCTTTTTTTTTTACAGTGAATTGTAATTAATCTGTCATTTTTATTTGTCTATCTAAGCTCTAATCTTCGTAAAAATTTGCCAATCGCAACGAAATCGGTATATGATATTAAGGTATACTTTTAAACGTTTGTGGAATGTACTACTTCATCGATTAATAATCATATCGTACAATATTTTTTCTTGGGTTGTTCGGAAAGTTCTTTCCGTTTGGGAAAATTGTATCGTACCGGAAAATTCTATCATTTAATTATTAGACATTAATTCCGATATCTAATGTCTAAGAATTGTCGGACAGAATTTTCAGGTACGAATTGTTTTTCCCAAACGGAAGGAGCTTTCCTAACAACACAATATATATTATCATCTAACATGTGTCAAACATGGGAAGGGGTTGTTTCTTTTTAAAATCTTTGTGGTTTAAATGACTTGAATAATAATAAAGAGCTGTGACAAATGAACTCTTTTTGATAGCCTACTCTCATCAAAATACACCAGCTGACACGATAAAAGTAAATAAAAAACCGCTAAAATTACAAGAAAATGGCTTAATGTTTTGATTAATGCATTTCCATTTTCTTTCTTTCTTTAATTACGGCACACCCTTTTCTGCCCAAAGCGATTAAACAACAAAATAGCAAAAAAGTACTATAATATATTGAACATTTTATTTTAGATTCCATAAAAAAGCGGATATCAAACCTAAACTTTCAATAATATATTAGCTGACCCGCCGGCGTAGCCCGTGCCCGTGATAATAACCTTAAATATTACCTAAAACCATGATTTTATATTATCAAAAGAAATTCTTTCCAATTGAACCTAAGGTGGGCTCTGCTGCCTTAGGCAGCGCACACCGTCGACTTTGTATGATTTTATTTTTTTAAAGGAAAATCTAGCCAAATGAATCTACAGTTGTACATCCGCTTTCTGCAGCATACACCGGGCATGTTATGCACGCTCCAGACTGTTTTGATTTTATAATTTTAAACGAAAGACCGGCACAGCTAAGGCTCGTGACCTTAAATAGATAATTCAGTGTTGAATGAGTTTACATTCTTAAACGAGCCGCCTAAAATTGGAGCCCCACTAACTACGGTAGCGTACATTCTTTAATTTGTGTGATTTTATATTTTAAATGAAAAGCTATCAACGGTTAAAGGTGCTGTTATTATAAAGATTTACTATTTAATTTCTGCTTTTTTGATATATTAAACTTTCATTTATTACCAAAAATTCTCGCGAAAACCTTAATAAATCCCCAACCCCTCACACTTTTAAAATTATACTCAAAATGATATCTCTTTTTGTTGAAAATGTAGAAGTTTCCCAGCGCATGCGCTGAAATGAAAATCCCCTCCGAAAATATTCAAAGTAGAATTAAAACAGGAAATTATCTTCAAAGGGACTGAGAGAGAGAGTGAGAAAAAAGAAAAGTTTGTCGGATTAGTGAAAGGACTTCCAGAAAAAATATTTTTTAAATAATAAATATTAATAATTTCGTTAACCGAAGACAGCATAAGAAAGGAAAAGGAACCATCTATAAGTGATTATTTTTTTCGTATTTCGTTCAGGAAAGCTGATGTAGCTTTTTAAAAATTGCAGAAAGAGTGGAAAAAGCCCCAAACGGCATTAAGAAAATATTTTTTGAAAGGGTAATGTAGATATATTTTTTTAACAAATAATAGCATTGTAACCGGAAAAGTAATGCTTCTATAAATGGATATTTTTTTTTCTTTCTTTTTTGTATTTTGTGGAGGAGGGAGGATATAGTTTTTAATGGGTATTTATTTAATATCTCGCGAATTTCCAAAAACTCAAAATTCTGAGCCTCGTGTACATTCGGACCTGTCCTTTGCACAATCTTTATCCAAATTTTCAGACCTCTGCCTATGGTAGATTCTATCTACCTGCGGTAAATCTTCCTAGTGATCACCGCCACACAGACGAACATCTATCTTCGATTAGTATAGATGCTTTATATTTCGTCTTGATTCTTATCAATTAAAACCGGATGTAGAATCTTCATTTTCTAATTAATTGAATGCTATACATATTATATTAATTTTCGTTTTTTTCTCTAGATATTTAGTACGTTTCCATCTGTATTATACAAAAAATGTTTTATTTTGCATTACATTATCGCCAATTAAATATGAGGAACATGTTTATTATTTTTAAATTAGCTTTTAAAATGACTTATAAAACTGACGCTATTTATTTATACATACTACACATGAACATGGCAAAATCTGCTTTATCTAAACCAAATATTGTCTTTCCTGTTTCTTTCAAATTAACAACTAATTTTTAAATACCATTTATGTTTAATAGAAAATGTCTATAAACATTATTAATAATTTCCTTTTTCTATTTTTGCATCACATTTTAAAAAAAAATCTCTAAACAAAGTTTATATTCAAGAGAAAACCTTATTTACTTTATTTTTACTTTCCCCTTTAAGGTTTTAAAAATTTTAGTTGATAAATGCAAATTAACTTATTCTAATGACATATGTACTTACATTGTTTAAAAAAATGAATTTGAAAGAAAAACATTTCAGAATAACCTAAAATTTCTAACAACTTTCTGCTTGCATAAAATAAGCGTAAATAAGCTTTTAAAATGCTTTAATTTTATGACTTCTCAAAAACTAAGTTTTTCTGTATTTACCATAAAATAGTTTTATGAACGGCAAACCTTTAACAAAAATATTCAACGATAAAATTAACTTTGTTGTTTGGAAAGTATTTTAAATATTATCGTTGTTTTGAAAATGTTTTTTCTCCGACAGATTTTGTTTTCACATTTAAAATTTGCATATAAATAGAATTTCTGTAATCGCACAGTTCTGAATAAATAGTAAATTTTTACTGCCATTGTATGCATTTAGTTTTATAAAATTTCCACTTAAATTAATTTCGAGTTATTGTTAAGTCGTAGTTTTTGAAAATATTTTTAAATGCGTTGGTTGAAATTTTCATAATTTTAAAGCTAATTTGGGATTTATATTTTTACATAAATTTAAAGCCTAAATGTTAGATTTAAAAAAAAAAGTATATAGTTGAAAATATCACCTACCTCAGTTTTATTTGAAACATTACAATTATGATTAAAAATTTACATTCGGATTTACACTGAGAAAAATGACACTTTCAAATCTGAGTAAATCGATGTTTTAATTTTATTGTGAAACTTTTTGTTTCAAATAAGACGACCCAATACCTTCAACTCTTAAATACCGAATATACTCAAAAAATTGAAACATGGACATTCTCAAAACTGAGTACATAGAGGTCAGTTCATACTCATTTTTGAAAGATGGACATAACCAAAAATGATTAAAATCAATTCAAACTCATTTTTGAAACATGGACATACTCAAAAATGAGCACATAGAAGTCAGTTCATACTCAGTTTTGAAGCATGGACATACTCAAGTTTGAGCACATGATGTTTTGCACGTCATCGTTTCATTAGACAACCAAATATAAAGTATTAGAGATCTATAATCCCTAAATTTGTGTTGGTCTCATCTTTTAATAATCATTGTTTCATCTTTTAAGTGCTTGTCTAATCTCTTATAAAGTAAGCAAGTGCCCAAAAATATTCTAATTTTTTAAGGGGTGCCAAATGTCACACAGCGAAAACTCAACCCTATATATTTTAATGAAGATCTGTAAGATTTATAGTTTAGTGTTGATTTCATATTTTAATTTATAAACTAAGGGACAAAAATAATTTTAAATTTTGGAGGATAATCTTTGGTTGAAGTGCGATTTCAATTTGAAAACCTATATAATTTATTCGAAATCTGTATACATTTTAATGTAGACATCCTGAAATTTATCACTGAGCACACATTATTAAAAAAAACTTAATTTTTGGTAGGTTGAACCGCATTGCATTTTCATAGAGCAACCGTATCTATTTTATCTGATACTTGTAATCTTAAATAAGCGTTGATTCCACGTTTTAAATAACGACCAGTGCAGCTAGCTATCCTTAATGTTTTAAGGGTTGGTACTAATAACGGCATCGTTTAATTAGGCAAAAAAATATAGTGTATCAGAGATCTGTAATCCCTACATTTAAGTGTTAGTCTCATCTTTTAATCCTAATCGTTTCACCTTTTAAGTGTTTTTCTAATCTTTTATAAAGTAAGAAAGTGTCCAAAAATACCAAATTTTTAAAGGGTTGCCACAAGTCGTACCGTAATTTCACTAGACAACCCTATATAATTTAATGGTGATCTTTAAGATCTATAGTTGAGTGCTGATTTCATATTTTAATTTATAAACTAAGTGACCAAAATAGTTTAAAATTTTAGAGGTTTGCCACTTAATGCATCGAAATTGTACATAACAACACTATATACATCAGTAGACCTTTTTAAGCCTTACGTGTTTACGATGGTTTCAGATTTTAATTAATGAACTACGTAGGTTTCCAAAATATGCTATGATTTTGGAGAGTTCACTTGTTACATCGCGTTTAACTAGACAGCCCTATAAATTTCAATAGATACAAGTAAGCTTTGTATTTTAGCGTTTATTACTTACCCATCATACGTAGTATAGAGTAAGTCTTGTAATCGTTTTAAAAATCGAAAAAAAAATTGACGAATTTCACGCTTCAGACACTGGAAATTCCGAAAAACGTATTTGTAGGAAAAAAAATTTGCCGTCCGTCTGTGTGTGTGTCTGTAAACGCTCTTTCTCCCAAACAAATTGAGATGGAGACTTGAAATTTGGTATGTACTTAGAATGTAATCATAGGAAGAAGTTTATTGAATTCCAGTAACTTCGATTATCCGGGACTACTTTTTTCGGACTCTCGAAATATTCGTTCTGATAAAAGTTATATAAAAATTTTTGAAATTGTTTATTTTAAGGAGTGAATATAAAATACAATAAAAAAACATAAATTTTGCTTAAAAAATGAAGTCGATCGGATCATGAGTTGCCGAGATATTTGGAATCCTATTTTCCACAGTCTTCGATTTTTTATGACCCTGTATTGCATGTCAAATTCCAATTCAAAGATATAGTTGAATTGGAAATGAGACGATTAATCCGACGCAGTAAACCGTCAGTTAATAGGATTATGAATTTTGGAGTTATTAGGATGTTTCTTTTAAGCAATTCAGTAATAGAGCATTTAAAGTTTAGGACGTCATCAAGCCACGATTTTATTCGAATTGCAATGCATTTTATAAGTAGTTTACACATATTTTATTTTCTTTTTTATATTATGCATCTCCATTATGGGTAAGTATTACGGTGGCCCCCAATGACTAGTTTCACCTTCAATTAATAGACTAAGGAAATGTTCAAAAGCCTTAATTTTTGGAGTGTTGCCAATATCCGTACCCATATTTCAGCTAGAAACTTTATTTATTTTAATAGATAATTATACGATCTTCACTTGAATACTGGTTTCATATTTTATTTAATAAAATTAGTCAGTGACTAAAATTATCCATAAATTCGGAGAGTCGCCACTACTTGCATCTTGATTTAACTGGGCAATCGTACATACATTTTAGAGAATTTTATGACCTAAGTGTTAGCGTTGGTTTCAGCTTTTAATTAATGAACTACGTGGTGTCCAAAATACAACGCGATTTCACTACGCATTACTATATATTTCAGTATTGATAAATAAGATTCAAATGTGATCGTTGGATTCATCTTTTAAAATATCACCTTAGAGAGTATACAAAAATAGCCTTATTTTTAGAGGTTTGTCACTATCTGTCCCGATTTCAGAAGACAATCCCATTTTTTTTTTAATAGAGCATTGAAATATCTTCAGTTTAGAAAATATTTCATCGCATATATTTTATGACCCACGTAAGTAGAAATTCAAACTAAAAGTATTGTTATGTCTCTTTTCAGTACCAGCTTTCTTTAGGCAAACCAATCTTATTTGCATCGCACGATACATACTGTATTTTTAGGTCGATTTCGTAAGAAATACTACCTATTACATTCTCTTCTATGTTGGAATTTCTGGAAAATTTTTGCAGATATACACCGATTATGACTTCCAGAACCCAAAACCACCCCCAGTTCAAAACTTATATATATATATAATCACTTTTTTATGGACACGATAATTCTGCAGAAATCTCTTCCAAACTGATACATAAAATTAAGGAGCCTAAAATCTCGGTCAAGTTCGTTAATGGGCAAAATCGAAACAAAAGGGGAAATGGGGTGGAGGATTTTTGTGAAAGCAGAAAAATCTCCATAACTTCTTAATTATGATACGTATAGAATGCGTTTAAAGTTATTATTACTTCTAGAAAAAGTGCCAAAAATTTATGCATGACAGATTTTTGATATAATTAAAAATGGCTAAGGGTGGGAAAAAAGGGGTTTCAGAAAAAAATCATTTTGTCAGTTCCCAAGATATCAACTCCGCTTAAATTTATTATAAATCCTCTTAATACATACTTATTACAAATCCTCTTATCTACAACTTTTATATTGATAAGTTTTTAATAGGACAAACCCTTACAGCAAAAAATTATGCCGACTCCGCCTAATTGACACAGGTAGATTTCGAAGTGGGCGGTTCCAACTGCTGCATCATGGCAAAAAGGCATTTTTTCTGCAATTCCCAATAAACAGTCGCCCCACCTGTCTGCGTATTCGATATCTACCTGTTCTTGTAGGCCGATCCATCAGGGATTTTTTTTAATTACAGCTTTTAATGAATAAGCTAGATAATTTTGCAACCACAGTTGAGACTATACGCATTTTTTTACGATCACCAATGATAAACACCTTCTTTTAATTTCAAAATCTCTCCTTTTAATTTCAGTTACGTAAATCTGTCAAAAGGAAATTTTAACATATTCTACATCTAATAGAAAAATATTTTCCTTTTGGATATTCTTTGTCTACTGAAATGATAAAAAAAAAATATATAATGTCGAACGGAAAAATGCAAATATATATATAATATTGTAACAATTTATTCAAATTTTAAATAGGCTATCGTTTGTAAAAATGTTGCATTGAGAAACACTCAGAAAAGCTTTTAAAATATTTTTATTCATTTTTAAATACATTAGAGTGGATTTCCTCAAATCTTTTAAAATAAAAGTATTTAAAGTTATTAAAAGCTTTTTATCTTGAAACCGTATTTTCGACATCACGTTAATGGGTTTCAAACGCGAGCCGATTTTCTGAATAATAAAAAAGCATTGGAAGAGATAGATTTAAATGTATTTATTTTATTGTAATTCGAAATATATCAACACTTTACGCCTATTTATAGTAATATAGCATAATGCATATCTAAATTAAAAGTCTTGTCTTAGATATGAGAATAGAATGATATAGTTTATCGAATTCATGAAAAATATTTTTATAAGCACAAAATAATATCGATGAAATTTATATTTTAGAAAAGGTAGATGGGGGGAACGTAATAAAAGAACAAGTAAACTTTTTTAAGTTATAAGTTAATCTTTAGCATGAGGGATGTTCAAATGAAAGTGATTCGAGGTGTGTATCCATGAGATGCGTAGAGACATAAATGAGACAGATACATAGATAGCAACAACAATATTTAATGAGTGAAATGCATACAAAGTTTGTTAAAAAAATCACCCATGTCGTTTGACAGGCGTCCCATTGCTTAGGTAACGAATTCCGTCCGCGAAGAACGATATCGGTTGATCATGACCCCAATTCAGAACTGCAGCTTTTACGTCCTCGTCTACGTGACGTCACGAAGACGTCACGAATGTTTCGACGTCGCTATCCCTTGATTGCAGTGTCAATGTCTGTAATCAACTTCTCTGTCTCAACTTTGTGCGTTTGATCTGGCCGCGGCAAATCTGTTGTCTCCTGTCGACCGTCGCTAAACATTCTCGCCCACATCGTCACCGTGGACTTCGACACATACGTGTCGCCGTACACAGCCAGCATTCTGCGATGGATACTAACTGGCTTATACGCTTCCAGTGTTGAAAAATTGATTACAGCTCGCTCATCCGTTTTGGACGCAGTTGCATCCACACCAACCATTTTTAACTGAATGCCACGTCCTTACGAATGAAGTTATCTGTTTGCGCATGCGCACGCGTGGAACAGACACCTTCACTATCGCGTTTGTTTCACGAAAATACTTTGAAAACTGTTCGCATGCGACGCTTCGAATCACTTTCATTTGAACACGCCTTATAATTTGGTTCCACTTAAAATATTGTTTAAATTCTGATAAAGGTAATAAACATACTGTAATATCTTCTTAACGCAAAATATTTGTTTGTGCATAAACCTATGCTGAAGTTATTTTCTTTAAAATCAGTGTCTTTTGTCAACACTTTATTACCACTATTTACGATTAGTAATATTTACCTTGTTTAATAGTTGATAAACATAAGATCTGGAATAATATTTGGAAATAATGGTAATAAAGTGCTTAGAAAAGTAAAAGCCGGCGTTACGTAGAAAAATTTTCATTTGTTTAGCCGTGCGACTGCCTAAATAAAAGACTATACCAAAATTACCGATTATGTTTATTGGACCCCTAGGTAAATATGTGGAATTAACAAATTACGAATAAACTACTGATTTGTGATTAATATACTAATAGATAATATAAAACAATCTGTATAAAATAGAAATAAATTATTGTAATGATTAGACGCTTATTTTTAGGTGCGTTCATAATTATATGAATACATAAAACCTATAGTCGTCGTCTGGTCTGTCCGTCTTTCCACATATAACGACGCAAAAACTACCCAACTGAATGTTTTAAAATTTATTATATACAACCGTTGCATAATTTTGTCGAGTCATCTCAAATTGTAAGAAAATTGAATCCTAACTTTAAAATATATTAATACAAGTTTTCTTCATTCTGAGAGTTATCTCATGATAGGTAATGATTCTGGGTTGCCATTGTGATTACGTCCTATTTAAGATGGAGTCCTATTATTTCCGTATGACTGAATTGAAAAACCGAATTTGTGTATTAAAATTGTTTAATTATGGCAATCCGATAATAAACTAGCGACAGTTTTTCATAAATGTTTCCGGAGAAATAGATATTAAATGGAAAAATAGTCTAAATATGGATTTCAACTTCTGAAATTTTCAAAGCTAAGCTTAAGTTTCCCATTTTAATTTTCAGTGACTTTCAACAAAAAAAAAAGTTGCCAAATTAAAATGTACTTATTTTATTACGGAAATTAATCATATCATATAATAACAGAAGATATGATTCATTTTTTAAGTGAAGTAATAACGATGATTTTTTTACGTTGTCTTGTGTGGGATATTTGCGCATAGTATAATTTTAATATAACAGAATTATAATTAATTGTTTGTAAAAGTGTATTGAAACTTAAATTCATAAAATAACTAGTTGGATGTGTCAATCCCAAAACTTTCTTCTATCTCACACAGGTTTTGCATACACTAAAAAGAATCAGCACCAATTTATATCAAGATCTAACTGTAACTCAAGTTTTATTAAATTCCGTGCAATATTTCTTGAGATATGACTATCGCTAAATTCGTGTAAATCCTGCAAAATGCTGCATAGCAGCGTCACCTGCTAGGCGATTTTTACCCAAAACTAATCAGCACCAATTTATATCAGACTAACTGAATATAAAGTTTTATTAAATTCCGAGCATTAGTTCTTGAGATAGAGCTATTGCGGAAATCGCGAAAAATGCTGCATAGCAGCGCCACCTGCCGGGCGATTTTTACCAAAAACTAATCAGCACCAATTTATATCAGAGACTAACTGAATATAAAGTTTTATTAAATTCCGAGCATTAGTTCTTGAGATAGAGCTATTGCGGGAGTCGCGAAAAATGCTGCATAGCAGCGCCACCTGCCGGGCGATTTTTACCAAAAACTAATCAGTACCAATTTATATCAGGGACTAACTGAATCTAAAGTTTTATTAAATTCCGAGCCTTAGTTCTTGAGGTATAGCGCCCACAAAATTTGTGTCACATACAGACAGACAGACTCAGACTCACAGACAGACATTTTCTAAAAACAGTCAAATCGTGTTCAGGACCTTCTAAAACGTATAAATCCGTCGAAAACCGGAAGTCGAAAATTTTCATGAATCCAATACTTTCTTGTAAAGATAGAAGAAAGTAAAAATCTATAATATGAAAAACTGCACATAAAATAAATTTTGTATTCATGTATTTTTGCATAAGAGTGGAACAGCTATTGGACCAAGATATGAATATTTATAAAACTTGTTATAGTACAAACGCACCTCATTTGTCACGTTTGACGTACGAATTCCAATTTATTATTACTTCTAATTTTCCCCCAATTGACAAAGGAGAATAATTATTGCTTTCGAGTCCTATGGACCCGTATTGATAGTCAGAGGGTTAAGGAAATGATCATCAATATCGATGAATGATTCCTCTTTAGTATGCATAACACAATTCTGTCAAAATATTAATAAGATTGACAATTTTTACAATTTAATAGAATATAATTTTATTTCTGATTGTATGTCCACACTGAAATTCTCAAAAGCTGCGTAAGTACGAAATGGATACACTTGAAAAAAAAAATCCAAAATTAAAACAGTTTTATTATTATTTACCCATCATACGAAGTACATGGGAAGTCTTGCAATCGTTTTGAAAATCGAAAAAAAAAATGAGGGATTTACACGTTTCAGACACTAGAGATTCTGAAACACATATTGTTAGAAAAAAAAGTTTTGCCGTCCGTCTGTCTGTATGTCTGTAAACGCTCTACCTCCCGAACAAATTGAGATAGAGACTTGAAATTTTATATGTACTTAGTATGTAATAATGGAAAGAAGCTGATTGAATTTCAGTAACCTCGATTAACCGGAACTATTTTTTTCGAACTCTTAAAATATTCGTTCTGATAACAGGTATATAAAAAATTTCGAAATTGTTTATTTTAAGGAGTGAATATAAAAGACAATAAAAAACACAAATTTTGCATAAAGAATGAAGTAGATTGGATAATTAGTTGCCGAGATATTTGTAATCCTATTTCCATACTCTTCGATTTTTCATGATCCTGTATTTCATTCAAATTTCAATTCAAAGATATATTTTAATTGGAAAGGATACGCTTAATCCAACGCAATAAACTGTCAGTTAATATGATTATTATTTTTTGAGTTATAAGGATGGCTTTTTGTTACGCAATTCAGTTATAGAGCTTTTAAAACGAGGCTAACGAAAAAGAAAGGCTACCGCGGTTCTTTACGCGTATCTTTTTTTACAGACCGCCGGAGTCACGTGATACTCGAATGCACCAATGCAGGTGTATGAAAAGAGCATCACGTCACTTTAGCGGTCTGTAAAAAAATATAAGTGGAATGTACCGCGGTAGCCTGTCTTTTTCGTTAGCCTCGTTTTAAAGTTTATGACGTCATCAAGCCAGGGTTTTATTTGAATTGCAATGCATTTTATAAATAGTTTACACATGTTTTACTTTCATATTTTACATTATGCGTGTACATGATGGGTAAGTATTACGGTGGCCCCAAACGACTAGTTTTACTCTTATGCAAAATTATTACACAGATATAAGTTTCGAAAGCTTTTAAAATTATTTTCATTTATTTATAAAAACTATAGTTATCTGAGTTCTTTACATTAATATGCCACTGAATGCTTTTATCATGTAACATCGCTAGCAGAAACGTGTTAATGGATTGTACAAACAGATATCAAATTTCTGGCATAGGAAGAGTTACATTTAATATTAGGATGTGTGTCATTGTTTGATCTTCTGTTCCATAAATGATAAAACTGTGAAATAGTCGATTTCGGTAATTTTTAAATTTCAAAAATTAGCAAAATTACAATATAAAATAAAGTACACAGATAGATGCTAGTATGATATAGAATCATTTATATATACATATCTTTATTCTAAATTATTATCTTCCTAACTTAATTTTTAATATATTAAGTAATATTCTCTTCGCTAAAATTTCTCTTTATTCTAAAACTTCAAATGTTATTTCCTTTTCTCATATAAAAGGCTATCTTTAATTAATGCAGCATGTACGTTTAAAATCTATTTTTGATTCCAATGCGGTTATAACAGATGTAATGTGATGTTTTCCAGACATTCATTACAGCTGCATGGTGCACCCAACCTTTTTCTGCCCATAAACAAACTGTGCAAATTAATGTAATTTCCCGGATACAAATTAAACTGTTTCCTTGCCCAGCAAAAAAACAAAAACAAATTCCTTTTCCCACCTGATTGCCCGCATGTGTCCGCTAAAATTCACTAAAATTACGAGTTCGCCAAATGTGGTAGCCCTTTCATTCCCTTCACCCAAAACATTTACATTATTTACCCACAACGTACAAATAAATTCTTCTGCGCGTCTGCGATCTGTTGGCTCAATGTTCATCAAAACTTGGCGAGACAATCTATTGCCCAAGTGAGGTATATCACTCCTAGCTCTTGGTCTCTCAACAACTGTTTCAATCCCCTAATAACCGAGACCACTCCATTCTTACCATCGTACGTTCTATATGTCAATAAACACAAATTTCAGATGAGATGACTTCGTCTTCATTTGATATTTTATGTCTGTCTTATTCATGGATTTCGAACTCTTGGGTTTTCAACGCAAATGTACGAACTTACGGCTAACAGATTATTTAAATTCATCCTTTATACATAAAAATATTTCAGGCCAAGATCATCACTACATCTAGATTCCTGAGTTTCCGCTAAGTATGCTTCAAAATTTTTAGCACCAAAAGATACATATTCGACTAAATATTGATTTACATGGAGTACTTTTGCATCATGTACCGGAACTGGTCTTTAGGAATATAACGTGTGGTAGAAGAATACATGCCAATATACAAATTATTATTTGATAAACAAGGATAGCAATTCACTTATTTCTCCGAAAACACAGGATGTCTCATATCAAGTAAAAATTGGATTTTTGCTTTTAATTGTAACAATACAAGATATTTTAGCAAAATCTTCAACAGAACAACCTTGAAATGCATTTCACCAAGTAAAGCGCTGAAATTGCACTACAATTTTGTTATTGGCGTCGTATGCATTTTCAGGTACCTTCGAAATTTTAAAACGTGTGTTTGGAAATGGGTGAAATAAATTTATAGAAGTTTTGCGAAATTTCCTCAAATTTCATGGTAAGCAATGTTAGTTCGTCATCGATTTCGCTCTTATATCTTCATTAGTGTTACAAATATATCAACAAAAATGTGACACTGGTTTCTTTTTTATAAATTGCTACATTGAGATGTATTAAGTATCATAGTATGTTGCTCTTCATCATATGAAAAGCGATTTTTGTCAAAATATTTCATTTGAAAAAGGTTACGAAATGACAGTATTTAAAGGTTAAATATGTTTCGAACTAGAAATTCTTTTAAGAGCCTACGCTAGTCACGCGAAAAAACGCTGAAGCTAATGTTAAGTCTATGGAAAGGTTCTTGCGCGATTTCTCGCACGCATTTTAATATTTTTAAATGACTTTTTGGCATTGGATAGCTGAGGTCGATCTCGAACGTTGTTATGTTTAACTTTTTTGATTTTGGTTACAGTTTTTTTTATAAGTGGAGATTTTCAATTTTGGAACCGGTTCTGAAAGTGAAAGTACCCTTATATAAAAAAACTAGAACCAAAATCGAAAAAGTAAAAACTAAAAACGTTAGAGATCGACGTCAGCTATCCAATGCAAAAAAATCATTTAAAAATATTAAAATGCGAGCGAGAAATCGCGTAAGAACCTTCCCGTAGACTTAATATTAGCTTGATCGTTTCTTCGCGTGACTAGCGTAGGCTCTTAACCATGGCGAGGGTTAAGTTACAGGAAAACCTCGCGAATGTTGAGTCTACTTATCTGTACTGGGAGTATTCCTTATGCATACAATATATGTAGAAGATTATTGTACACACATTTATAAATACAGAATTTATTTATGGAAGATAATTCAAATTAACTGACTGGAAAAATAATTACTGCATTACAGCGAAAAAAAGCATAGGTTTTTGTATAAAATAATTTCGACTCTAACTATTCGCAAAGATATGATAATGCATTAGTGGGTCTGTAGCGGTACAATATTAAAATATGATACTTAAATACAAGTAAATGCTGCAGAAATGCTTTTATTTTGTATCTTTGTGAAGCTTTAATGTAGCTTTAGCAGCTATGTGCATTTTAAATTAATAGATTGAAGATGCCGTTACCTTACCACTTGTTATATTCCTATTGCAATGAGTATTCTGCTGTTGTTATTATTTTGCTTTCCACTTTTGATTTTCTTTCTTTTCCTTTTATTTCGTTTTCAGTTAACAACTGAAAATTGATTTGTAAATAGATACTAAGCAAACACAGGGGAAACAAGCTTTAACCACTATAAGTTTAGAAAACGAAAGAGAAAAAAATCGTAAATAATCAAGTCATAGTTTCGGGAATGTTAAGATTTTCCTCAATTTCATATTCGCGAATCTTAAAACCGAGAATGTAGAGGGATTACTGTGTTGTGTATATATATTTATGATATATCATCCGATAATAACTATAAAAAAGACGTATTATAGAGATATAATAAAACAATGTTAAAAACACCAGAATTTAAATTTTTTCTATAGCATATTAGCTTCGGTAGCATTTGGAGTACCGTCCTCAGTGCTAAGAATGCTGGAAATTTGCTCATATATATATGAAAAGATGCGGATTAAACCGAAAGGTTTAATGACCAATAGGAAAACAGGAGATAACGGGTTACAGCCAATAGGAAATTGCGGCTTCAAATGAAAGCCTTAATGACCAATAGCAAAACGGAAGATAACGGGTTACGGCCAATAAAGGATATAGCACTGAGGACGGTACGCTAAATGCTACCGAAACTAGTATGCTATAGAAAAAAACATTAAGTTCTCGTGTTTTTAACGTTGTTTTATTACATCTCTATCATTTCGCATCAGGTATCGTCTCAATAATTATAAAAATACCTGTCATAAAGATAATTCTTAGTTCTTTATTTGTAGAAGTAGTGGGAATTACCGTCATTGATCAAGATATAGGAAAATCATCCATAATATAAATATATTACTAATTAGAAGCATACTACAATTTAATATAATAAAACGGGAGTATCTTCATTTTTCTTCGTAAAGTTTCATATCTTAGAATAAATTATTTATAATGTTTTTAGATTTCTTCGATTTTTTTTAAAATTCTTTATATAAGATCACTTTTTAAGATTCAGATTCGGATCTATAATTACTCGCCATGTATATTTTTCATACATTTCAGACTTGTCCATCTGGTCAGTAAATAGGTTTGAACAGTTAAATTCAATGTATTTTATCTGAGATCCTAAGAAAATTCATATTTAATTTTCTTTAGTTCCTTATCTTTATCAAATTTTTCTTCAATGACTCTATTCCCGAAATCGAATAAAATGTCCTAAATGTAAAATCCGATAATTCCAATATCTAAGTAGAGAAAATTGGGTTTGTTCGAGTGATATTCCATTTATTTTAATGATCTTTAAGCTCTGGAATTACCAATTGGAACTATTTCAATCGTTAAGAAATGCACATAAAAAGAATTGGTAGTCTGGAATATAACAATGTCTGTAAACGTTAATAGATAGACATCCTAGAATACTAAAATACATGAAATTTTGTTTTAAACTACTTATTTAACAAATTCAATAAAAGTGTATATGCAGATACAAAGACAGACAGGGGTTGTTGTCTTGACGACGTTGCATATGACGACACTATAATAAAAGTGATAGAATATTTACCATGAATGTAGAGTCGTAATTAATTTATCATATATTCTAATACGAGCAAATTTTGTCTGTGTGTGATTATATATATATATATATATATATATATATATATATATATATATATATATAAATGTGGGAATTGAACTGTTTTCCTGCTTGAACTAAAACGACAGAGTCAAAGCCAATCAGCGACTTCATCTTGATATTGCGTCATATAATCTATGTTGAAGCATGCAATCTCCAAACCACACTTCAAAAGGAAGTCAAAAGAGGTGTTTTGGATCGAAGGGAAGCTTTGGCAGAGTCGATGAAGTTGGTGAGTTAAGACGGTCATTTTTGAACTATACTGAAGACGTCGACACTGAGATGTTTTTAGATTAAATAAGATGTAATGCAGATAATCCAGATGGTTCATTAATATTCATATTCTTACATGTATTTTTTAACTTTCTTTGTAGTTAGTTTTATTAATATAGAGTTCGATTTTAACTTGATGTTTTCTAGTTTATTTGAAGTAAATTGAGTGAATTATTTATTGAGTTGGTGTCAGAGAAAACTAAACCCCATATATATATATATGTGTGTGTGTAAATATTATCTTAAAAACGGCTCTAACGATTTTGACGTAATTTTGTATCCTAACTTTTGGGGCACCAGAAAAGCATTGGGCTAGGTCACATGTTCGAGAAAATTAGATTAGTGGGTCATTTTGGGTCACCATTGGTCAGGGTCAAGCTAATTGTATCTAAAATCGGTTCAAATGATTTTGACTAAATTTTGTATACTACCATTTTCGGGCACCAGAAGACTATTGAGCTGAGTTACATGTTCTAGAACGTTCGATAGGTGGGTCATTTGTGGGTCAACGCGGGTCAAGTTAATTTTATCTAAAAAAACGATCTAACGATTTTGATTAAATTTTGTAGTTTACAAGTTTCGGGCACAAGAAAATCATTGGGCTATGTCACATGTCCAAGAAAATTGGATTAGTGGGTCCTTTTTGGGTCACTGTGGGTCAATCTAATTTTATCTAAAAAATGGCTCAGCCTATTTAGACTAAATTTTGTATCGTATGGTTTTCAGGCACGTAAAGACTGTTGGGCTAGGTCACATGTTCGAGAATTTGTTTCCCTCAATCACATGGACTTGCGTTTTTACTATATAGATTAATTATGATATTATTTAATAAAATAAAGAAAACTTTTATTAATATATTTTTAAGTTTTGATTCGATTTTCATAAAATTTGAAATACTCGACAAAATTCTGCAACGATTATATATATTAAATATCAAATCATTAGGTTGGGTAGTTTGTGCGCTGTTATATGCAGACAGATGGAGAGATGAAGAGACGGACGGACCAAACGACAACCATTGATGCTACGTATTTATAAAACTTCGAAAGAACCTAATAAAAACCCAAAAATTTAACAGTAATTTCCTATCAAATTTAAACATTTTTTGTTGCAGCAGTTGCCAACAATTAAAAATCCACACGAAGATTCTTTCTACAATAATTAATTTTTTATTTCAAGATTTCCACATGAAACATGAAAATGAAATAAAAAGTTTCAACAATGGAACAAAGATTAATATGGCGTCACATGACGTCATAAAAGGTGAATATGACGGAAAGTTGAGGATGAGTATAACAGCCATTTTCAAACATTTCTCAATAATACAAGGAGCAAAAGTATGTGTAAGTAAAGAAAGCAGGTTAATATGACGTCATTAGAGAATTAAAAAGAAAATTAATATGACGTCATATTTGAAGTTTAATGAACTTTTTCAATTGTTGGAGAATCATACAAAGAGAGTATCAATATGACTAATAGAGAAAGCAATTAGATATGACGTCAGCAGGTCAATGTAACGTTATATGAGTTTGAGCAACGTATTGAATCCTGATAAAAATCCAATTATGGAAATATTGGCTTATTTTAACATTTTGAAGTTCTCTATACAACATGTTTAATTTTGAAATTGATTTTTCTACACAAACTTTCTTAAAATCCGGGACAACACCGAGTCCTTCAGCAAGTAAAACATAAATCACACATAAATAAGTTCGTGTGTGTAAAAATACTGGTATAAGTTTATTTAAAAACTTATGGAAAATCTCCGGTATATTTATTGTGAAGTCGAAAAAATACGTAAACATTGCTTTTTCAGTTGCTGAACACGTTTTTGAATTTAACTCATTTTTTGTCAATTACTTGGTGTGTATAAATTCTATAGGAACAAATACAAGGCAGCACAAAAGTTCTTGAATACATCTCCTTTTTCACACGGAAATTCCAGAAGATGAATTTTAAACTGTGCTACGCGTTTCCTAACTGAACTAAAATGTTTTTAAATATGTTATGCGCTTTCTAAATTGTTTACTTTGGTCTAAATCGTTTACCTTATTAAACGGTAAAATTTGTAAAATAATTTCGGAAATGTTGGAAAGTATTACATATTCTATGCTTGATGCATGATTTTTCGTTCTTGTTTCTATTTTAAGTAGCTTTGTTGCAGTTTAGCCTTTGTTGTGTCTGTTTCAGACTGGAGAATTATATTAAGTCTTTACATAATACTTTACATGTTAGTATCTAAACTTTTTTATACAAATGCACACATTTTTACATGTTCGAAAAAACGCGTATTTAATTAATCAAATGCACTCTGATAAAATAAAAGACTAATTTAATTTGTACATTTTTATTTTCTGAAATTTTTGCGCAAGAAAACATCTTTATTGCAAATGCATGATAGGTACACATGAGAGTGCGACTTACGGTTTCAGAGCGACTTAAAATTGTTACATTTAAATAAGATGTGACATTTTGTAAAGTGTAAAAAGGAAATCAAATTAGATAAGATTTTATTCGATTACATTTGCAGTCTCTGAAATGTACTCATTTCTTAAAGTAATTTATTCTCGGAATCTTCAAGGAATTTCGTAGAATTTATCTCCTAGTATAATAGAAACCATTCATCACTTTAATCTAATATAGGACACTGAGATTTCTATTAGTTAGTTCTACACAAATGAATATACGAGGGAAAAGGAACTAATCTCCAGAAACGAAATTATCTAGTTAAAATTAAATATATTTCTAAATGTACAAAAAAGTATTTATTAAATAGAGCAACACATTACGTTATGATACAAAAACAAAGTTTATAGTTTCAAATATTTAAAGTGTTGTTTTTAAAATAAAAAGATATTTTTTGTACTTTTGGTATCTTAATTTATTAATTTTACATTTCCCATAAAATAAATACTTGATTCCAGAACATATTAATGATATAATTAATCATTCAGCATATTGTTGAGGTTTCTATATTGGAGCCGTTATAATATTAATTGATATTTCCGGCTAACCTCGTAAAGAACAAGCATGATTATTTCTTAAAATAAACAAGAGCAAAAATCATGCGCCATGTTTAGACCTTGTTGTCCCGATTTCAGACTGGAGAATTATATTAAGCCTTTACATAATCCTTTACGTGTTAGTATCTAAGCTTTTTTATACAAATGCATACATTTTTACATGTTTTAAAAAACGCGTATTTATTTAATCAAATGCATTCTGATAAAAGAAAAGACTAATTTAATAATTTCATTTTATTATAATACACTTTCAAACACTCTCAGGATAATTTAACCAAACTTTATCGATTAATAAGTTGAGATTTCATGCCTAATTAAATAATTTGGAAAGCGCATAACAAATGTGGGGACTCATCGGATCTTTTTTTCTAGTTCCAAAACGAAATTCTTCCCAAATTTTCGTGAATGGTCACCAGTTGTTTCTGTAAAAATCTACATTAACTGCATTGAGGTAAAAACGTCGACTTTGTGTTTGTAAAACCTAGTGTAACTTTGTAACGAATCATTGCATCGGTTTGCGGATGGTGTCGCTCGATTCAGAATTAAAACATGCATAGCAATAGGATTCACCTCCCCTCTATGGGTAAAAGCTTTCCCTTATTTCCCCCCAAAAAACAGGGATGACCACCTCAGGAAACCCGGCCTAAATCCCCTCCCCCCCCAAAAAAAAGGGTAAAACAACTTTATTTTTCAAGGACTCATCGGATCTTCTTTTCTAGTGCCAAAACGAAATTCTTCCCAAATTTTCGTGAATGGTCACCTGTTGTTTCTGTAAAAACCTACATTAACTGCATTGAGGTAAAAACGTCGACTTTGTGTTTGTAAAACCTAGTGTAACTTTGTAACGAATCATTGCATTGGTTTGCGGATGGTGTCGCTCGATTCAGAATTGAAACATGCATAGCAATAGGATTCACCTCCCCTCTATGGGTTAAAGCTTTCCCTTATTTCCCCCCAAAAACAGGGTAAAACAACTTTATATTTCAAGGACTCATCGGATCTTCTTTTCTAGTGCCAAAACAAAGTTCTTCCCAAATTTTCGTGAATGGCCATCAGTTGTTTCTATAAAATCCTACATTAACTGCACTCAGGGAAAATCGTCGATTTTGTAGTAACGAATCATTGTATCGATTTGCGGATGGTGTCGCTCGATTCAGAATTAAAACATGCATAACTAACCATACACTAACTGACCTACTTAAAAAAAAGGATTCCCATTCCCTCCCTGAGTTATATATTTCCGCATCCAGCCCCCCCCCAAAAAAAGCAGGGTAAAACAACTTTATTTTTTGAGGACTCACTGGATATTCTTTTCTAGTGCCAACACGAAGTTCTTTCCATATTTTCGTGAATGGTCATCAGTTGTTTCTGTTAAAACCAACATTAACTGCACTGAGATAAAATCGTCGACTTCAACGATTTTATCTTAGCAGCCACCAGTTGTTTAAAACAAGTGGGTAAATGTGAGCGAAGATCGCTCAAGGGGTTTCGTTTAATATTCCTTTCAAAACACTTTATCCTTTCTTTAATAAATCCAAATACATTTCATTTAGCAACAGAAAAAAAATCTTGTTTTTTGTTTTTTATAAAGTAAAAATTTACCGGTCTATTTTTTCGTTTTTTCGAGTATCCAAACCAGGCCCGATAGCGGGCGAAGCCGGCTATTGTATTCTGTCATACCAATATCTGTCACGCGGACTAAATGCGATATAAAAAAATAATTACAAAATTAAACATGTTGAACACCTTCAAAATGTTAAAATAAGCGAATATTTCCACAATCGGATTTTTATCATGATTCAATATGTTTCTCAAACTCATATATTTACTATTCTCTATTACTCATATTGATACTCGCTTTGTATTCTTCTCGAACATCTGAAAAATTCGTTAAATATTAATCTGCTTTGTGTACGTACACATACTCATACTCATTGTATTATTGAGACATCTTTGAAAATTTCCGCTTTATTACCATTATGACGTCAATCATTTTTATTTCATATTAATCTTTTTTTCTATTGGTGAAACTCTTTATTTCATTTTCATTTTTCACATGGAAATCGTCTGATAGAAAATTAATAATTGTAGAAAGAATTTCATCGTGGATTTTTAATTTTTGGCACCTGCTATAACGAAAATTGTTTAAATTTAATAGGAAAAGGCTGTCAGAATTTTGGTTTTTCATCTCTATTTATTAAAATAATACGAATTTTTCAAATTTTAACATTTTGAGCTCTTTATAGATGGTATTCAGCTATATACACAAAGTTTCAACTCTGCAAGTTACATAGTTTCTGAGAATAGCTCTGTGACAGACAAACAACGGAGCGGGAGTAATAGGGTTTCGGGAGATGAACGAAAACCTAAAAACCCGTATTCTACCTGTACTATACAGGTATTTTTGCTTATAGACAGCAGTATTACTGAATTATTTTGTGTAAGTGAACGATATATGCTACGCGCACCATATTCTAGAGTAAGCATCTGACAGAGTGCCTCAATGCTATAAAGTCAGTTTCAACATGTTTGAAACAGTGTAACATTGTAACAACCATGTCGCTGTTATTGACAGAGATCAATGCTAGCTAGTCGGAAATGAGCACAATTGTATAAAACCAAAATCACTTTTATAATCTTTAAAAGGGTAGGGTTTTGAGAAAAGCTCTACAAATTTTCCTTAGGCCAGTAAGAAATCAGTTCTCACAAGACTTCACTCAGAAAAATAAAGATTCAAATATCAATTAAAGATAACTCAAAATGTCAGCTACAACTTGGACGAGGCGGCAAGACGAGATACCTTCAGCAAAATTGAATGTCCACTATGCAAATTACGATAACACTGAAAGCAGCACTCCGTGAGCACCAAGCGCTTTTATTCAGTTAGTATAAAACAACGTAATTTTTAACACTTTCCAACCTAGTTGAAAAGTGTTTATGACTTCGGTTTGTCTGGCCGTCTGGCCGTCTGCCGTCTGTCCGTGCTCTAACTCCCGTAAATATGCTCGGATTGCCCTGCAATTTTTATATGTTATAATCGCGATCTATAGCATAATCCCTATTTCAACGGAAGTGTGTAGCACTTATAGTTTTTTTACAGGGACACTCAAAAGAATTCCGTTACATTGCGGTCTATGGGGAAAAATCATTTGCGGTTTATTTAAATAATGTTTCACTATTTTAAACGCATTGAAATTTATATATATCACTAAGGTGCATTAGAAGAAGCTTAATATGGAATAGGGTGTGCATAGCACTTATAGTTACTTTACAAGGACAGTCAAAACAATTCCGTTACATTACGTCTATGGAGAAAAATCGTCTGCGGTTTATTTAAATAATGTTTTACTATTTTAAACGCATTGAAATTTATATAAGGTTCATTACAAGAGACTTACTACAGAATATTGTGTGTATAGCAGTCATCGTTCATTTACAGGGACACACAAAAGAATTCTCTACTGTATGTTAACAATAATTCCTGGAAGTGCGTTTTAAGTTACTGAACGCGATTTTAATTTTAACCCTCTGAGCGTTTTGGAAAAGGGTAAAATTGTAATGTTGTTTTATTTTAAATGCTAAAAAACTATGATTCTTTCAGCATTATAAATAAAACTTAATTACAAATATGAATATAACCCGTGGGAGTATTAATCATTCTTCAATGTTTTGAAAATTCATTAAATCTATAGAATTATATTATCTTAAACATTGCATACATTGCAGTGAAACCTGGAGCTTAGTGAACGGAATATTACGTTCTACACGCTTAGAGGGTTAAATCGCTTTTTGTCTATTACGTGGTGTGTATAAATTCTGTAGATCCTATACAGAGAAGCACAAAAGTTCGGGAACACATTTCCGTATTATTTAACTCCAGACGGAGAATTTTAAACTGTGCTACGTGTTTCCTAACTGAACTAAAATTTAGCATCCTATGTAGTATATATACAAATCTATAGATCCTATACAGGGCTGAATAAAAGTGTTCGGATTACTTAGATGTTATCTTTTAGCTTATTAAAGAGTATGATTCGTAAAATTATTTTAGAAGCGTTGGAAAGTGTTACATAATCTATGCTTGACGCATGATTTTTCGTTCTTGTTTACTCTTACCAACAGTTACTATTCCTCCTCAGCTGCGGATAATTGATTTCACTAGTCAGATCTAAGAGCACCTCACTGTGAAAAAAACTCGATCCAAAGTTCCACCTCCCCATCGCATGCTGTAACGACCGAAGAAATCTATGGCCTAGCCTGACTCGTGAGTTACTGGCCTAGAGTTGTCCAGGTTTGTCCATGGTTTTGTCGCCTAGCTTCGGAGGTTGACTGCCGTGTAATCGAATCGAATGGACAGTTTTCGATATGCAAAGAGACTAAAAGAGATTTTAATTGGCAGGTCAAAAGAAGTGAATCGAGCTGAACTGAGGGAGATACAGACGATGTTGAGCGGAAAATGGTGTGCGCGTGAATAGTATAAGATGGTTGTGTACACTGAGGTTTTGATGGTAGAGTGTAATGTTTTTAAATTGTTCATCTTATTTTAACTTGTGTATCAACGATGCCCAATAAAAGAGCTACATGTAGAGCGTCCCTTTGATCACTGAAGTTCGTTAATTCATTACAGTGTAAGTAGTTTAAATGGAGGCTCCACCAGAGATTAGTTTTTGTGCATGTGAAACCAGAGGGGGTTTTATGAGAGGTTTGTCATTTCTCCCTTTTATCCATCGCAGCATGCCTTTGGTTTTAGTGGTTTTATTTGATTATATTTAAGTAGTTTATATTTGGGTTTTGTGTTAATCTGGTTAAAGTTCTTAAACTGAGTATAAGATAGTATATTGCTACACCAAGCTGGTGAATTGAATTATTGTATGTATATAGTGTAAACCAAACTGGTTAAAGATCTTAATCTGAGTATAAGATAGTATATTGCTACACCAAACTGGTGAATTGAATTATTGTATGTATATAGTGTAAACCAAACTGGTTAAAGTTCTTAAACTGAGTATAAGATAGTATATTTCTACACCAAACTGGTGAATTGAATTATGGAATGTGTATGGTATCAAAGTTGAACTGGTAATTCTTAAACTAAGAACAGAGGTTGAGGAAGGAGAAAAAGAAGGGGGGGAAATTATTGTCTAGAAATTTTGCATTTGTATTTATAAACATGTGTGTGGTGGTTGGAATAGTTAAAGGTGATATTGTAAATTGACAGTTGAAGTTTTTTCTGTTTAATATTTGAAATTGAATTTAAAGGTGATTCTCAGAAACTGGAAATTTTGTTGTAGGAATTATCAAATTTTGAACTGATGGTGTAAGTTTTAGAGAAAGATAAAATAATATTTCTGGTTGAAAATGGTGTTGTCCAGTTATATCATGATGTATACTTGTAAGTGTATAAAAATAATTTATAGATGTGTGTTGAACTGTTTTGAAAGTTTAATAGAAAGATATTGTGAAAAATATATTTGGTTACTGAATTAGTAAAATTCATTCCATTGAATAAATAGTTTGAAAGTATCGAATTAAATTTAGTTAGTTGGGTGTCTGCGGCTCTGAGGAAGTGTCTGAACTTCGCACTAGAGTGCTTAAATTGAACTTTGAGATGGCGTATTTTGGAAGAGGCCGAAAGGAGGACATGAGAGTTCTTGCAGTGGAATAGGGAGAGGTTGTTGACGATAGCATGAGAATAATTGATTTGCGTAACTTAATTATGAAAAGTGCTAATTATGAGGAAGAGTTTGTAAAGGAAATGTTTATGTCAGTTGTAAATGAGAGAATAAAGCGAGAAGAGGCAGAGGAGAAAGAGGGTGGAGAAAGAGAGGTCAGAGGAAAGAGATTTTCAATTGGAGAAACAGAGATTGGAGTTGCAATTAAGGGAGAGTAAGAGCCCTGACGATTAGGTTAAATCTAGTACAGGTTTTGAATCGAGAGTGGAGATTCAGAAATTGATGCCGAAATTTGATGCGAAAGAGGATGATATCAGTTTGTTTTTGGAACTGTTTGAACGACAAGCAAGGGTTCTTAAGATTTCCCCCGAAAAGTGGGTTACTCAATTAATTGGTGTTTTGCCATCTGAAATTTCTCAGTTGATAGCTCGTGAACCTGTAGAAAATGCTGGTGAATATCAGTATGTTAAGACATTGTTGCTGAAGCGTTTTAAATTGAGTCCAGAAAAGTTTCGTCAGAACTTTGTGAAAACTCAAAAATCACCCGTTGGTACTTAGTATGATTTTTACTATGAAATAAAAAATTATCTAGAGGGTTGGTTGAATGGTTTGAAGATAGAGACGTATGATCAATTAAAAGATTTGATGATTGTGGATTAGATAAAAAAGAGGGTACCATCTGAATTTAAGGAGAGTTTTTTGGATCAATGGACAACTATAATTTCGCCAGTTGATTTTGGGACTAAGATTGAAGAGTTTGAAAATGTAAGAGGGTGTGTTCGTAATAAAGCTTTGATGAGTTATAGGGATCGAAATGAGAAGAAATCATGGCAATCGAGATCCTGGAGGGGTAGTGGCCAGAGAAATGAGACCACACAGGATGTAGGGGGAAAGGAAAATTACTTTAAAGGTAGAAAACCTAATCCTAATTTTGATAGAAGGAAACCTGATCCTAATTTTGATAGAAGGAAACCTGATTTTAATTTTTATAGAAGGAAACCTGATTTAATTTTGATAGAAGGAAACCTGATTTTAATTTTGATGGAAGGAATCCCGATCCTAATTTTGAGAGAAGGAAACAGTTTCGTTGTTACGAATGTGGGGATTCAACGCACTTCAGACCTGATTGAACTAGAAATGGTTTGGGAGTTGTGTATCATGTAAAAAATGAAGTTGATGAGGACTTATTGGCACCATATACAATTTCGCGAACGATTAATGGGACTAGTATTCCTATTCTACGAGACACTGGAGGAACGGTCGATGTGGTGTGTCAAAAATATGTTTCACCTGAAAGTATGACGGGAAAATATGTGTGGGTGCAGCATCTCTTGAACCAGCAGATGTCGTGTTTGCCTATGGCCGAGATTGAGATTGATGAACTGGGGCCATGGTACCACAAAAGCAGCGGTTCTTGGAAATGAATTGGATCAGGGGAGATATATCCTTGGAAATAAAACAGCCTCATTATTAAAAGAGATTGACAATGACTGTGGGAGAAAGAGACAAATTGTGAGTGCTGTATTGACACGAGCGCAGTGGCGGATCCAGCTTAGTGAGGAGCTAAGGAATGGCCGGGAAGAGAAAGTGGAATTGACCGAAAAGTTGAGGGAGGAGAGAGACGAGTGTTCTGGTGCAGATCGTGAGCTTTTGCCGGAGATGGTGGAAACTGAGGCCATATTGTATTTGGTGAAGGTGTATTCGAATATATTTGCTGAAGAGCAACAGAGGAGTAAAGGGTTGGCTCCATTGTTTACATTGGCCAAAAAGACTGAAACAGAGTCCAAAGAATTTGGAATAGTTAAAGAAAAATTATTGGTTAAGAGGAAAGTTGATAAGATGGGAATAGAGGTGAATTTACTTGTGGTTCCCGAATGTTTTAGGGACCAAGTTAAGAGGATATGTCATGAGGAGACATCGGGTCATTTGGGTGTCGCCAAAACAAAAGACCGATTAGTAAAGCATGTTTTCTGGCCTAATTGTCTTAAGGAAACAGAAGAGTTTGTGAAAACTTGTGATGCTTGTCAGAGAACTGGAAAACCTAATGGCAAAAAGAAGGCCCCATTGACTTTGGTACCCATAGTATCTGAAATATTTAGTAAAATAAATGTAGATGCTTGTGGACCTTTACCTGTTACACCAAATGGAAATCGGTATTTGATAACAGCTATGTGTATGGCATCTAGGTACCCAGATGCGGCGACAGTGGCGACTATAGAATCGACAGCTGTAATTGATGCATTATTGCAGATATTCAGTCGTATGGGATTTCCAAAGGAAATACAGACTGATCAGGGACCCTCATTTATGAGTAATTTGACTGTAGAATTTTTCCAGAGATTTGGAATTAAAACGGTTAGCAGTTCCGTATACCACCCTCAGAGTAATCCTGTTTAGAGAGTTCATAGAACTGTTAAAAGAATTTTAAGAGTGTTATGCATTGAAGCTGCGTCAGAATGGGAAAGACATGTTCCGTCGGCCTTGTTTGCCTTAAGGACTGTGACTCATGAAAGCACCGGATTCAGCCCAGCTGAATTAGTGCATGGAAGAAATCTTAGATCACCAGTTACTTTGTTATATGAACAATGGTTAGAGCCACCTGAGGAAGGAAATAATGTAGTTGAATATATATTTCAACTTATAAATCGAATGAAGAGAAGTCATGAGCTTGCGGTGGAGAAGATGGAAGAAGCGAGAGATAACCGAAAAAAATGGTATGATCAAAATGCTGTAAAGCGAGCGTTTCAGGAGGGAGATTTTGTGTTGATCTTGTCTACTTGTAGACCGAATAAACTGGCTGTACAATGGAGGGGACCGGGCAAGATTGTTAAACGATTGTCAGAAACAAATTATGTTGTTAGCTTGGAGAGAAGGGGAGAGAGAAATCAGGTTTATCACATCAATATGTTGAAACTATATTATAAACGTACGGAATTGGTGAATATCCTATGGAATTTAGAGGATAATGAACCTGCAGAAATTGAGGATGATTTTCCGAGAATTGAAACATCCTAATATATTCGATTTTAACGAAATAAGAGAGAGTAGTAAGTTGGATAAAATTTTGACTGAAAATCAGCAGCGACAGTTGCAGAAATTATTGGTGCAGTACTCTGGATTGATTTCCAATATTCCAGGGAAGACTAATGAAATCGAACATGAGATAGAGTTGAAGAGTGATAGACCTGTTCGTATGAGACCTTATCGAATGTCACCTAGACAAAATGAGATATTGAAATTGGAGATCCAGAAGATGTTGCAACATAAAATCATTGAGCCTGGTGAATCTGACTACACTTCACCTATGATAATGGTGGAATCACCGGGACGGGATCCTCGGCCATGTATAGATTATAGGAAACTGAATGAGATTACCAAGACTCAGTATTTTCCTTTGCCTAATATAGAGAAAAGAGTTGAAACCGTTGCTGCGGCGAAATACATCAGTTTATTGGATTTGACAAAAGGGTATTGGCAAATCTCTTTGAGTAAGAAGGCCCATTTGGGTTGAAAAATGCACCCTATTATTTTAGTAAAATGATGTCTGAATGGTTACGGGATTGTGCCATTTCGCGATACCATATTTAGATGATATTGCAGTGTTCTCCGATACTTGGGAGGAACACTTGGATCATTTGAGCCGAGTTCTCGAGAAAATAGGGAGTGCTCAATGGACTATCAAGCCAAAAAATGTAAATTTGCTCAGGAAGAAGTTCAGTATTTGGGGCATCTTATTGGGAAAGGGAAGAGATCACCTGCGGAGTTAAAGGTGCAGGCAGTTAAGGAGTTCCCAAATCCAACATGTAAAACAGGTTAGAGCAACAGAGGTTAGAGCTTTCCTTGGGTGGGCGAGATATTATCGACAATATATTTCTATGTTTTCGGCTATTGCCGCCCCGTTGACAGAGACTCTTAAGGGAAAAGAGCGGAAAGGGAAAATACTCTGGAACGAAGCTAGTGATGAGGCTTTCCGCGTACTAAAGGAAAGACTGTCAAGTGAGCCCGTCCTTTACTTCCCCAATTACCAGAAAGAATTTATGCTGGAAACTGATGCATCGGACATTGGTCTGGGTATAGTTTTGGCGATCAAGGGGAGGAGCATCCTATTTTATACATTAGTAGGAAGCTCACGCAATCAGAGCAGAAATATTTTACCACTGAAAAGGAATGTGCCGCTATAGTGTATGCAGTAAAGAAGTTGAGGTGTTATTTGGATGCCCATTTGCCATTTATAATACAAACTGATCACAACCCTTTGGTGTGGCTTAAAACTCATGCAGGTTCTAATCAGAGACTTTTACGATGGGCCCCGGCATTACAACAGTTCAATTATAGGATTGAGCATAAAAGAGGAAAAGACCACTGTAATGCAGACACTCTGAGCCAGCACCCATTCACTGAGTAATATTTATTAATTTTATAAATTCTATATATTAAAATGGTATTATTTGTGTGAAAAGTGTATATTTTTATATTTATTTATTGTCTGTATTAGAATAAGAGAAAAAATATGGAAATAACTTTGAAATGTTAAATTATGATCTAGAATTTTTTGGTTGCAAATTTATAAAAATTTTTGAAATTGTGTCAATTCATATGAAAAGTTCTTTCATTTGGTAGAGAGAGAGTGTCAGATATTTATTTGCTTTGTATCATGTTAAACGTAGATAAAAATAGAAAAGAAAATCTGTTAATTGTATTGGTATTTGTGTAAAATTACATTTATTATAATTTTGTCTAGAAGTTAAGGGAAATTTTGTGTGTGTTTAAAATCATTGTAAATTGGTGTAAATTTTATATAATGTGATTTATGTATATGTATTACTGGCATGGTGTGAATTCCTGTGTTTTCGCGTAGTTCAAAATTTTGTTAGTAAGAGTTTAAAATTTAAGGAATTTTAGTTAAGGTGGCACATTGCTGTGATGGATTAGGAAGGGGCGAGAGATGGCATGTATGTGACAACGTAACAGTTTAATCCTGAACATTGTGCATTAAAAGAAAAACATTTGGTGTTTAATGGAACTTGTCACAAATGTAAATTTTCGTCAAGGACCCCGTTTGGACATGTCCAAAATTTGGAGGGGGGAGTAGTCTGTAACGACCGAAGAAATCTATGGCCTAGCCTGACTCGTAATTGCTGGCCTAGAGTTGTCCAGTTTTGTCCATGGTTTTGTCGCCTAGCTTCGGAGGTTGACTGCCGTGTAAGCCGAGTAATCGAATCGAAAGGACAGTTTTCGATATGCAAGGAGACTGCAAGGGATTTTAGTTGGCAGGTCAAAAGAAGTGAATCGAGCTGAACTGAGGGAGATGCAGAGAGAGTTGAACAGACGATGTTGAGCGGAAAATGGTGTGCGCGTGAATAGTATAAGATGGTTGTGTACGCTGAGGTTTTGATGGCAGAGTGTAATGTTTTTAAATTGTTCATCTTATTTTAACTTGTGTATCAACGATGCCCTATAAAAGTGCTGGATGTAGAGCGTCCCTTGGATCACTGGAGTTCGTTAATTCATTACAATGCCAGTGCTTAAATTTTGCCATATCGATTGACCAGATGTAGAAATTTGCATAAATATCGATACGAAGAGAAAAATCAAATTTCCGAGGTTTCCACACTCATTCATCGAAAGTTGGAGAAAGATAGCCTTGATAACTTTTATGCACATTGACAATTATTGGACAAAAAGTCGTTCTCAATCAAAACTTCGCCTACTCTTATAATCAGAGTAGTCGACGCATCATAACATCATTAAAATACAGTGCCAATGATAACTATAGACTATAATCTAATAAATTTTTTGAGTGTCCCTGTAAACGAATTATGAATGCTATACACTTCATTTTCCATACCGGACATGACATTTCTCACTTCAATAATATATATCAAAAACATGCCCATCGGTGTATATTTACGTGAGATAGCTCCTATACAGACCGACCGACCGACAGACAGACAGACCGTAGTCATAAACATTTTTCAATAATGTTAAAAAATAATATAAAGGTGCTTAAACGAAACGCATTAAAGGGAGTTTATTTTTAGATAAATATTTTCCACGTATTAAAAATGTATATTTAAAGGTTCTTCCTATACAGCTTTATTTGTAGGATATATTTGGGATATTTTATTTTTTGTTTAAGTAACGCATATAGAAAAAAATATTTTTGGTAATGAATTTATTGTCTAAGAGTGAAAATGTTATCATATAAAAATGTTGCTACTTCAATAGATCTAAACTCCTCCAAATTTTTTTACGAACGGTGTCCACAAAACATTTAATTACTCTACCGCATTTCACATAGTTTCAAATAATTTATATATATATTTTTTTTCTCTACTGCTACCTATTTTTTACTTCTCGTAAAAATATCCAAAAATAATTAAGTGTAATTAAACCATTTTTATAACATTAACGAAATTAGTGTTGTTCAAAAAATAATTATCTTCTGATTGATAATCTACAGGTAAATAATATTTTAATTTCCATATCTTAATTAAAAGATGCTTCATGATGGTGTGATATGTAAATAACTTTAAATAAGCGTTCCGCTGATGAACGTAATGAATTAGAACTTAATTGAGTTAATCGGAAATAATTACAAATTAATTGGAGTTATAAAAAGCTAGAATACGCATTTACAGCAATTAATTCTCTATAACTATTTAGAAAAGCACCTAAAAGTATTTCGTAAATTTTATCAAACTTATTTTAAGTTAAAATTTAATTTTGGAAATATACGGAATTAATTTAATTATAAATAACATACACAAATCTTTGCATGGAAAGTGTTAAAAGTATGTTTAAAGGAAATGCTCTGAAGGATGTTTAATTTTAGATACAAAATTTCCACCTATTAAAAATGTACACGTGAAGAAAGGTTCTCCCAATACAGATTAATTTTTAGACTATATTGGGAATATTAATGTATCGTATTTTAAGTTTCTTTTTTAGTAAGAAGATGATAAAATGCAATCACGTATGAAAATGTTGTGTTTCAGAAATAATTTGTATTCATTTTTTTATATTAGACCAAATACAGTGCATTTCGATACATAAAAAGGTATAGATCACATTGTTGTTGTGATTAGTTCCTGGTCGAAACGATTTTTCAGGGCGAAACAGAACCGAAACCGATTTTTGTCAAAATCTCTCTGATGTCAATTTAAAGCTTTTAATGTATGTGACTGAGTATGAGTATAGGACATACCAAGGTCTCGACCGAGTTCGTTGGCCAGCTTCATTCGCCATCTTATTTCAAAATGGCGACCAGTTAAATTTTTTTTAATTTTTAAAAAATCAAAAAGGTGTAGAAAAAAATATAATTTAAAAAAAATATTTATTTTAAGTGTTAGAACGTGATACAAGGATTCTGGAACATTTTTTGTTTTGCAATTTTTGTTTTTGCGTTTTCCACGATGCCGCCAAACATGAATGCTGCCATCATGATGCTGTATATGACGCAGGAATGGCGTCTCATGTGGTATTTTATGAATCCAGGATCCTAAAAATAAATCCTATGCAGCGTCATGATGCCAGCATCCATATTTGACGGAATCGTGGAAAACGCACATTGCCAGCTTGCATTCAAATCGTCATACTGTCATATCAGCTGGATTGACGGTATGAAGTGTCATTGGATACATGTCTCGGTAACCTCTTGTTCGCATTGCCGTTAATTTCGACAGCAGCCGTTACATTTCTGATGTGTTACGGCCCATGGTTCTGCCTTATATTCGATGCCTCCGCAACTCTACGTTTTAGCAGGACAATGCACGACCGCGTGTTGGTCGTACTATCCTGACCTTCATTGATACAGAACATGTTCGACAGTTGCCCTGGCCGGCACGTTCTCCTGATTTCGCACCAATTGAAAATGTCCTGTCAATGGCTTCTGAGCGACTGGCCCGTCACCACTCGCCCGTCACTAAGGTTGATGCACTGTGGCATAGTGTTGAAGCTGCATGGACTAATGTACCCGTACATGACATCCAATCTATGTTCGACTCCATGGCTAGGCAGATAAATGCTGTTATTGCGGCCAGAGGGGGGTGCTTTGGGTAGTGTTTTCTCAGGATGTATATCTCCTAATTTTCTGAAAATGTAATCACCTGTCCTTACCATTATAATGTATTTGTCCAATAAATATCATCCTGTTATTTGCATTACTTCATGGTGTAGTATTTTGGATGGCCAGTAGTGTATGTATTCGGTGTACTCAAAATATAATTTTCTTGTACTCTATTTCTACAAGCTATTCTTCCTTAAATATTCTATAGAATTCGTCAGATTCAATTTATAAAATGCAATAAAAACATTCAGTCTATCTTCTGTAAAACAGAAAGCACAAACATATAAAAAGAAGATATATGCTTCACTATTAAAGAGGAAACGAGACAGTTGCTTTAAATAAAGTACTAACACGTTTATCACAAAATTAAACGTACTGTCAGCATTTTTTTCCATTAATGACATGTGTAGTAAAGTCACAGTTAATTACTCACCCTCTATTTAAAAGTGATGAGACTTCAATTGAAACTAATAAAAGTTTTTATCAGCGGGATATGAGCTATTTTGGAAATAATAGCCGTTGCGGTAAAAAAATTCGAACCTGTTCTCGAATGACGTGTTTTCATTGACGTGATAATGCTTTCATGATACGTTTTATAAAGTTTTATATTTAAATCTGATATTTAAATAAAAGAAAAATTATAAATGTATAATCCAACAACATTTCGCACTTTTCATTCTTTATTTTTTCTTATCGAATTGTAAATTAGTAATGTGCAATGATGTGCGTACGCAGGATTTCATTAAAAGGCAGTGGCGTAGTATATGGGAAGAGGGGTAAGAGATGCGATTGTCCGGACGAACATTTTTAGGGGCTACAGAGAATAGCTGCTTAAAAAATTATAGCATACAATAATAACAGTTACTAAGAAAGAGGCGCAATATTCTGATTTACCCCTGACGCACGAAATACACTGTACGCCCCTATTAGGGGGAAGGGGTATGTCTGCCTTTTTTTAACATAATCACTGGCAGGGAGTGTGGCATCCCAGATTTTGAAATTTAATTAACTGCATTTTCTTTATGTGTGTGCATTAAAAAAAATAAAGTGATTATAAAATAATTAGACGCTAACAGAAAAATGATCTAAGACCCTTTCATCAGTGTAGCACCCCTGAATCCCGCGTGGAAAACATTTTCAATTGTGTTTTCTATTCAACGTTCATATGTTTCAAATTTATCTTAAACGAGGAGAGTTCAAGAGGGCAGATTCCCCTGTCAAATAAAAATTAGTTTCAGTTCTTTATTTTTTAAATTGTTGTTAGAAACCTATTTTCGAATAATAAATAAATAAATTCTTGTATTGCATTTTAGGTTGATATGTTTAAATGTTGTCTTGCACGATGCGTTCTGACAGAAAAATCTCAGTTAGCCTTTTACAAAATCACAATCTGTATTTTGAAAAAGTGGTTTAGACTGTGGACCATAGGCACACTTGTTTGAAAATCGGGGTCTCTGTTATGGCCACTCCCTACATTTATTTCTGCCAGCACTCATGTATCTTAGTATTTTGAAATACTTATTTAAGGAACGGGGGGGGGGGCATTCTTACATTCCCGTGAGTACGCTGACGAGTGTAAGTAATTTTTGGAGAACTTTATATTTTTGTAAAAAGAAATTTTTTAATTATTTTAATGAAATTTTTTTTCAAGACTATGTAAGCATTTTGACACACATATTATGGTTTAATAAAATTACTTCTTCTATAAAGTAATATAATTTAGTATACAATTGTATCGAATTTGGACACTTAAATGTCTGAATTTCTAAATGTCTCATTTTCAGACATATCACTAGTATTATATACCATGATCATGGTAGTATATACCATAGTAGTATATACCATGATCATAGTAAGACACTTATGTGTCTTAAATTCAGTCATCTATGATGTCTGAAAATTCAGATTCAGACACCTAAGTGTCTGAATTACCTTTTCAGACACATAAGTGTCTGAATTTAAGACGCCTCTATTTCCAGTGTAAGTCCCAAATTAAATGACGATACGTTTTTAAATTTGATCCATTAAGTATAATTACATGAATTGGCTTGTTTACATTTAACTTCGTAAAGCAAAGATCACGAAGGAAGCTTATTTATATATCCTTTTACCAAACAGGATTATGCTAAACATTGATTGGCTTACTGACGCGAATTATGTTTTTGACAGCAGACAGCACTACAAAATTCATCCTTGACGTATTTGCGAATGATTATTTTCATGGATTAATATTTTTTCGTTCACGATGAACGAATTTCTTGTGTTTGTTTACTTTGATGGAATGAAATATTGGGCTGTCAATCTAATTTTAACTGAATTTATCTCATAATATTTACATATTTGAATATAACGCATCTCTCAAACAATTTATTTTGATCCATCGTTCTAAAAATACTACTTTTATACAGTTCTATTCGAAAAAATTATTTTGAGTAAAAATGGTCGCCTGGCATACGGAAAGTGAAGGGGCCAACCCGTAACTCTTGTCCTCAGTCACATGGCTTACGTATTATTATATAGATTCTTGATCTTATAAGTGTGTGATCAATTCGGGAGTCAGTGTAGTTGTCCCAAACATTCCGTGTGTACTACTTTTTTTTGAAATAGTTTACACATTATGGAGTTCGCACATACGGATATCGCAGTTCGATGCAAAAACAAGATTTGTGAACATTTTATGGTCTGATTTGATGTGATCTTGCGATATAAAGATAAAATAATGATAAAAAATAAAAATGTAAAAAAAGTTAATTAATTTATATAATTAATTTTTATTCGCGGTTGAAAGCCAGCAACAAGGATAAAAGTACATTTGCTGCAATCATGTTTGTAGAATTCTAATATTCCATTTAAAAAATACAACACTTTTCGTAACATTGAGAATCAATTGATCCATATTTGTTTACATCTACTAAAATATCTACAGAATAAATAGGTTTGAGATTAAATGAATTAATTAACGATGAATTCTAAATTTGGTAACCAATTCACATTCCAGTAATTTCAAGTGTAAATATTGTCACACATAAATATGTAATTACATTATTTAGCTGAATGCCATAGAACATTTTACATGTTCGATATCTGTTTAAATTCCTAAAGGAGTACTTGGGGAAACATTTTTGAACGTATGCTGTGAAAAGGACATGGTTGAGCTCACACTTTCCAGTGTGTTTCGTTTATAACTTGAAGAGTTGTCAAATACATTTTATAACACTGAAAAACAATTTGATATCGTCGAATAAATTTAAATGTGAAATGAGTACATTGAATATTTGATTATATATGAATATTTAATAAATTAATTCTAACTGCAATTGCAAAAAATACGCCATTTTTTTTTCTTCCATAAATAGGTATCGAACTAATGAAATAATTCAACTCTATTTGAATATCGGAAAAATTCAAAAAGATATTGGTCATATATATATATATAATTTATTGTAAAAAAGAAAAAAAAGAAATATATAATTTTGAAAATGGCGAAAAATTTGTTTAAAAATTTTCACTTAATAAAACAAGCGTTACCATAATTGTCTTCAAGATTTCTTGCTCATCTGTAAATCCCACATGGTAAAAGCAATTTAATATTGTTTCTTGTTTTTTCCACGTAGTATACAAATGATTAAGGGCCTATAGTATCACAGTCCATAGAAAGAAAAATATATATAATTTCTAAAAGTTTCGAGCAATATTGCAGATCTTTTCTGACTTACTTTCTTTTCCTTTCTTTCTTTCCTTCAATATTGCGGTTGTGTTCAAACTTCTTTAAATGTTGTAAGAGTTCCAATGTGTTTTATTTCTATCTAAAAATTAAAAAAATATATGTATTATTTCTAACAGTTTTGCAGCTCTTTTCTGACTTATTTTCTTTTCCTTTCTTTCTTTCGTTCAATATTGCGGTTGTGTTCAAACTTCTTTAAATGTTCTAAGAGTTCCAATGTGTTTTATTTCTATCTAAAAATTAAAAAAATATATGTATTATTTCTAACAGTTTTGCAGCTCTTTTCTGACTTATTTTCTTTTCCTTTCTTTCTTTCCTTCAATATTGCGGTTGTGTTCAAACTTCTTTAAATGTTGTAAGAGTTCCAATGTGTTTTATTTCTATCTAAAAATTAAAAAATATGTATTATTTCTAACAGTTTTGCAGCTCTTTTCTGACTTATTTTCTTTTCCTTTCTTTCTTTCTTTCAATATAGCAGCTGTGTTGAAACATCTTTAAATGTCGTAAGAGAGCAATGTGTTTTATTTATATCGCACAGTTAAATAAAAGAATCGTCTAATATTTTTCTAACAATATAAAAATATAACAAAATTTGAAAGTTTTAGGCGATTTTTTGGCTATAAAATGACTTTTCAATGCTATAATATCCCTTTTTAATGCTATAAAATGCCTTTTTAATGCCTTTTTATAGCAGTGAATCCAGCCGATCCTTTGAGACTAGATCTAACGAATACGTATATGCGTACAGAAGAGGAAAATGGAATCCTAAGATTGTGCAACATGCACTTGAAACGGATCACACTCCGCAATTCGCGAACGCCGCACTTTCAATTTACAGCAATTTCTGTGCAGCAATTTCTACGGTAGAATTTTTCTTAAGGGATGATTCTCATGCTTTGAGAATTTCAGATTGAATTAATCATGTGCTATACCAGATGACTATACAATTTTATTGAATGCTTAACTGTGTTTTTTTAACTGTTTGTGGCTGATTTTCAGTGCTTTTAGGTAGCTTTCAATAAAAAAAACTACCTATTGCAGCCGTTCGGAGGAAAGTGATTCCAAAAAATTTTGGTATATTTTCACCGATCGTGACCCTGAAGAAGATCAACTGAAGAGACTCTATTTTACACAAGTAAAATTATCATTCACCGAATAAAACTTTTTATTTCTCAGCGAACGTAATAACATCCTGCACATGCGAAGTAAAAACACAACACTCACTCTCTTCACAGATCGAGAGGAAAAAAAAATCAATCACTGCGCATGCGTGCCCAGCGGCGCCGTGAGCAGCCGGCGAATACACTCCCCACCTTGAAACCCAAAGGTTTCAATTACAAAACGTACTATTACTACATTTTCACATTAAATATACAATAGATGTAAAGGTACACACAGTAAACTAGCACAATATATACACTCTGAATATACTAATGAAATAAGAAATTCAATTATAATCATACAGTAGCAAGTTTTAACAAGTTTACATAACATTATCTGAAATAGATAATATACACACTTTAGAAATGCTACGTTTATAAGTGCCCTTAGCGTTTTCACCAGAACAACTCTGAATTTTCCATCATTTCCATGAGTAACTCCTTCAATTCTACCAATTAACCAACTACATACAGGTAAGTTTTCTTCTTTTAACAATACAACCATGTTTGGTTTAATATCACCTTTAATACTATGGCAATTAGATTGTTGTTGTAACGTACACAAATAATCTCTGGTCCATTTTTTCCAGACAGTTTGGACCAGTTTAGTTGTCAATTGCCATTTAGAAAGTCTATTAGTTTCTACAGAGGAAATATCTATCTCAGGTAGGGAGTTAAGGGGCCTACCGATCAAAAAGTGACCTGGCGTTAAAACATTATAATCATTGGGATCGGATGAAAGTGGTGTCAGAGGTCGGCTATTTAAAATAGCTGCAATTTGATTGCTTACAGCCAAAAACTCCTCAAATGTAAGTTTAGGCTCACCTACCACTTTTTTGAAATGGTGTTTGAAAGACTTTACACCCACCTCCCACAGTACCCCAAAATTAGGCGACTGTGGAGGGATAAAACTCCATGACACACCTTCAGAACACATGTAATAAATTACATACTCATTTTTAAATAAGGCAAATAACTCCTTTATTTCTGAAGCAGCACCTCGAAAATTTGTACCATTATCAGAAAAAAGGCGATATGCCAGACCTCTGCGTGCAAAAAACCTTTTTAAACATGCAATCATGGCTTCTGCCGATAAATCAGTGATAATTTCAAAATGAACTGCCTTAGTCATAAAACAGACAAACACACACACATAAATTTTGTGATAAACACCTTTTCTTTGGTTTTTGTACCTTTATTAAGAAAGGCCCACAACAATCTAGGCCTGAATTGGAAAAAGGAGGATTAATAGTCACTCTTTCCTTAGGTAAAGGGGCCATAATTTGACTAATTTCTTTTGGGTTCTTCTTAAAACATGTTACACAATTATGGACAGTTTTTCTAGCAATAGCACGTCCCCCCCAAAGGCCAGTATTCTTGCCTAACGGCATACAACAAAGTTTGGGGCCCAACATGAAATTTTTTTTAATGAAAATACAAAAATATCATTTCCGTTAATTTGTGGCTCTTAGGAAGTAAAATAGGATGTTTAACATCAATTTGTAAGTTAGCATTAACTAATAGGCCACCCACGCGAATTATACCATCATTATCAATAAAAGATAAACTACTTACATTAAATTCTTTAATCGTCCTTTTCTCTCTCAAGGCCTTCATCTCCTAAGGAAATACCTGCATTTGTACATATTTTATTAAACCCAATTTACCTTTACTCAATTCAACTGGAGATAAAGGTCCTTTTTCCTTTACACAGCCCTTCAAATTAGAGATGAATCTGAAAATAAAACTAATGATTCTAATTAATTTTACATATGAATTAGTGATTTTAAATATATAGTCAATGTCCTTAACCTCACTTACAAAGTTTAGTTCATAGTTTTGCAATTTACAAGTTCGTTTGAATTCCTTTTGGAACTCCTCTGTTTCATTCACAGTTAAATGATTTTTATCACTGTTGTAACTTTCCTGATCACACAAAAAGTTAGGACCGTTCCACCACAGTTTAAGATCAAGAATTTTCGCTGGACTAACACCACGTGAAATTAGGTCTGCAGGAATTTCAGAAGTTTTTACATAATTCCATGTGAAGTCTTTAGTGTTATTTTGAATTTTAGTGACACGATTCGACACAAAAACCTTTAAGTGTTTGAGGTGGTGAAGCAATCCAAGCCAGTACTACTGTCGAATCTGAGTATAAATATACTCCACGAAATTGAACGTCCAGGGATGACAGTACCTTAACAGTAAGTTTCGAGAGCAACTCTGCCGCACACAGTTCCATACGTGGAATAGTAATCTTCTTGAGGGGTGCCACCCGCGATTTGCTACACAGGAGTGACACCTTGGCTTCAGCTGACTCGGAGACAGATCTCAGGTAAATGATGCAACCATACGCATCTTTAGAAGCATCTCCAAATCCGATCAAATCAATATGTTTCGAATTTGGCCATAAAACATGACGTTTTATTTGCAAATGTTTCAACTCTGTCAGTTCTTCGTGAAATTTATTCCAAGCCTTTCTTTCTTGTAGTGGAATTTCATCGTCCCAGTCAAGCTGAAGGAGCCACAATTTCTGCATATAAATTTTGGCTGTGACTATCACCGGACCCAGGATACCGAGCGGATCGAATAACCTTACAATATCTGATAAGACTGTTCTTTTAGTTATAGAATTCACAAACGGATTAATTTTAAAACAAAATGTGTCCTTGTTAGGATTAAACAGCAGTCCGAGCGTTTTAACAGCGTCTGAATCATAATTGTCAAAATCATACTCCTTCTCCGTAGTTGGAACATTTTGTAGTAATAATTTATTATTAGAGCTCCATTTGTGAAGTTCTAGCCCACCTGCATTTAACATTGAGATTAACTGTTGTTGAAGTTCAATAGCAGTAGCGATGTCATTTGTACCACTGAGGATGCCATCGACGTAAAGATCCTTGCCAGCAGCGGCAGCTAACGGATATTTCTCCTTCTCATCGTGGCATAGCTGCTGAAGCACTCGTGTTGCCAAATAAGGTGCACACTTGGTTCCGTAGGTAACGGTGAGCAACTTAAAAACGCGTATAATTTCATTTTCATGATACTTCCATAAAATACATTGCAAGTCGCACTGATCGGGACTAATATAAATTTGTCGATACATCTTTTTTTATGTCCGCGGTGAAAACTACAGCATGCTTCCTAAATTGCAATAAAATTGAAAATAAATCATCCTGGACAACAAACCCAGAATACAACTTATCATTAAGGGATTGTCCAGATGATGTTGCTTGAGAAGCTCCGGCCTATAAACTCCATGGTGAGGCATAATGTATTTTGGACTCTCGTTAGTTACCTGCATATGACCTAAATCTTCATACTCAGTTAAGAATTCCCTATAAATTTTAGATACTCAGGTTCTCTTCTCAAACGTCGCCAAAGAGAATCCAATCTTTTAACAGTTCTCTTTTTTCTTTGTCTTTTGACTCTCCTAAACACGGGGGGGTCTTCCTTTAATGGCATTCTAACGACATAACGTCCATCGTCATTTCTGAAATGAGTTTTCATGAAATGATCTTCGCATATTAAACTCTCATCGTTTTGCACTCTTTCTGCCTCAACATTTTCGACCTCCCAAAATTTTCTCAAAGTTATGTCTAAATTTTCCATAATTAACCCACAATGAACAGAAGCTTCGTTCTCTATTGCAACACTCCCAGTAGCAATAAATCCAAATACTAAATTTTGCAAAATTATATCTGTCTCGGGTATCCTCATTTGACCGGATTTTAAATTTTCATAGAATAGTTGCGCGCCCATCAATATGTCCACAGCACCTGGCCTATTGAAACTCTCATCTGCCAATGTTAAATTTTCTAAATCTAGCATATCAATGTTAAATTGCTTAGCGAGTGCGTAATCTGTTATATTCGAGACTATCAAAAGAGCTCTACTCTTTTTTCGAAAGTTCTGGTATGATTCGCAATTTTTGTTTTGACTACTGAATTTATCACTGACGATGATTTATTCAAACCAGATACCACAACATTTATTTTTTCCTTCTTCAAATTAAATCTGTCAGCGCACCGTTTTGATATGAAGCATGACTGACTTCCATTGTCTAATAATGCACGCGCTTCATGGAATATTCCAAAGTTATCCGCAATCATTATTTTAGCTGTGCTCAGCAAAACCATACGAGATTTGTTAACATTAACATTTGTGGCTGTGAAAGATAAGTATTCTTTATTCTCGGCTGATGAGTTATCACCACATGCTCCTTTCGGAACAAAAACATTTGATCTTGGATCTAAAACGGCACCCGACATTACAAATGACTTGTCTTAATTAGTATCTTTTGCATTGCCATGCGTACGCCCTTCATCTACTTTTATATCAATATGTAAAATTGTATGATGCCGTTTTTTACAAATAGAGCAATTGAATTTGGAAGAACAATTAACAACCTTATGATGCTTAAGACAATTAAAACACAGTTGGTTAGTTTTAATTAACTCAATTCGTTCATTAACTAACATTTTTTTGAAAATGGGGCACATATCAAGATAATGATTTTCATTAGACTTGCAAAGAATACATTTTGAAACCCAAACTTCCGATACAAACACCTTAGAATTATTTTGTGGACTGTACACATTACGATATTTTTGCGAATTGTTTCCAAACAGCGGCCGTGAAAACTCATTATTTTCTGGTTTACATTTATTCTTAGACGCTACATAAATATCACAACATCTAGATAATTCCTGCGGTAAATACCAAGATTCTCCTTGCTTTACACCTATATGAATTTGAAGTTCACGATCTAACGAGTTACATATTTTGTCGGAAATCAATAATTCACACAATCCCTTTAAGTCATTCACCTTTCTTAACTGACAGTAATAATCAAATGTTGCAGTTAATCGCGACGCGCATTAAACATAACTTTCGTTTTGAAATTTTTGCGCCCTTCGAAAATTGTTTAACACTTCCTGCGAAGTGGATTGAAATTCTTTCAACACAACGTCTTTAAGTTTATCATATTTACTTAGGTCATCCTCACTCAAATATACCATTAAATTAGTGGCCTTTTCGCCTAAGATATTTAAAAGAATTTCTGCTCTAAATTCCTCCGGAACATTCTTTGTTTTAAACGCTCTTTCCAGTGATTGAAAAAAAAGATTATACGATTCTGCACGCGACGGTATTGGAATAGTTAAGGTTTTAACACTTTTTAACAAATTTTCTAAACTACAATTCGATAGCTCAGAGTCACTTTTTACTACTGGTTCACTGAAATTATGCGGTGTTTCTTTCTGAATATTAGTAAGCTCTAATTGTTTTTCTAACTGCGAAAGTTTAATCTTTTCTAATTCCAGTGCCGAATCTCTTTCTAATCTACCCCGCTCAGCCTTCTTTTCGTTGGCTTTTTCCTTCTGAGCCACAGATTCAATAACCGTTTCTACAAGGTCATAATTATTCTTATAGACATCGCTCGTTTCAATTAATTCTTTTAGCGACACTATCGTCTGCCTTGTAGGTAAAGTAAGCGCAAGTACTTCTGCAACCTCGATTAAATAATTCTTTTTTAATTTTAATAACAACATTTTGTTTGAAAAGAGAACCCAGTAATTGCAATAAATTAAAATCAAACTCAAAACATTTAAATTAAAAAACGAAACTAAACTCAACAAAGTTATAAAATTTACACTCGGAATCAACTCGCACGTTAATTATCAATAGAATCCAAAAATGACAAAGTTAACTTAAAATTGAAACAAAACACAGCACATTTTGCGAACTCTAATTAACTAAAGCGTACTCACCATTACCATGGAACCGCTCGTCATAATCATGATTTAGTCTTTTACTATTCACCAAATTAAACACTTCGAATAATAATTTGAGGACGATGTACATTTTTTTTTCACTGCTTTTACACAATACACTGTAACATCGTAGAACACGATTTCACTTTCGATTTCACTTTTTCATTTTTTATGAAGTACACAAGTACTATAATATATCCATAGTCACCTGAGGCGCGACGTGACCAACTGAAGAAGTTCAACTGAAGTTACACCATTGACTCAAGTAAAATTTTCAATCTCAGAATAAATCATTTTATTTCTCAGCGGACGTAATAACATCCTGCACATACTAATAAAAACACAACACTCACTCTCTCCACAGATCGAGAGGGGAAAAAAACCAATCACTGCGCATGCGTGCCCAGCGGCGCCGTTAGCAGCCGGCGAATACAGACCCCTAGACCCCAAAACCACCCTCCGTTCAAATGTTGACTTATATATATATATCTGACATATGTCACGTTGTAATTCTCTTACTTATGATCCGATTTAGATGTGATTGAGTATGTGTGTAGGACATACCAAGGTCTCGACCGAGTTCATTGGTCAGCTTCATCCGCAATCTTGTTTCAAAATAACGGCCAGTTAAAAATTTTTACATTTTTATTAAATTCAAAAAGTGTTAGAACGTAATACAAGGATTCTGGAACATTTTTAGTTTTCGGTATAACTTAAAAAATGGCTGAGATATGAGAGTTTACAATTCTAGTGTGACTGAGATTTTGAATCAATCTGATATTTGTTATACTGTAACTCTCGTATTTATGAATCGATATGAATGTGACTGATCATATGTACAGAATATACGAAGGTTTCGACCAAGTTCGTTGGACAGCTTTATGCGCCATCTTGTTTCAAAATGGTGGCAAGTTAAAATAATTTTTTTTTTTTAAATTCAAAAAGATTTATAAAAAAGTATAAATTGGAAAAGTTGTTTCTGTTAAGTGTTAGATCGTGATACAAGGATACCGGAACATTTTTGTTTTGGCTATATCTTATAAAATGACAGAGATATGGCAGTGTGAAATTCTAGGGTGGCTGAGATTTTGAAACAATCTGATTTTTCTTATGCTGAAATTCGCATTCAAATTCCGTTTTAGCGAAAACCTGGATTGAATTTCTATAATCGGGTTCCAAGCAATTTAGCTTCTGATGTTTGAGTAAAATGAGTTGAATTTTTAAAAACATGGACTATGAAAGCTACCTTTTTTCTCCCGGTACAGGCCGGAAGGACTTTTTATGTGTGGATCGACAGTAGAGGAATGAAATGATGAAGTACAGCGATGCGTTACGAAACCACTTTTTATTTTGTTTTCATGTGTTTTTAATAGTGTTTTTTGCCATTTTATTTTATTATATATATAATAAAAATGTCTGATTTAGAAAAATGTTGGTCTATAAAACGCCTATTGTACCAGATGTTCGTAGGTGCTGACTGAAATGGAAAACGGGTTTGATTAATTGTTTCATTAGTTTACATAAAAATACAGGGTGATTACAATTTAAAATCCCACTTTCCAAATGCTGTAAAACAGGAACCACTGGTCAGAATGACTTCGCATTTGAACTGAATATACTGAAAGGATGGAGAAACGTTATGGCATAAGAAAGAAAATTTCCAAAATGTATCAATAGGTGGCACTGTAAGCGGCATAAAGGAGCATAAGGTGGCATTTTTAATCGAAATACGACGCCTTTGGCATGAGTTGCACAGTAAATCAACCATACTGTTCAATGTGCATGCGTGTTTCGGTTGTTTGCGGGAAAAAATGACTTCCAAATCAGTCAACACTTGTGATACTGTTAGTGGAAAAAATTACAGTCTGGCAATCCGCATCCAACACGGCAAGGTCGTACCACATTGTATGGGAAAAACCGGTTTTTAATTGTCCTTTGGCCAAAACTTGCATTAAAAGCACATAATGTGTGATGGATCGGCTACTCTGATCATGTGAGTAGACGATGTTTTTGAATGAGACGTAAGTTTTTGTCCACTAATTTTCCATGGTCGTAAAAGTTGATCAAGGCTCTCTTTCTATAACTTTCGACGGGTGACTGTGAAAATCTCGGAACTTGTGAATTTCTGCTTTCTATCGATATTCATGCAAATTATTGTAGCTGGTCAATCGATATTTGGGATCTATAAGCTTCGGAAATACGTTTAGAAATTGGAACTTGTATCGTGTTCTCTCTCGATACCAGTAAATCTAAATCCTGTGATTGAACAACCAATCCAAAGCTGAAGAAGCGTATAAGTAGTTGCTTTGGCCTGGACAGACGTATGAAATCAGCGCCCGCCGAGTCTACAGTGTGGAGTTGAATTATTACTGATGGCAATCCTGACTTGTGGTTATCTTCAAAGCTGTGAGTTCGTTTTGAATCGTTATATTTAGTATATTTGAAGTTTACTTTTACAAAGTACAGCTTCGGGAAAAGTTTAATTATTTTTTGGAGTAAGGAAAATTCGTAGCGGCCTTCTCAAATCCCAACCCGATTAATTTTCAATAAAGATTTTTCTTTTAAACCTTAACTCTGATGCCCTCCGTTTACAACTAAATGGCCTGGTTCACTCATACTGACAGCAATGGCCGTCACAAATGATTCGGTTTTTAATTGCGCATGAGTGTCTTTTTTTTCATAGTATGCCGATTACAGCGCCATCTATTGATACACTTTGGAACTTTTGTTTCTTATGTCATACCGTTTCCCCCTTCTTCCAGTATATTCATTTCAAATTTGAAGTCATTCTGACCAGTGGTTCCTGTTTTACATCATTTTGAAAGTGGGACTTCCCTGTATAAAAGACGCATTTTGAATCCGTGGTCTGAAAATCGATCAATGAATTAAACTTTTCTTTATTAATTAAGAATAAATTCGTTACAAATTTCGTTATAATTACTATTATTTATTACGTTATGAATTTTCGCGGCTGAAAATCATAACATATGTCATTCGTGCTATTGTCAGTGAGACAAAACATTGTGAATAAATAATTAGGAATGAAACCAAATAATTAAAATATATATTTCAGTTTTTAAAATAAATGTAATTATCCAATAAAAGTGGAACATATAGCTTGTATACTGCGTATTTCTTTTGAGATATTGTGCTGTCCTCTAAAAAAACCCACAGTGAAATATTTCCTAAAAAAAAATCCTAGCATCCACCCCTACACACCACATCAAATATTTCACTAAAGTCATTTTTACTTTCTTCTATCTTTAGAAGAAGAAAGTATTGGATTCATGAAAAATTTCGATGGATTTATACGTTTTAGAAGGTCCTGAACACGATTTGACTGTTTTTAGAAATGTCTGTCTGTGAGTCTGTGACTCTGTCTGTCTGTATGTATGTGACACAAATTTTGTGGGCGCTCTATCTCAAGAACTAATGCACGAAATTTAATAAAACTTTAGATTCAGTTAGTCCCTGATAGAAATTGGTGCTGAATAGTTTTTGGTGAGAATCGCCCAACAGATACCGCTGCTATGCTGCATTTTTCGGAATTTCCACAATAGCTCTATCTCAAGAACTAATGCACTCATTTTCACCAAACTTCAGATTAAGTTAGACCTTGACATAAATAGACGCCGATTACGTTTTGGTTTAAAAAGCCCAACAGGTGGCGCTGCTATACCACTTTTCTCATGATTTTCATGATAGCTATATCTCAAGAACGAATGTACGGAATTTCATCAAACTTCAAATTCTGTTAGACCATGACATAAATAGATGCGCTTACGTTTTGGTGTAAATTGCCCAACAGGTGGCGCTGCTGTGCTACTTTTTTCATTATTAACACGTTAACTATATCTCAAGAACTAGTACACGGATGTTCATCAAACTTCAGATTCAGTTAGACGTTGACATAAGTTGTTATTGGTTAGGTTTTGATATAAATCTCCTAAAAAGTGCCGCTGCTATGCTGCATTTCGCAGGATTTACGCGATTTTAGCAATCGTCATAGCTCAAGAACTAATGTACGAAATTTAATTAAACTTTAGATCCAGTTAGACCGTGATATAAAATTGGTGCTGATTCTTTTTAGTGTATGCGAAACCTGTGTGAGATAGAAGAAAGTTTTGGGATTGACACATCCGACTAGTTTTTGTTTTTTTAGTTTTTAAGCACCATTTAGAATAATACATATAGTTAAAAATACCTAAAGAGTGCTTATTTAGTTTTAAAATAATTTAAATTAACAAATACAGAATTCTGGCAAAACATGATCTTCATTTTTACGGATTTTCTTGTTATAATTTTAGAATGATCTACATACATTTTTATTTTTTTAAGCTAAACCATTAATATGTAATAAAATGCTTCTTTTTCCGCAGATTATGTGAGGTGCGAGGATTTTTCAGGTAATACGAGTTAATTTTTGGAAAAGTGTTTTTTTTTTTTTTTTTTTTTTTTTTTTTTTTTGTAATTCTTACTTAATTGGCTGCCATTTTGTAATAAAGTGATAAAATGAAAAATGCCCAAAATTAAAATCTTAGTCAGAACAAACTATATAAATTTAGCTATGTTTAATTTTTAAAAACTCTTTGTTAGACTTTATATAGAGAAAATTTCAAAATATGTGTTTTTTGTTAGAGGACAGTACAATAGATTGTGTGAAGTCTGAACTGTGAGGGAAAAATAAGCGTCTCACGAACAGCGTGGTGAATATTTTATTTTTATGACATGGTATGATCAGATTACAAAACATATATAAATCGTATTTCTATAATACACTTTTACTAAAATAAGCGTTTCTACACAGGTTCCAATTTGGGTAAATTCATGATGATTGTGTAGTCGCTCATCTATAATCACTCTTTATCAATACAGATAAAAAGAAATTATAAGAAACAAAAGAAAACATGAATTTTTTTAATATATAGATTGATGATTAATTTTAGAAGTTATCTATCTGAAGATAGTTTCAGTAAGAGAATAAAATCTCATAAATTTATATTATAATTAAGCGATTTCTAAATGTTCTCAAAACGATATAAAAAGTAATGAATTATTTTTCAGGGAAATTATAAAAAATCTATTTTTTTTTCAAATATTTAAATGCTACACTGATATATTCTCATTCATCTTTAATATTTCGTATTTTTTCAAAACTAAAATAGTCAGAAAATTACAGATTCGGTATTTTTAGGGTTTCGTTCCTCTCACGAAACCCTATTTGCCCCGCCCACGTTGTCTGTCCGTCACTGAGCGGGTTCTCAGAAACTATATAACTTACAGACTTGAAACTTTGTGTACTTATAGCTGAATACCTACTATGAAGCAAAAAAAAAATTGAAAAAAATATCGTATTATTTTCATATAGAGATAAAAAAAACAAAAATTTAACAGCCTTTTTCTATTAAATTTAAACATTTTCGTTATAGCAGTTGCTAACAATTAAAAAGCCACAGTAAAATTCTTTCTACAATAATTAATTTTCTATTAAAAGATTTCCACGTGAAAAATGAAAATGAAATTAAAAGTTTTACCAATTGTAAAAAAGATTAATATGACTTCATATTGGTAATAAAACGGAAATTTTCCACTTCTCTAACTCGCGTAAATATATTCGGATTGTCATGCAATTGATATATGTTATTGAGGTTTACTATGGTATGTTCGGTATTGAAAATGAAGTATGATGTATAAAATATAACAATAAATTCTCTGTACAACATATAACAACTAGTTCTATGTACCCTGATTGACAAATCAGGGTACATGTCATTTATCTCGGCTGCTATTGTGAATTTCTAGCCTTCAGATTCTGAAAGCCAGTTTTTTCGACAAATGTCGCCAAGTTTGGCGACATTTCTAAAAAATTTCTATGTACCCTGATTGATTGAATTATTTTTTCGAGGACGTTCTATGGACTCTGATTGGTTGAATCATGTACCTTGGCTCCAATTGGGAATTTCTAGAAAATCTATATATATATTTCTCTTACGTGGCGCGAAAATAGGGCTGAATTTGTAACTTATGGTTTGGCAACAACTGTAGTTTCCAGAGCTCAGACCAATAAACAGACTAGATTGTGTTAGATCAGCTGCGCCTCCGTCCAATATGGCGGTCAGTGTGAAAGCAGTGAAACCATAGAATGAAACTCAAACTAGCAATTATTAAAAATAAAATAACATGTACGTAATCCAAAGCGTCTGAGATGATTCCTCATTTTAATTATGAGCAATATCATTAATTTCAAATGAATTCTCAACTCTTATTTAGAATTCATTTACGAATTTCACTCACTCAGAAGACGGAGAAAAAAAAATCAACTGTCTAGATATCACCTGCCGCCATCTGTTGCTGTATTGATGAAGTAAAAAATAATTCATTTCGTAAAAATCTATAATCAATTGGAACAATAAAATGTCGAACGAAATTTAAACGAAGACAAACAAACTATTTTCCTATCACATAGTTTTTTTTCTAATGAATTTAAGTCGTGCTGTACAAAAGATCCCTTTTTCATAGTATTTAAATGATTTATTTGCTTATTAGTAGCGCCAACTAAATGTATATTCAGTTGTGTTTTCAACGGAGAATTACTTTTTTACATTAAAATAAATTATCAATTTCATATGTTCAAATGTTTTATGGTAGAATTTATTTCGGCTAGAATTGCTGAAAAAAGGGGCGAGCGAGCGAAGCGAGTTGTGACCGCGTAGCGGTCTCAATGTGAATTGCTTCGCAATTCACGGGGGGTTGGCGAGCGTTAGCGAGTAGGGAGCTGAGCCCCCTAGTTACTTCAAATTCTGAAAGTCAATTTTTTGGCCAAATATCGCCATATGTCACCAAAAATTGCCAAATTTGACGACAATTTTTTCATCTTGCTCCAAGCATGTGTTTTGGCATTGATAATCATAAATGTCGATTTTTCCGCCAACGCCAATGTTGCCAACCAATTATCCAAATATCGCCAAGTTTCGCGAGATGTTACCAACTTTGCGACTTCGTTTACTGCCAACAGTTCAACAACTTAATAATTGTTTTAATCTTCTTCACTGTTTCTGAAATGCATTGACCCGTATTGACACAAAATGACTCACTAATCGAATTTTGTCGAACACGTGACCTAGCCCAATGGTCTTCTGGTGCCAAAAACGGTAGGACACAAAATTTCGTTAAAATTGTCAGAGCCATTTTTAAAGTGCCTGACTACGTACGCAGCAATTTTTTCCCAAAAAGCAATTTAATTATTTTTTGAACTTATTTTTATTAAGATTATTACTAAAAACTGTGAAAAAAAGCAAAAAATATTTCATTCATTGATGAAATTTTGGTAAATGGGAGATTTTGGGGTAAAATTTAGTGAAATTTGATCCAATATGCAAAGCGTCTTACAGAAAATTCTATTGAATGCATCTTATTTTCGTTTTTACACTTCATACTTATGACATTGGGAAAGACAATGAACTAAAATCTAAGAGATATTTTAAATGCTTCAAAATTTATAGATTATCGCACCTTTTTACATGCTGATTTTCATAAAATTAATCGATGTCATTACACGAAAACATCCATAACACAAAAAATATTTATTCTAAAATTAAATCTTTAGTTCATTGCCTTCACAATAGTGTAAACAACATATAGTTTAAATTTCATAGTGATATTCTAATAACTTTTTGAGAATTCATGTTTTGCGTATGAAATTTTCACCAAAATTACATATTCCAAAAAATGCATTTAAAGTTTAGATTTATGTTTTACTACAAGGATTTACATAGTAATATGCATCTAAACTTTGCTGTTTTTATGTGTCATACTCTTTTTTTCAAGTACTGGGCCCTTGTTTATTTCTAGAAGGCCATATTTTTGCTTCCTCTCTCCCAGTTAGTACCTTTAAACAGTAATTCCGGTCCTTTAAACAGTACTTCCGGTTTGAGTGACAGCTGTTGAGTAGTTTAAAAACCAATACAAATCCCGTTCTATTTATCGGAGAATAAAAATAAATACAGTTTTGGAAAGGTAAAAAGTTGGGCTTTAATAAAATATAATAAAATCGTTTTGATAATTTTGGTCAAAAACCACTTTTTAAACGTAGTCAGATAAAGTAAATTTTGCATATATACACACAGACAAGATTTGCTCGTATTATAATATGTGATAAAACTCAAAATTTTAACGATGTACTAACAGTCTACGGTTTAGTTTAATACGAGAAAAACAAATTGATTTTTTTCCTTGATATTTTAAATTTTATAGCTATTGAATCACCATAAAAGCATGAACTAAATATCGTTTTCCAAAATACTAAATATTTATGTTTATGAATGAACTAGCAAGCTACGCCCGCTACGCTGGTCAATTTCTTATAACGAACTTTTAATCCAACAAAATATTGACATTTCATAATTCACTTTTATATTTTAACAGAATAATAAGGCTACTATAATTTGTGACCCGTGCTATAGCCAATATACACGCCAGGACACGTCGCCCTTATTATCTTTTTACGCATGAAGGTTTCGCTATGGTACTCTATGGTACTATTAATTTTATTCTTAGAGAGCATTTACATCTTATAAGTAACTACAATGCCAAATTTCAAATTTCTAGCTCCTTCAGCATAAACAAAATCGCAATTTTAGAACGTTTTTCGCTCCTGCACCCTCTGGGGTTAGTGACACCGACAAAAAATATAGCCTATGTTGAAGCAGGGGTTGTCACCATCAATTTGCCACCATCACTTTTGAAATCGATTCGGTAGTTCTAGAGATTCCCTAGAAATTGTAATTTAGAATGTTTTTAGAACGCTTTTCGCTCATTTCACACTTTTAAATTTCGAATTTTTTTTATTTTGTTCTTAGAGAGCATTTACATCTTATAAGTAACTACAACGCCAAATTTCAAATCAGTTCAGTAGTTCTAGAGATTCCATAGAAATTGTAACATTTTTCGCTCCTGCACACTCCTGGGGTAGTGGCACCGACATAAAATATAGCCTATGTTGGAGCAGGGGTTGTCACCATCAATTTGCCACCATCACTTTTGAAATCGGTTCGGTAGTTCCAGAGATTACCCCCTACAAACAAACAAACAAACAAAAAAACAATCTTTACTCCTTTATAATATTAGTATAGACAAATAAATTTTAGTTATAAATAATATATGTTTACCTTTAAATAATATGTATGGTAAAAAACAATAAAAAAACCATCAATGAATTTATTTAAATCCATATTAATTTTTATGAAGTTTAGAAATTTTAAAAAATGTGCACTTTCATTCTTTATATAATAAAATAATATATAAATAATTCGAACTAATCATGAAGTGTCGAAAAACTTGCAACGGAACTGATTTTAAAACTAGTTCATTAATTAGAACTTACTCTTATCATATGATTTAACTGGGAATAAATATGAAACTGTATTAATTTGTTTCTGTTATGAGGAATTTACAGATGAACATGAAATCCTGCTGAAGATTATGATAACAGATAGATGTCAGAATTTCCCAACTACAGAGTAAAATTCAACTGCGGAAATTTAACATTTTTCGAAAATGTAGAAGCAGATAATGATTTCGAAGTTTGTGGGAAATCAAATGACCTAGAAATCATTAAATTTATGCTAATTCGAGAGATGGCTCTTCGCCAGGTGATTAGACTCCAAACATCCCTAAAACGTCCTAATGAAAAATCAGTTACGGATACATTTAATGTTTTAAAAACTTTTAATCAAAAGAAGGTTTCAACAGTCAAAGCAAAACATTTAATTTAAATAAAAAGATTGATGAGAAATGGCCAGACTGGAAACATCACTTGACATTTTTTTTATGTATTTGTTTTTCATAAAAAAGTTGAGTTCATTATACCGGGTGATTATAATTAAAGTTACGATTTCAAAAATCGATAATTTTAAAACTACTGGTCAGAATGACTTGATATTTTAGTAGAACAATCGTGAGACAGTGGAATTTATTTGGGGAAGGAAAAAATAGTTCTAAAATGTGCCGATAGATGGCGCTGTCAGGGTAATTTCAGGGGAAAGACCAAAAATTAATTCTTTAAACACAGGAATGTTGTTAGCCAAAACGAAAAAAAACAGAGTTCAGAGATTTACTAAAAATGTATTAGCGAAAAGACAAGAACGCGTGTTTACAGCGACAACAGCAATAATGATAAAAAAAAGAAAAAAAAAAGCTTTATTGAACAAACACTTTACTGATGATTAAAGTATAAGTTGTTCGATATGCCCTCTGCCTTGTTCCGCTTATAATTGGAAGCGCAAAACGGCATGCTCCACAACAGATCGGAGGGTTTCTGTACTGATGCAATGGGTGTGGTGCGTGATTCTTGCCTTCATGTCGGCTAGATTCTCAATTCGCCCGCTGTAAACAACATTCTTCAGGTACCCATAGTTGCCACGTATTAGTAATTTGCATATCTCCAGACAATCTGAACCCTGACAGCGCCATCTATCGCCACATTTTGGATATATTTTTTTTCCTTCGCCAAACAAAATTCCATTGCCTCACGATTGTTTTGCTAAAATATCAAGTCATTCTGACCAGTAGTTTTAAAATTATCGATTTTTGAAATCGTAACTTTAATTATAATCACCCGGTATTTCAATTCGTGCTGCTTTATTTCTATTACGCATTTATTTACGATAAAGGAAATATATTTTCAGTTTTTTAAGAATAATATGATTTTAATAATGTTCATTTTAGAATGTAACATGTTTTTAATGTTTTTTAATATAGTTGAAAAGTGTTTCTGAATTCGATTTGTCTATCCTTCTGCTCACCTGTACGTTTGTCCGTGCACTAACTTGCGTAAATATACTCTGATGAACATATAATTTTTAGGGTTTCTTTCATCTCACGAAACCCTATTCGTCCCGCTATGTTGTCTGTCCGTCACAGAGCCGGTTCTCAGAAACTATATAACTTACAGATTTGAAATTTTGTGTACTTATAGCTGAATACCTACTATGAATTATAAAATTACTTGAAAATAATAAAATTTTAAAAAATCGTATTATATTAATATAGAGAGTTAACAAACCAAAAATCTAAGAACATTTTCCTATTAAATTTAAACATTTTTCGTTATAGCAGTTGCCAATAATTAAAAATCCACAATAAAAGTCTTTTTACAATAATTAATTTTCTATTGAAGGATTTCCACGTGAAAAATGAAAAAAGAAATAAAAAGTTTCACCAATTGAAAAAAAGATTAATATGACGTCATATTGGTAATAAAACGGGAAAATTTTTCAAACATTTCTCAGTAATACAAGGAGTATGAGTGTGTGTAAGTACAGAAAGCAGGTTAATATGATGTCATTAGAGAATTAAAAAGAAAATTAATCTGACGTCCTATTGGAAGTTTAACGGACTTTTGCAAATGTTTGAGAATTATACAAAGAGAGTATCGATACGAGTAATAGAGAAAGTAAGTAGATATGACGGCAGCAAGTGATTATAGCGTCATATGAGTTTGATCAACGTATTGAATCAGGATAAACACCTGATTATGGAAATATCGGCATATTTTATCATTTTGAAGGTATGTAATATATTGTTATACACCATGTTTAATTTTGAAATTGATTTTTTTTAATATCGCATTTAGTCCACATGACAGATATTATTATGACAGAGTATAATAGTGGGCTTCGGACGCTATCAGACCGGTTCAGATTTTCGAAAAAACGAGAAAAATAGACCGATAAATTTTTACTTTATAAACGCCTTTTTTTTTTTTTTTTTTTTTTTTTTTTTTTTTGCAAATGAAATTTATTTGAATAAAGAAAGAATAAAGTGTTTATATAAAAAAGGATAAAGTGTTTTGAAAGAAATATTAAACGAAACTCTTTGTGCGATCTTCGACCACACTTATCCACTTGTTATGTAAATGCGGTTCACTCTAGAATGTTCGCTATCGAAAATAAAGTGCAGAATGAACATTTGCAGTTCGCTTTCAGGGACTTACAAAAGAATTCCACTACATTGTGATCTATTTAGGAAAATCATTCGCGGTGCATTTTATTGAAATTGCTTATTTAGATATATCACTTCCTTGTGTGAATTTAAATTTTGATAATATTATTCTAATGTTGGAAAGTGTTTCATAATGTATTCCTGATGCATGATTTTTAGTTCTTGTTTCTAGTTGGCAGTGTTTAAAACTAGAACGGCGGAAAAATCTTACCTACTGGACGGCGGGAAGGGGTCATTTTGACCCCTCGATGAAACTACTGAAATAACAACGATAAAACAATTTTGTAAATGCCATACATCGAAAAAAATGTAATTTACGTGTATTTTAACATTTATATTTAATTTATATTTAATATTACTTGATAATTAACGAATTTTTAAAGTACTGTCAATGTAACGCATACAGGGCGGTCCATATTGGATCATACTACAGCTACTCAAATAACTTATCAATTTGATATAAAAATTGATTGGTTTCACAAATTAAAACTAATGCTAACTAAAATAAAACACAATTTATAAATTAATATTTTTTTTCATCAATATTTCATGTATACATATATATATTTCATATATAATATATTCAATATTGTCCAATATTTCAAAAACTAAACAATCTAGAATGCTAATTTTTTTTAAATACTTGTTACCTATTTAGGAAAAGTCAAAAAATTAAAAAAAATGTCTTCCTACCAAACAAAAGTAATCAAAGGACAAAACTGGCCAGGGGTCAAAATAACCCCTACCACCGTTCCAGTGTTAAAATAATTTGAAATACCGAAGTAGTCTCATTTTTTCATGTTAGATAAGTTTTTGTTCTTAAATGACGGCATATAAAGTTATTTTCTTTTAAACTAGAAAGGAGGATATAACGATGGTTATTGTTCGAGCTTCTTTGTTATTGTTCGTGATGAAAGAAGTATCCGCAAAGTCACCAGGTTCTATATGAAAAAATTAAAAAAAAACTCCAGTATGGTAGTTAAATGGTTTATTAGGAGATTACCATGTCAAAAGAAGGATCGCACGGCAGAAGAGGAGAAGATACAGCTGGAGCTCAATTATGAGCACATTTACAGCAAGCAGATCAGAGCATGAGTGTTGTTTCCACGACACAACTTGAAATTGCACTGACAAGAATCTCGCCAAATAGGGTTGCTAAAAATTGTCTAGGCGAGCGGACTTTCAGATGAAGCTGCCGCATAACTAATGGTATTTAGCGAGCTGGGTTGCTAGATTTTTTCAAAAGGACGAATTTTGTTTCAAAAATTAACATCGCCACGGCGATTATAACCGACAAATATCTTCTCATGTGAATATAATTTCGACAGACAAAACAGTATGTGCTTTTAACAATCAGAATATATTTTTAGACATGGGTGTGAGTGATTGAGTTATTACCACTACCAAATAAGGGCATGCATTTGGGCAGTATGCACAGATAGACATAATTTTTAACGGACCTTGTGGCCACAAAAATGCGTTATGAACACATTGTGTTATAAGCTTGGTTACGGAAAGTAAAATTACGAAAAGGCATCTGTGTTGATTTAATATATATTTTTTTTTTAATCGAAAAGCCATGAGATATTAGTGATCGAGCACAAGTGAAAATGAAAAGGGAAAGGGTATAAATTACAGCGGGATTATTGTTTGTAGTTAAAGATAACACGATTAAATTTTGACAAAGGAAGGGGAAAAATATAAATTAAATAAAGGATAGGGTTTGTTAAAACTTAATATATGATTCTCATATCATAGAGGAAAACACAAAATTTACAAGGAAGTTGTTATTGATGAATAATATTTCAAATAAAACTTTTTTACACAAAAAAATCATTATTAATTTCCTCGTCACTTGCTAACTACACCCCCAACTCTTACCAAGAATATGATAGAATACTTATAACATCTATACAGAGGGGATTTTTTGTAATAAAATTTTCTTTATATTGAAAATAAATTTTTGGCAAATGAGGTAAGTATTTTTTTTTCGATGAATTTATTTAGCATATATACAATTTTTATCTTTGAATGATAATTGATTTTCCTTAGTCAATCAAATATAGCTTACCACTGAAGCCATGTGAGGCTTTCATACTACAATATTCTCGCACATTATTTCATTATAATTTAGTAAACTCAAATTTTAAATCATACAAAATTCTTTAATGAAATGGGAATGTACTATGTCAAACCCCAGCTCAAAAACATTTCGTATGATAAAATCATGGCTCGATGACGTCATAAAGTTTAAATCGAGGCTAACGAAAGAGACAGGCTACCGCAGTGCATTCCACTTATCTTTTTTTACAGACCGCTAGAGTGACGTGATGCTCTTTCCGCACACCTGCATTGGTGGATTCGAGCATCACGTGACTCTCGCGGTCTGTAAAAAAAGATACGCGTAAAGTACCGCGTAGCCTTTCTTTTTCGTTAGCCTCGGTTTAAATGCTCTATTACAGAATTGCGAAGAAGAAACATCCTTATAACTCCAAAAAAAATAATAATCATATTAACTAACAGTTTACTGCGTCAGATTAAGCGTCTCATTTCCAATTAAAATATATCTTTGAATTGAAATTTGAGTGAAATACAGGGTCACGAAAAATCGAAGAGTGTGGTAAGTAGGATTACAAATATCTTGGCAACTCATTACCCGATCGACTTCATTCTTTAGGCAATTTTTTTTGTTGTCTTTTATATCATCATATTCATCATATTAATCGTCTTTTAAATCATCGTTATTCGTTTCTTATGTGCAGAGAAAAAATGATGTTGACACCAGAAAAAATAAAAATTGTCCCCTTGTTTAATGTAAACCTTATTTTTTTTAGGCATATGTCGCCCTTCAATGAGAAAAATATCTCTAAGGAATAACCTTAATGCTTTACATGAAGATATTTTAAATTATTATAAATGTAATACTTAACTATCATATACGTTATTTTTTTAGATAGAAACAAAGAATGGAATGAAAAACAATTTGATTTAAACCCATTTATTTTGTACTCTGACACTTGACAGATATAATATATTGCTCTGAGAAGTATTTTGATATATAAAACGATATTATTCTATTCTTAGAGCAAATCAATCACCGGCGAATCATTTATTATAAACCTGAAAGCGTAAACATGTAGCATACATCACACTCAATCACAATTTTTTTCTTATAAAAGTTTCTCATAGAGACCCCATTTCTAAAAATATCCTTTGAAGCATAACTAACTGATGCAATGAATAAAAATGCTAGTAAATGCATAAAAACCGTTAGCGAATAATAACGCATATTTCAGAACATTTCAAAACAAAGAAAAAAATTTAACGAAAAAGGCATTTCTCAAATAATACAAAACAAGTACACAGGGTGAATCCTTAAATCGGATTCTTATAAAAAAAATGTTAAAATGCGTGAAATGCAGCTTCTAGGAAAAGTAAAACCAGTCGTTGGAGGCCACCGTAATACTTACCCATCATGGATATGCAATAAAAGCTGAATTTGTTCTATTTAAAATTATTTTGTACCATGTTCTTTTTTTTTTTTTTATTCGAAAGCTGGATCCGCGCCGTTTCTTGCAAGAGCCTAAACACTTTAATTTTATACAGCCATAAAAATATAGTTCTACCTGCCTAAAAGATCTGATTCGCTGTTCTTTGGACCCGCATTGCGTCTAAAACATTGAACTTAAAACAAGAGCTGCGGAGCGTAAATTTTTGTGATATTGTCTTGCATAATTAATCCGTTGCTTCCTGCAGCAAGACTATGTGAATAATTTTGAAATATGCTTCGTAACATCTTATTAAAATGTAAATTACTGAAAGTTTTCAGAGATGTCCAGTGGAGTGGAAAATGTTTCATCATTATATTATTATGAAGAAATAATATTTTTTTCGATGATTTCATTTCATTTTTTTTTATTCTGAAAAATCTCAATGATTATCGGCCAGAACAAATAAATATCAGAATGCGACTGCGTGCACTTCGATTTGATACGGCGATCTGGTGTTTGCAGCGGGTAAATTTCTGAATATCGTTACAGATATTTTAAAAGTTTGACAGGATTTTTCATATCGTAACATATATATATGTGGTGTTTTGACTAAGATGAGACACCACGAGATGCAATACTCCAAAAGAAAATGGTAGATGGTTAAAGATATACAAAGTTGCAGTCGACATCAACAATCACGGCGAAGAGGTGAGGCAACGAAAAGAGTCCACAACAGTTTCTTCTATAAAGACCAGCCAATTTCCAGACAAATCTTTTATTTAGAATAAGAGCGATGCCGTAACAATTCCCACGGGTATAAACTTACAGCCCTCAGGATTCACGATGGCTCACTACATGGTTTAATAGATGTTAAATAGCTGATATGAAAATTCTACGAGTCTACAACACCAGATACATATTTGTTTATACTTCCAAACACGCCAAAAATACTCCTTTCCGAAGGATGCCAGCGAGTTTTGTTCACTGAGCGTAAACATACAGAAAAACGACGTCACATGCGCACAAACCAATGAGTGAGAGGTGACCACCAGCCCAGCGAATGAGGCGAGAGGGAGAAGCTAAAACAGCAAAGAGTTCCTCCACTGGCCGCGCATCAATTTTGAAGTGAAAAATCCCCGGCGCGCGAAAAGAGCATGGAATAATAATAATAAAAAGAAAATGGCTTTTTAAAAACATTCGAAATGAGAAAGCGTCTCGGAATTTTATAGATTGGGGAGCTGATAAATCTACGAATGAACTTAAAATTTTAGATTAAGATTTGGAATAAGATAATTATTAATATACGGGTATTTACTTTTAAAAGGACATTAAATAGGAATAAATATTATTAAGAATTAAGGAAATACTATGTCAGAAGTTAGATTAATTTAAAGAACTAATGCGAAATAAATGTGAAGGTTTTTCTAAGTAATTTCCATAATCACAGAATAATATATAGAATAATACAAGACTACATAGAACCAAGACATTAAAAATTGATTTTAAAAATAGTAAAAAAAATTATCCATCAAGACTTTATTTCCCATCTATTATCCGTGAATCAATAGAAATCTGCACGTGTAACGTAAACACTTGCAATAAATCCGCTTCATTTGAATTGCCTAAAAATTGGCACGAGGTACTTTTCAGTTTTAAAAAAAGCAATAACGAAATATTAATTTCACGTTTACAGGTGGCTACTTCATGCACATGCTTGTTTTACATATATGATCTCGTGAATCATGTTTTCCAGTTTATTTTCTAAAATTTGCAAGAATATTTTTGTTTATGGTTATATTTCTTGAAAATGGCGCCGAATGAGCGTTGAAACGTATGTCGATCATTAAAAGGTTTTTATAAGCCTTTTGTTATTTCTATTTGTATAACTTAGGTATTCTATCTATATTTTAAAAGTAATTTGTTCAAGGTATGAGGTTTGATAGAAATATTATACGCTAAAATAATTGTCTACATAAGCATAAACACTTTGGAAAGTAAATCTGCCGTACAATATATATATTTTTTTAAATTCCAACTATATTTTTAAAGAAAATATTACCTTTCACGTTCAGATACTCTTAATAATCTGGACATACGCTGTTAAGTTTTCTGTTATTGTTTCGTCACAATTTAAATAGCGATATTTTCTTACGCATCGCAATCTTTAAACTAGTCGGATGTGCCAATCCGAAAACTTTCTTCTATCTCACACAGGTTCCGCATAAATTAAAAACGAATCAGCACCAATTTATATCAAGGTCTAATGGTATCTAAAGTTTTATTAAATTCCGTACATTAGTTCTTGAATGAACATCAACGCTTTTAAATTTGTACGTGTCACATAGTAATTTTTTCCATAATTCTACTTTTAATTAAAATATTATCTTTCTTCTTCAGATTTCTTATTAATCTCTGAATGAAGGCACCACCTGTTGGGAGATTTACACCAAAATCTATTCAACAGCAACTTATGTGAACGTCTAACGGAATCTATTGTGAAAATCATGAAAAAATAGAATAGCAGCGCCACCTGTTGTGCTATTTACACCAAAAAGTATTCACCATCTATTTATGTCAAGGTATAACTGAATCTGAAGTTTGATGAAATTCTGTGCATTAGTTCTTGAGATATAGCTATCGTGAAAATCATGTAAAATGTAGCACAGCAGCGCCACCTGTTGACCTATTTACACCAAAACGTACGCAGCATTTATTTATGTCTAGATGTAACAGAATCTACAAGTTCGATGAAATTCTGCGCATTAGTTCTTGAGATACAGCTATCGTGAAAATCATGTATAAAGTGGCATAGCAGGGTCACCTTATGGGATATATACACCAAAAAGGTAATAAGCATCTATTTATGTCAAGGTCTGAAGTTTGATGAAAATGAGTACATTAGTTCTTGAGATAGAGCTATTCCGGAAATCGTGAAAAATACAGCATAGCAGCGCCACCTGTTAAACGATTTACACCAAAAACTAACCAGCAGCAATTTATATCAGGGGCTAACTGAATATAAAGTTTTGCAATTTTGTGCATTAGTTTTTGAGATAGAGCGCCTACAAAATTTTTGTCACATAACAGACAGACTGACAGAGTCAGAGACTCACAAATAAACATTTTCTAAAAACAGTCAAATCTTTTTCAGAACCTTCTAAAACGTATAAATCTGTCGACAATTTTCACGAATACAATACTTTTTTCTTGTAAAGATAGATGAAAGTAAAAAAATAAATAATAATAAGTTATTCGGATTTTTTTAGAGTTTTCGACCACTAATCAAATTTATGAAAATTTCCACAAACTCTTAAATTTTCATTAAGAATTTATGATATATCTAAAAGGATTCAACGACCGTTTCTAAAAGTTAATTTTAAAAAGTAAATTTAATAATTTTCTAACTCAAAAACTTAATTAATGCAGCTTAACATAAAATGAAAACAACTTAAATCATTATTTTTAAATAATCTTTCAAGATGTTATTTCGCAAAATAAAAATTAATTTGCTCATGATATGAGATTTAGTAAAACTATCATACACTGACAATGGCCTAAAGTAAACATCAACGCTTTTAAATTTGTACGTGTCACATAATAATTTTTTTTTCATAATTCTACTTTTAATTAAAATATTATCTTTCTTCTTCAGATTTCTTATTAATCTCTGGATACGCATTTAAGTGTTCTGTTATGGCTTTGTCATAATTAAAATAACGATGGTACCCCCCGCTCCTCTTCTCACTCTCTTCTATCCCTGGTACTTAAAGCGTGTTTTTATATGATTCACTTTTTTCATGTCGAATTTATTTTGTGAAACGAGAAAAAAAATAATTAAATATTTTTTTTAGAAATTATCTTTTTTATTGAATAGTTATTTTAAAATAATTTAATTATTTACAAATATAGTTAAAAAAATTGACATAAAATTGCATGATTCGTTTTAATTAATTTTCGCGCTTTCTTAAACTATTACTTAATACATCAAGATCTGGATAGTGTAAAAATAATTTAAAACTCCTTTAATAAAAAAGAAAATTATCATTTTGACATGCAAAGAAACTACTTTCAGCATAATTACAAGATCTAACCATATATATTAAAATAAATTAATAAGAAATATATTCTTTAATTTTAGTAATATATATACTAGCAGATCTTCCCGGCGCTGCCCGGTCCCGCCAAAACATAATACGAAATGCGAAATCACTCTTAAAAATCACTGCACGAAACCCTTCCACTGGTAACACTTTGCCTTTCGGAAATTAGAGAGATGGACCCCGAAGCGGAAGTAAATTTAATACCGCCTCCTCAAATGTCAGGATCATTTGATTCAAAACGGGTCAGTTGTTGGTCAAAACTTTTTTAAAGTTACCGTTTGATTTTTACAAAAATCGCATTTTCGGAATCAGAAAAATAAACTGAGTTCCGATTCAAATATTTCAATACTTTTCTTAATACTCGAGGATGAGTGAAAATGAAACTTTTTCGTTGTCTGGGACTATCAAATCGGTAACTTTCTTTTGCAGTTTCAATAAAAATAACCATTTTTGATGCACGCGCAGGACAATATTTTAGTTACACCGCCAGGAGATGCATTTTGGTCTAAACAAATTATCCGGCACGTGTCCCCGCTGCCTACGATACCGTGTATAGCAGGCGTGCTAGGCTAGCTCTGCAAAATATTTTAGTTCTAGTTTCTACCACCAGGTGGGCATTTTGTTCTAAATGAACCTATTTCCGAACGAAACTCCAGCACTCGATAATTCTGCTTTCGGCGCCGTGTAGAAGGCGTGCCTTGCACGCGCGAAAAATCTGTTAATTCCACTTTCCACAGCCAGGGAGTACCAAATCTGAGTTTGAAATAATTAGCTATTTCTTAATTAGTTCATGTTAAATTGAATGAATCGATTTTTGTTGAACTTGGACCCATAGAAGCCGAGAAAATAAATCAACACCCCTGGATATTAATATTCATAAATGGTGGTATCCAAGGGCAGAAAAAATTATACCGAAGTTTATTTAGTACCTAGAAGACCTCGAAAGAATGTCAAAAAAGATTTCGTTTGATGATTAAGATTAAATGCAAAATCTTTTAGTTACATTTTCCACCGCCAGGGGGTGCACTCTGTTCTAAACAAACCTCTTTCCGAACTAAACTCCGGCACGTGTCCCCGTTGCTTATGACAACGTATAAAAGGCGTTCTGTGCAAGCGCAGAAAATGTTTTAGTTGCACTTTCCACCACCAGGGGGCGCGAAATCTGTGTCTTAATTAGTTATCTATATCTTAATTAAGTTGAATGAATCAATTGTTGTTGAAATCAGGCCTTTTGTTTGAATCGGACAAATTTTAAATGCAAAATTGTTTAGTTTCACTTCCCACCGCTAAGGGGTGCACTCAGTTCTAAATAAAACTCTTTCCGAACAAAACTTTGGCACATGTCCCTGCTGCCTACGACACCGTATAGCAGGCGCTACAAAATCTTTTAGTTCCATTTTCCACCGCCAGGTGGCGCCAAATATGTATCTTAATTAGTTAATCGTACCTTAATTAGTTCATGTTAAGTTGAATGAACTAATTCTCATTGAAATTGGGCCCATAGAACCCGAGAAAATACTACTCGCTGGTCATTAATATTTAGAAATAGTGGTAACCAAAGGCTGAAAAAATGATACCGAAGTTTATCTAGTACCTGGGGAACTGAAAAAAGATTTCCTTTGAATCTGACTAATAATTAAATAGTTCTGATTTTGGAGGCAGGGGGAGGCAGAAGGAGGGAGTTTCGATCAGAGCATTAATGCGATATTTAAACTACAATCGAACACTCACCTCCTCCCCCCACACAGAATTAAATCAACGGCGTTAAAATATTAGGAATTATTAACTTTTGAAACAGAAACAAAATGACTTTTTTTCACATACAAAAACAGTAAGTTATCGTTGTTAATTTCTAAAATCAAATACATAAATGACTTATACAGGAAAAAAACTCTAAAAATCGTATAAAACAAATCGCAACAATTCACAACTCGCTGTTCAAATTGCAATCAGCTGACGACCTTTTCATCTGCCAATCACAGTTGCCCGGTTGATTTTCAGCTGTGCCTACAATTCTATCAGCCACCAATCACAACTGCCCTCCTATGATGTTTGACTGGTAGTGGGAGAGTTGTGACGTCATTTGAAACAAAAACTGCTGCAAAACATGAACAAAATGAAACTAAAAGAAAAAATCTAATAAAAAAAAATATCGTGTTAATAATAAATCCGCACTTCCCTTTTAAAATTAAGATTTTTTATCTGTAAAGAATTATCAACTTTCTCCAAGCTAAAAAGAAAAAAAATGACGATTGACAAAAATGACTGAGGCTGAAATGGAAGCAACCACCGAACCAATCAAGCGTTCTGGGCAAAATTACTTGTTGTCGAAGGAAAAAAATCACTACAAAATCAAAAATCGCTGTACGAATTTCGCATAAACTTTATTGAAAAGAGGATAAAATTTACTATATTGGGCTAAAAGATTGGAACCGGATTCCGGTTACTAATGTGGGTAAATCGCAGTGAAACGTAAAAAAAAAAAAAAACACACATTAAAAATCGCATATTTAAAATCATGATTTTTTATTTGTAAAGAATTATCAACTTTTCCAAGCTAAAAAGAGAAAAAAAAAAATGACGATTGACAAAAATGACTGAGGCTGAAATGTAAGCGCAACCACCGAACCAATCAAGCATTCTGGCAAAATTTCTTAGTGTAGAAGAAAAAAAAATCGGCAAATTCAAAAATCGCTGTACCAATTTCGCATAAACTTTATTGAAAAGAGGACAAAAATTACTATATTGGGCTATAAGATTGGAACCAGATTCCTATTAATGTGGAAAAATCGCATAAAAAATTTAATTAAAAAATCTATTCAAAAATTACAAAATCTGGCTTCAAGGTACAAAACTACATGCATAAAGGTACCTTCTCACCAAATTTTGTAGCTCTGCGTGCAGCGATCTCTTCAGAACACAACCGAGAAACAGACACACACACACACACACACACACACACAAACTTGCTTCTTTATTATAGTTGGAGATATATATTTTTTAATCAACTGAAACATTTCATAAAATAGTTGTCTTGTCACCTGAAGCATATTTTAAACAGAGTTATTTTGGAAACAAATATATTTTGATAAATACATTTTACGGGGTAGACCAAGCCTCGCTCGGTATTTAACATGACATTAGATAAATGGTTACAGGAAAACGAATGCCAAAGAAGTATTCATGTTTTAGAAACTATTTGTATAATAGCTTTTCTAAACCATATGCATATCTAAAATAACATATCTTCATCCAAATATCGGTAATTTATGTTTTTTGGAAGGCAGATATCAGTTTTCTCATTAAAAGCTGTAACTGAAGAATGTCTCTTTCATTTACTTTATTTCAACTGTCGCGATACCAATTAGTAAACAACTTTAGTAGATACTGCTTATCTTCTATTGGGATTTTATTTGCATTCTAGCATTCTGTGAGGTTAATAAAATGCGATCATATCAGGTAATAGCTTTAAATTATTCTACTCTAACTTTAAAATCTAATTTAAAAGTGCATTATAAATTAATGTACACTCGTATATTGCTTTTTATAGGATATTTAGTTTAACAAGGTCTAGATAAATTCGAAAAAATTCTTTTGAATAAAAAGAAACTGCTAGTTGAGCAATATTTAATGTATACAGGGTGGTTCATAATATATGGGCAAAAATTTAAGAGGTGATAGTACACATCTAAACAAACAACTTTCATCAAAGAATGCATGGTCGGAAATGAAACGCAAAGGTGCTGGCGCATTTGGAAACTTTGTTCATGCAAATGTTAAAACTCCATTGCTGTTGGGAGTTATCGGGAGAAGAACGACACTAATGGCATGCAAATGTGATATGGGGAAGAAGAACGCGTATGCAAAATTTCGCCTCGATTAATACATAAAAGCCGCTGATCTGAGTATGCAACTGTCAATCGTGGTAGGAACGTATCGGAAGATGTTTCCCTTCACCAATAGGGAAAAGGCTAATATGCATTTTATCTACGTAAGTGCAAATGGAAATAGCTCAGGTGCTCAACGATTGTACAGAGAGCGACTTGCTTTTGTCTCTTAATCGTTTTTGTGTATTTGTGCCTCGTATAACAACATCACCTTAGGTGCCGTCTAGAACCTTTGCGTTTTAATTCTGACCATATATTCTTTAATAAAAGTTGTTTGTTTGGATGCATACTATCACCTCTTAAAGTTTTGTCCATCTTTTATGCAACACCCTGTATAATTTTAAGTCAGTGTTTCTACTGTTTGTATTTCTAAGAGAGATATGTCAAAATGCAGCTATCACTTTTCTCATTAGAAGCGATAACTGAAAAATATCTCTTTCATTTACAGTTTGTTTACTGTCTCTAATCCATTTAGTAAACAACTTTCGTAGATACCCTATATCTCTTCAAGTGATTTTATTTGTGTTCTAAAATTTTCTGAGACTAATAAAATGTGATCAAACAAAATTATAGATTTGACTTATTCTACTCTAACTTTAAAATCCAATTTAAAAGTGCATTATAAATTAATGTATACTCGTATACTCCTTTTATAAATTCTTTAGTTTAACAAGGTATATAGAAATTGCAGAAATTTCTTCTGAATAAAAAGAAACTGCTGTTTGCGTTACATTTAATGTATATAACTTTAAATCATTGTATTTTTCAGAGTGTTAGGTCTTCAGCTAAACAAATGTAAAAAAAAAGAATTTATCTTTCAGAAGCTATTTGTATAGAAACTTTTCCACAATATATGCATCCCTAAAAATAGTTACTTTCATCGGAATAAGCTTTCGACACTTATGTGGTCGCTTATATTTTTCTAAAAGTATTAAATCCAAATCGTGATTAAACGCTATAATTAACCTTGTGAGAGATCTACAATATCTCACTCAAAACCCCTGTATGCGGCTCAGGAAACCAGCATAGGGATTCTTATGCAAAAGCTACTCTGCTCTGATCGTTGACTAATTAAAAAAGTCTGCGGCAGAATACGAGGGGAAGTCATTAAGTAAGACACAAAAGATAATTAAATAGTAACTTCCAATGATATTCACTTCAAAACTATTTTTATTTCTCAACATATTCTCCACCAATATTTATGCACTTATACCACCGTTTAATCAGTGCCTCAACACCAGCTGCATAACATTCTTTGGGTTGCTGTCTCAGCCACATAAAGACTTCAAGTTGAACCTTTTCATCATCTGTGAACATCGATTTTATAAATTTCGAGAGATTCTTAATGCGAATTTTATCTGAAAAGACAAACTCGTAAATTTGGGTTCTTCTATTTTATTTCTCAACCTATTCTCCACCAACATTTATGCACTTATATCACCGTTTTATGAGTGCCCCAACACCAGGTGCATAACACTCTTTGGGTTGCTGTCTCAGCCACTTAAAGACTTCAAGTTGAACCTTTTCATCATCTGTGAACATCATCGATTTTATAAATTTTGAGCGATTCTTAATGCGAATTTTATCTGAAAAGACAAACTCGTAAATTTGGGTTCTTCTATTTTATTTCTCAACCTATTCTCCACCAACATTTATGCACTTATATCACCGTTTTATGAGTGCCCCAACACCAGGTGCATAACACTCTTTGGGTTGCTGTCTCAGCCACTTAAAGACTTCAAGTTGAACCTTTTCATCATCTGTGAACATCATCGATTTTATAAATTTTGAGCGATTCTTAATGCGAATTTTATCTGAAAAGACAAACTCGTAAATTTGGGTTCTTCTATTTTATTTCTCAACCTATTCTCCACCAACATTTATGCACTTATATCACCGTTTTATCAGTGCCCCAACACCAGGTGCATAACATTCTTTGGGTTGCTGTCTCAGCCACTTAAAGACTTCAAGTTGAACCTTTTCATCATCTGTGAACATCATCGATTTTATAAATTTTGACATATTCTTAAAGCGATTTTTTCTGAAAAGATAAACTCGTAAATTTGGGTTCTTCTATTTTCCTTGTTAATTACCTTCAAATTATTTTTGAAAAACGAATGTTACGAAATAATTAACAATTATCCAGAATATAGATATAAAGCTTTTACTGATGGGCATATCCATATTACTTAGATTATTTAATGTTCAGTCAGATAGAGATCTTATTCTTTTCTATTTTATATTACTATCTTTTAAAATTCGTCATCTTAGAGATGTACAATAATAACGATAAGTTACTTATAGACAAACAGGAAGGAATAAATGCAAGCCATTCTTTCGATAAAATCAGAAGTATATGTCTCTTTATGTAAGTAATATTTTCACATTAGTTTGCTAGTTATGAGATTCCGTTCTAGAAAATATCCTTCCTTTTGTAAAATAAGATTTACGTAAACTACAAGATCAATCAATTTCCCAAGTGAAATCGGATTAAAACAGGAAATGCAAATAGCATGTTACCATTAACTGATAAACTGCTTGGTGATGCATATTCCTAGTGATTTCCTTCTTAACATAAAGACTAGCATTTTAAATTTTAAATAGTCAGTTTAAAGAAAAGTGATTGCACAATTTTCATAATAACCAGGATTGCCTATTTTGAGATAATGCATATGTAAAAGTAATTCAGGTAATGTCGCGCTTTTAATTTACTATTTATTCTAATTTATGCTTGTAACGCAAAATCCTAAAACAGGAAGAAACTTTCCAAATATATATTTATAAATGATTTCAATAAGTCATTTTTAGAAAAGTATGTCTTCATGTTATATTTTATTTTTCAGCAAATATTAAGTAACATTATACGAAATCACAAATTTTAAACTTGCATTTCAGATCAAAATAAGCCATCAGTAAGCGTAAAAATAAAATAAAGAAATTTCGTAAAATTTCATGGATCATTGTGTCTATTTAGAGGGATATGCATGAATGTGTGCTTTTAATTAGGAATATTATTACAAGGGTATAAATATGGTTCTGGGGGAAAATGTAAACATCCACTAGTAATTTCACCAAAATTAACAGCAAAAAAATTACATCTTTACCAGTCGACTCAGAATAGCAAAACTTATACAAAAATGTTTAAATGTCCATACTCGGTATCTCAGTATTTAAATGAACACAAACTTGATATTGTTAAACGGCGTTTTATCAAGAATGTTTACACGTTTAACATCTGATAACTGTCGTATGTTTTTTACATTTATGTTGAAGTGTATTATAATAGATCACCAATAATTTTATTTATATTATTAAAAGTCATATGTACTTTAAGTGGATATTATTTTGCAAGTTTAATCACAAAAAAGTTTAAAATTTACAAGTGCTTGTTGGAAACATTTACAGACCAATATGCTAGCTATTTACAATACTTTATTTTAAACCAATAAAACTTCGATTTTGGGCCTGAATGGACCTACACTTTATTTAATTTTCTATGAAGTTGTAGAAGACAAAAAAATATTTTATAAAGGCTTTTTTTTTTTAGTGTCAATGTTCTACCGATATTAACCTGTATGCGCGACCTATGTCCTTCGTTTTACTTTAATTTTTCCAAAGTGTTTTTGTAGCTCTCGGTATCTGCGACTAGTGGTTTTTGTTGTAGTTTTATGCAAATTAGGCTACCCTAGTCAATATACAGATTATAAAATGAGAGTTGGTGTCGATAGATCTTGAGTCGAGACCTGCTTTCGAGTGGATCACTAGACCAGTGTACTACTTTTCGAATTAAAGTATAACACGTTCTCTGAGAAATCTGAAGTGTAGAAGAGCATCTTTGAGACTTTCTCGGCAGACAGGTGGCCGCCGTACTTCCTTTACCAAAGTCGTTAAATGAGCTGGAACAATCGTTGCTCCATGTATGGGAGTTGTTTCCCTTCCCAGTGTCCGACAACTTAATTGACAGTCTGGAAAGTCGATACCGCAAATTCATTACAAGTGGGGCTGGACATATGTCTTATTAAAAACCATTTATTTAATTTTTTTTCAGAAAAAACTGCCTTTTACTTTTTTATCAAACTGTGGACTTTTGCAAAACATTTAATTTTTTTATTTGTAAATCAATTATTTGCAAATTGATGTTAAAATTAATTTAAATTAGATAAATAACTGTTTAAAGCACGATTCTTCTAAATTTCATGTTTTTATCTTCATTTGTTTCCAAATTAGACACAAAAGACTGGTTGTACCTTAACGTTTGGCGGCAGGGTATATATATAAACATGTATATAATTCAAGCTCCCGTAACAACCCGTTCTAGTAAAAGATATTATATCATGTAGAAAGCTCCTGAAGTAGGCATCCAAATATGGCAATGCCATCAATCCATTCTGTTGCCACTGATTCTTCAAAAGTAACTTCATGTAATATTTTAAAATCTATTTGAGCAGTTATTGTGATAGAACAAATTGACCAAAAACTTAAAACTCTGTTTATAAAAATTAAAATCAATTTATTGTTTTTGTTACTTATTAAGTTTTTTTATCTAATATATTTGAATTTGAATTTGTTTATTGGATATTTCCATTATCATGAGTTTCTTCGACGAAATAACTTATCATTATTAAGAATTGTGCTGAAAAATTCTCTCCCTCTGAAAAATCCATATCACATTCATAGTTTCAGATTTTTTAATTTTCACTTTCCTGTGTTTATGTATTTTGCATTTTTTTTATACCAGTAATTTCACTCACACAAACACGCACAAACACACACACACACACACACACACACACACACACACACACACACACACACATATATATATATATAGTAACACACACACACATATGTATAGTAAATATAAAAATGTTTAAGCATATTTTTTCTTTAATGTAGAATTTTTTTACAGTGCTAATTACATGAAAATTTTATATTCGATGTTTTATATTCCTTCATATTTAAGACATTATGATTATTGTAAGCTGTAAAAACATGATTTTCTTAACTGTAACAGTGATACGTATGTTAATTTTTATTGATATAAAATAAAATTAGTACAAATGATAGAGAGAGCGCGGTACGAGATAGATTTACTTGATATTTTGAACCCATATAATATTTATGACGTCAGAAACGTTACAATTCCAGTAATGAAATTATGTTGCTCCTTAAATTAATTAACTGTAGCTATTATTTAGAGAAAAGATAATTTCATAGTTTAACTGTTATTGATGAATATCACAATGAATGTATTTACATTCACTGATAAATACATTTAGAATAATTGGGAAATTTTTGGTCGAATGGTTTTCGTAATTGATTGTGTAAAGTACTTCCATATCAGAAGAGTTGCTGATAAGGGTTTCTTTTTCTTCAACTAATTAGATTTAATAGAAGAAAATTAACATACTAATTAATAATGCTGCTGATAAAAATGAGTTGGTTACATTAAAAAATATTTGGTTCATTTATTTTTCGAGAGATTGCATTTTTCTAAAATATATCTTTTTTTTTGCAGTGTTTACATCGATTTTACAATCGAAATATCAGTGCATTCTTTGGATGAAATTTCTTTATTAATTTATGATTTCGTTGGATATAAGAAGAGGCAATAATTAATATTGCAACATTTTCGCTGTGACTACAGGATAAAACATACGTAAGACAGATATTATAAATGCACAGATTTTACGAAATTGTTTTCAGTTTCCACATTTTGTAAAATATAATCGTTAATTTCTGGAAACATTTGCATTTATTTTGATCAATATTTCTACAATATTTATAAAGTGTACCCACATATATTTTCTGTACAGTAATTTAAAATCATTGTAATTTTTCTCCAATTTCTTTTTATTGATATTATGTATTTTTAGAAAGCAGTTCCGATAAACGTATTAGTTATTAAATATTTTGGCGGTGTTAATTTTTTAAATAAATCCTTCTCAAGAATTAATGCTCGTAAATAATTGTACAGTATTTTAGACATTAATAGTGGGAGAACTTGGAATACCATTTACATTTGAGCAAATATCACAGCTCGATATTGTATAAAACCCGGAAACCGAACACAGTCACAAACTTAAACTGTGTTTGATTAGATATTTGTAGACAAAAATCATTTTACGAAATTTCAAAACATGAAAACAAATAATAATAATGAAAACCTTTTTTGGAGAGTATTATGTGATTGCCGGGAACTATGGAATAAGGGGTTAAAAATGAGGAAAACGAACAAAATTTGGCAAAAAACAGATATAATGGTATCAAGAGAGCATGATCAAAATATAGTATCTGGGCAGGGTAGCCAATATACTTCAGTCCAGACTTAAGATTTGCACAAATCACAAATATAGATCTGTCTTTCGCCACAACAATCACGGAGTTGAATTTAATGCCATGTTATTATGATAACATGGCATTTAACTCGACATCGTCGGTTTTGGAAACAATTACTCTACGTTTATTAGTGTGAATCTCGAGCTAAAAAACACATCATAAACTGTTAGTATTTTCATGTACATTATGTTTCTAATAATGAAATTATATTAAAATATATATATAACATCTTCCCAGAACGTACTTTTTCTATTTCTAAAATAAGCAAAAATTTATCAGGGTTAAAGTTTTCCTTTTTCTTTTTTAATAAAATACAAATATACATTTATTTATTTCCGAAGCGAGTGCTTGTATATATTTAGATTTTACAGAATGTATTTGTATTTCTCTAAGCTTCTTTAAAAACAAATTACGATTTTTTACGCTGAGTGAAACATAAATCTGTATATAAATATTACATCATGTATTAATTTATCATGCATTTATACAAGTTTATATTTAAGGAACTATTCGCATAAAAGCTCTTTATGGAATATACATCTATGGAATGAGATCCTTTCAAATGAAAATCCATCATGCATGTTTCCTGAAAGGAGGCAATCACATACGTGGTTAGATGTTATTATAACTGATGAAATCCTCTTTTATTCGTTTTCGCCAGACGTACCTTATTCATCTGCTGTATGATAGCATTAGAAAATGTATTTTGTCGTCTCCTAAAGAAATTTACTTCCGTGCTTGCTTATATGGGGTCTTTGGAAAACGTTGCAAGTCATTAATGGCTTGGAACGCATGTCTATTTATTCAAATCTTACCTTAACTATCGTTTAAATATCCCTTGAAAATATCTTATTTTAAATGTCGTATTTAGTATTATTTTTTAAATTCCGTATAAGTAAATGTATTTGTAATTTGTGATAAAATAGTTAGTGCAAAGAACATGTTCTTTGCACTATTGTGCATATTTGATAGAAATTTCTTGTTAATCTGTAATTACTTCAAAGAAAATAAATATATTATAGTTAAGATAAGATACTTAACGTGTATGTTTTTAAGTTCGGTATAATCGAGAAATAAACACAATATTTTCTATTGCGCTATGGAACCAGGGAATTGAAAAAAATAAAATGAAAATGATTTTATTATTGTACATAAGCTAGTTGATACGCATAGTGAATTTTTTTTTTAATAAATTAAATGACAGAAAATAAATATACCACCTGCGCCATAAATTCATCAAAAAGTTTCAAAAAAGCATTAAAATGGAAAAAATGATGCTAAAAAATTGCAGTTTGCAAGAATGGTGTAAGAGGTGGTGATATCGGATTTATTTTAATAACAATAAAAGTTGTGGTTCAAAAATTGCCGATAGATGGCACTGGTATGCATAATATGATGCATATTTATGCAAATCGGGCTGTCAATAAACACGTCGATGTTCGACGAGAGTTGTTGGTTAAACTCTTTTGCAAGAACGGGGAATCAGCAATCGTCGCATTGCGGAAATTCCGCACAGAAAATGACTCAAGGCAAGAAAAGGGCCTGTTTCATGTGCTGGGATACTGAAGCTTGCTAGATGTTTTGAAAAGATGGGTCGCTTGGAAAATCTTCCACGAAGTGCAAGGCCCTCCTCGACAACCCCTTCATATTGTGCATGCTAGCGCCCTCTATCGGTAATTTTTTTATCCACAACATTTTTTGTTATTAAAAAAAATTCGATATCTCTCTAATCCATTTCGTTCAAAGCGCAATTTTTTAGCATCGATTGTTCCTTTTTAATGAAAATTTTAAAATTTGACGAATTTGCTGAACACCCGGTATGTGGTAATATATTTATAAATTTTTCCTTAAACTAACCTAACTAAACTTTCCTTAAACTAACCTAAAGCACAAATGTAATGTTTGACTGTGTCGCAGAGGTTTTAATTGAAAAATGCATGCACACTGTACAAAAAAAAAAAAAAAAAAAAAGATAATCGGCTCTAAAAAAAAACACCAGTATCAAATACCATCTGGCTCAATCTTATATCTAGCTTTAACGAATGTAAATAACGTAAAATTATATGTTTAAAACTGCCCACTAAAATTCTTCAGCATTTGAGATACGTTTTCAAGTTTCCAGTATCATTTTAGAATTAATTTTTTGTACTCAAAGGTTTGACTGATTTCAGCTGTTATATCATGCTAGTTAAACCTGAAAGATGAAATCTCCGTTTATTGTCAATTAAAGTGTGTACATATTTTTTGAAATACCATGTATAAAAGAAGCATAGAGGATATTTAATAAATAACAAAAACTCAAATTTACAAAATTTTAAAATTTTCAACTGAAACAAAATATTTTTTTTTAATACAAAACAATTTTTTTTACAGAATTGTTTTCATTACAAAAAAATACTTTCAGATAAACTAAACCATATTCTAGAGTTATATTATAAGCGATTATTCTGTCAGAAATATATTTTATCATAATATATATTCGTTCATTATTAAATTATATTATTTCCTACTAAAAAAAATTAAACACAAACCAATTGAATAGATATTCTTTAGCCGCTTGGTTTCTTAGTATTATATTATTAGTTTTATATTTAAATTGCAAAGATTTTTATGCAAAATAAAAAAAAATATTTTTATTAACTATTTTTTCCATTCCCTCAATAAAACCGAAATCACTAATAATAAAAATACATTAAACACAGTATCATACTTTATATTAAAGAAATGCACTCACCCTTTTAATTATGACGAATGTTTAACAAAACAGTTTAATGAGGATAAATAAAGTCTAAAAAAGAATATACATGACTAAAAAAAGGGGGACTTCATCTTGATTAAAATTTGAAAAACGTTCATGTTTACTTTAGACCATTGTTAAATATCTTAATAACATTTGTTCTGGAACATATGTATATGTGGATCTCAAATTAACGCTTATAAAAAAATCTTATTTAAAGAGTATTTCTACGTTTGAATAAAAACAAAAAATTCAAGTTTAAGATACTTTTTTAGGTTCCAAATAAAACCAAAATCATCAAGAGGACATGTAAAACATTATTACGATTTTCATCATAAAAGTACACACGTTGTTTTAATTAAAAGGATGTCTTTAAAAGTCATTTAAAATATAATCTTAAAAATATATTAAATCTGCAAAAACATATTTTTTTTCACAAAAATAGGACTAGAAAAGGACAATTTTGTAAGGAAAATGAAAATTTGTTTAACGAGGTTCACTGATGATTATCTGTAATAATATTTTTACTGTAGTTCGCAAAATTTTAAAGTTAGTTTTGTCTTTTAAAAATAACATTTTGAAAGCAAACTTCAAAAGAACGATTTTTTTCATTATATGCTGCTACCATTAAACTCATGCTCCAGCGAAAGATATTAAACTTTATTTTTGTGTAAAAATTAGATTATATAAAGTGTCGTTGAGTCACTTTAAGGTATCTTTTATAGATATTAAGCGAAATTGTAAAGGACAAATATTTAAATAAATATAAAGAAAATGACTGCGATTTTTTGTCATTTTATGTTTTTATTCATGATACATAAGACAGCTACGATCTTTGAAAATTAGATGATATATTTTTACGACAGTGATTTATGTAATTTAATTTTTGTTTGATCTTTCAATTCAAAAACATTTAGAGAAAATGAATTTAGATAATTAAATTTTAATTAAAAAATTATAATTTCATTAAAATTCACAAAAAGTCAACTTTTATTATAACGCAGAAATGTGTGCGTCGCTCAATGCTGACGTCATAATGATGCGGGCAACAATGTGGTGAAAATGGATGAATGTTGCAACAATGGAACTATTTTTTTCAATTAAACAATCGTAACGTTAATTCTAAAGGGAAAATGAAAATTTTGAGCCGATGCTAATCCCTTTTTAGGGATCGAAATTTTAAAAAATAATGTCGAATTCATATATTGCACTTGGGATATATATACATTCCACAGTCTCTCCAATATGTCTCCACAGTCTTAGAACGAAGCGAACATCCACGTACTTGCTGCGTCACGTGACAGGACACTGTCTCGTGCTGCCATCTATTGAGAATTAATTAAGTCTTTTAGCGACCCGATCTCCAAATATATATGCCATAGGCTAATTCCGAAATACGACTCTTGGCAAAGTGCCTAGGCTGTTTCCAAAGAGCCGGGATAATTGAAGAATCATCTTCGTTCTTCCAATCAGCCTCATGTTTTTCAGGCTTACTGTAAAAAGCCTAGAGAGCGGAATTGAAGGCTAATTGAAAAATAACCACTTGTTTCACAATCAACCGGATTTGCACCAGCTGTTTGTCCAAATACCGTGTAGTGCCCGACCCGAACCTGACAAAATAAATCTATCGAACCGTAACCCGATCCGAACAGTAAAAGATAATTTCCGCCAACACGCAAACCCACCCAAACATGAAATTTCAATTTGATTTCAACCAGAACACAACAAAAGTTCCATTGAACCGAAAAACCAATTCGAAAGAGGACAAAAAAAATTTCGTCAACACGCAACCGAACCTGAACATGAAAATTCAATTTGAAGTCAACTCATACCCAAAACAGTTCCATCTAACCAAAAACCGGTCCGAACAGGACAAAATAATTTCCGTCGACACGACACCCAACCCGAACTGAAGTTTCCATTTGAAGTCAACCTGAACCCAAAAAATATTCCCTCGAATCGAAAACTGAACCAAACAAGACAAAATAATTTCCGTCGACATGCAACCCAACCCGAACCAGAAATTTCCTTTGAAGTCAGCCCGAACAAAAAAAAAATTCTATCGAACCGAAAACCGATCCAAACAGGACAAAATAATTTCCGTCGACAAGCAATCCAAACCAAACCAAATTAAATTTGAAGTCAACCCAAACCCAGAAAAGTTCCATCGAACCGAACACTGATCCGAACAGGACAAAATAATTTACAATTACAAGTAACCCAACCAGAACCTGAAAATTCCATTGAAAGTGAACACGAACCCAAAAATTTCTATCGAACGAAAACCATTCGAGGAGGACGAAATAATTTCCGTCAACACCCAACTCCGAACCCAAAAAGCTCCATCATACCAAAAACCGTTCCGAAAGTAACAAAATAATTTCCGACGACACGCAACCCAACCCGAACCCAAAAAAATTCCATCGAACCGAAAATTGATCCGAACAGGACAAAATAATTTCCGTAGACAACCAACCCAACCCGAATCTGAAAATTCCATTTCAAGTGAACCCGAGCCCAAAACAAGTTCCATCGAATCGAAAATCATTCGAACAGGACAAAATAATTTCCGTCAACATGCCACCTAACACGAACGTGGAAATTCAATTTGAAGTCAACTCTAACCCAAAAAAGTTCCATCGAACCGAAAACTGATCCGAACAGGACAAAATAATTTTTGTCGACACGCAACCCAATCCAGATTTAGGTTTCTGCAAGTCGGAGCTTTGGGATTTTCAAAAAGAAATTAATGAAATTAAGCTGAACTATGTTTCAGATGAATTAAGTATATTGTATTAAGTCTTTCAAACGTTTGCTATAATTAGCATTTTAAAATTATTCTTATATACTTTATGATTATTAAAAAATAAATTTTCAAATTTTAAAAAAATCATTAAGTTGATCTCCAGAAACATTAATCTAATGCTACTAATTTTGTAATTTTTTTAAAGTTTTCTTTAATAATATTTAAACACATTATTAGTTTAATTTTACTTCGGGTTAGGACGTAGATGTGTTGGGTTCAGGTAGGGTTGCGGTTTGATAGAATTTTTTGTCGTGTTCCGTGTCTACGGAAATTATTTTGTCATGTTCGGATCGGTTTGCTGTTCGATAGTAATTTTTTGGGTTCGAGTTGATTTCAAATGGAATTTTCCGGTTCGGGCCGTGTTGCTTGTTGATGGAAAATATTTTGTGTTTTTTGGATCGGGGGGGGGGGGGATTCGATGAATTTTTTTTGTCGGGTTCGGATCGGGTTTCGGGTGGACTTGAAACAGGCATTTTTAAGTTCGGGTCGTGTTGGTGTCATCGGAAATTATTTTGTCGGATTCGGATCAGGTTACAATTCGATGTAATTTTTTCGTAAGTGTCGGGTCGGGTTACCTGTTGATTTGAAAAAGAATTTTTGGTTTCGGGTTGCATTGCTTGTCAACGTAAATAATTTTGTCCTGTTCGGATCAATTTTCGGTTCGATGGAAATTTTTTATTAGAGTTGATTTCAAATGGAAATTTCAGGTTCAGGATGGTTTGCATGTCGATGGAATTTTTTTTTGGCCTTGTTCGGATTGGTTTTCGGTGCGATGGAATCTTTTTGGATTCGGGTTGACTTCAAATTAATTTTCTGGTTTGGGTTGACATCAAAATGAAATTTCAAGTTTTTTGGGTTGCATGTTGAAGGAAATTATTTTTTCCTGCTCCGATTGTGTTTTGGTTCGGTGGAACTTTTATTGGCTCGGGTTGAATTTTGAATTCAAATTGAATTTTCATTTTCGGGTTGGGTTGTGTGTTGACGAAAATTATTTTGCCCAGTTCGGATTGGTTTTCGGTTCGATGGAACTTTTCCGGGTTCAGGTTCGGATCAGTTATCGGTTTGATGAAACTTTTTTTGGATTCGGGTTGACTTCAAATGGAAATTTCTGTTCGATCGTGTTACGGTTCGGTTGATTTTTTGGCCAGGTTCGCGTAGAGTACAACACGATATTTGGACAAACGGCTGGTTAAAATCTGATTGACTGTGAAACAAGTGGTCATTTTTCAATTAGCCTAACGCTCTCCAGGCTCTTTGCAATAAACCTGAAAAACATCAGGCTGATTGGAGAAAGGAAAATGATTCTCCAATTAGCCCGGCTTTTTGCAAAGAGTCGGATTTCGCAATTACCCTACGACATCTATATAATATACTTATATATGATATATAATATAACTAACCTGTAAAATTTACTAATACATAAATTCAAATTTATAATTAATACGAATAACTTGTACAAAACGTTTGTGTGTGTGTGTGTGTGTGCGCGCGCTGCGTTGTATTTATTAATCTGTTGAATTTTAAATTTTAAAGATATTGTAGCTAGAACTACTTTTTAAGCTCATATACCGGGTGAACCAAAAGTTCGTTAAAACTTTAAAAAATCATAAAAAAGGAAGGAATTATGATAAAGAAGTGCGGTTTGCAAGAAAGGGCTCACAAGGCAGTCGGATATTTTTTAGCTTCAAAAAAATTTTTAGTTAAAAATGTCACTGGTAGAGGACGCTGACCATCCGAAAAACAATGAACAGGACAACAGTACGCTCCATCTATTTATTATTGCAATAACAATTGTTCAACATGACCTCCAGGTCACATTCTTCGACTTCAGTCATTTCGCCGTGTGAAATTTCCGCAACTCAACAGTTGCTGACTCTCCGTTCAAATAAAACAACTCCACTAACAACGCTCGATCGGGTAATGATAACATTCTGGAAGCGAATAAGAAATCCCCGTGTATCCCGGTCTTTTATTGCAGGTTTAATTTGCATAATTCTGCTGAATCTCACGCATGTTAGCGCCATCTACAGGTGACGTTTTAACTAACAATTTTTTTGCTGCTAAAAAAATTAGACTACCTTGTGAGCCATTTTTTGCAAACCGCAGTTCTTTATCATAATTTCTTCCTTTTTTATGATTTTTTAAAGTTTTAAAGAACTTTTGGTTCACCCGGTATTTTTCAGCATTTACGGACAAAATATGCTTAAATATGCTTATTCAAAATGTAAAAAAAAAAAATCGCCAAATAAATTTCATTTTACTTGGACATAACAGGAAGTTTATAACGGTGTTCTACTTTGATTTAATGCTTTTTATAAATTGACTATTTAAAATATGTTGCAGAAAACCTCATTTCTACGTTTCCAAAATGTACTTTATACCACATTTTACGACTTAATTTCCATATGCATTAAACTTCTCCCTTTTTTTTCTCCCACAATTCACTTCTTTCGGCTAGTTAAATTCAGTTATGTAATAAAAAACGTTAAAACTAGATTCTAGTTTAATTAAATTCTATAAATAAATTATATGTTCATTGAAAGAAAAGAAAGTGTTTATATATTTTTAGATAAAACTATTTTCATTAAGTTTCTTGCTTTACTAAATCTTATTTCGCTCATATCTGATATAATGAGTATATTAATATCAGTCACCGATATTTTTATTACATACTTTCGCGTTTTTAAAATAAGAACTTGGAATTTTGCATGTATTTTCGCTTCACACACACACACACACACACACACACACACACATATATATATATATATATATATACACTCTTAAAATATATTTCGTCAAAAACCGTAAAAAATACAGATAGCAAGTTTCCGGACCCCCCCCCCCCCGCTCCCCCCCCGTGAATGGAAGAGATTTTTTCTGTTATTTGAAGAAATTTCTGTCTTGTGACTGGGGAATTTCAGAAAAATTTGACCTTCGTTTCTTGAATTTTCCGTGTTTTGAAGTAAAAGCACATACGTAAAGATTCCGTTTCTAATACGGGAAAGTAACACGCAGCAAGGTTGCCGGTACACCCCTGTGGTTTGAAGAAATTGCAGACTCAGATTGTAGAATTTCAGTTATATTTTACGTTACATTTGTGAGTTTTCCGTATTTTGCGGGAAGCGAAGCAAATGAAAACGGAAATTTTTGTGATTTAACGAAAAAAGACAACGGAAAAAGTTGTTCAATTCAATGATATTTTTAGAGTATATATCTTACATTTTGTTGCTGAAAACTGTAAAAGGAAGACAGTTTTACATTTTTAATTTTACAGGTTTTATCAAGAATACGTAAGATATATCTAAAATGATTCAACGAGATTTTTAAAAAACTAATTAAAAAAAATATATATATTTAAAAATTTCACAGTTCAAAAGTCTAATTAGTAGGAGCATATTAGAAAATGAAAACTGCTTAAACGATTATTTTCAATCACTATTTCAAAAGGAATTTTTTCATTAGAACAAAATTAATTTCTTCGTGATACAAGGCTTAGTGAAAGTATAATACACTTATAATGGCCTAAAGTAAACTCAAACTTTAATAAAATTTTATTCCTGTCATAATATATATTTTTTCTACAGTAATTCTACTTTATTGCGAAATATTTTCATTATATTTAAGATTTCTTATTAATCTCGAGATAGTCATTTAAATATTTTGTTTCTCATAATTAAAATGACCAAGTTGTTAACAACATCCACCTTTGTAATGTAAATCGTATTAACTTACATAATGTTTATTTTTCAGTTCGCTTTTATTTCGCGAAACAAGAAATAAGGCTAAATATATTAATTCTAACGAGGATTTAATTTAAAAAGAACTTAGTTATGATTGCAAAAATATATATAAATATTTTCACAAAAATTCCTTTTAAGTCGCAAGTAATATTTTAATTCAGTCTTCGTTAAAAAGAAAAAAAAAATTCCTAATCTACTTAAAATTGGATAATTTAATTATGAAATAAAATTTTCTTAGGAAAATAAATTATTATTCTAACATGCAGAGAAATTACTTTTAATGTAATTGTAAAATATAAACATATGTTTCAAAGTAATTAAATAAAATGGTTTTTAGAATGTATTTCTGATTATTTTTATTCTGTAATAAAATGAGTTAAAATTTACTTTGAATCTGCTGCAGAGTTTGGTGTTTTTAAAAAGTAATAGCAAATACTTTTTTTTCGCTTTTACTTGTTGAAAAAATATTTTTAACGCAGGTTTTTTGCATGATGGAATTTTGCATGTCTTTTCGCATCATATATATATATACAGGGTGATTATAAAGAAAACACTCCCGATATATGAGCCCCTAACTATCATACCGTTCACATAAACTGAATGAAACTTAGGTTTAAAGTACTTTGAGGTATGCGCTCAAGAATCATATGAAAGACAACAATTAAATTCTAACAGTTACCCGTACAGTGACAAAATTTCGAAAACTTCAAATGACAACACCTACTTTTTTTATTGGAATGGGATCTTCATAGCGAAAAACCAAAAAAAGCGTTGGAACTGTACCTGTAGTACGAAAATCGCCGGCGCTAGACAGACTAAGAAGAATAGTGAAAACAACCAATAAGGACAGAGAAGCAACATAAAACAAAACATTTTATTGTGTTTCATACATTTTCCATTTTACACACGACGACACTTTACATGCGGCAGATGGTGGATAGCACTAAACAATAAAATGTTTTACTTTCTGTTGCTTCTCTGTCCTTTATTGGTTGTTTTCACTTTTCTCTTTAGTCTGTCTAGCGCCGGCGATTTCGTGCTACAGGTACCGTTCCAATGCTTTTTATGGTTTTTCACTACGAAGATCACATTCCATTTAAAAAAAGTAGGTGTTGCCATTTGAAATTTTCGAAATTTTGTCACTGTAACCGTAACTGTTAGAATTTAACTGTTATTTTTCACCTGATTCTTGAGCGCATACCTCAAAATACTTTAGGCCAGAATTTCATTCAGTTTATGTGAACGGTATGACTGTTATGGGCTCATATATCGGGATAGTTTTTTTATAATCCCCCTGTATATATTACATATTGTTTATAAAAACTGTAAAAGGAAAATAATTTAACATTTTTAACTTTACAGATTTTATTTATAATATGTCAGATATATTTAAAATTATTCAACGAGATTTTTAAAAATCTGATTAAATATATATATATATATATATATATATATATATATATATATATATATATATATATATATATATATATATATATATATGTATATAAAGATTTATTTCCCATCTGGAAAGCGTAATTAGTGGGAGCATATTAGAAAATGAAAACTGCTTAAACGATTATTTTCAATCACTATTTCAAAAGAAATTTTCATAAGAACAAAATTAATTTGTTCGTGATACAAGGTTTAGTGAAAGTATAATACACTGATAATGGCCTAAAGTAAACTCAAATTTTAATAAAATTTTAACCCTGTCATAATATATATTTTTCTACAGAAACTCTACTTTATTTCAAAATTTTATCATTCTCTTTAAGATTTCTTATTAATCTCTAGATAGTCATTTAAATGTTCTGTTGTGGCTTTCTCATAATTAAAGTGATAAGGGTGTACATCCTATTAACTTACATAATGTTTGTTTTTCATTTCGCTTTTATTTTGCGAAACAAAAAAAAAAGCTAAATATATTAATTCTAACTAAGATTTAATTTAAAAAGAACTTAATTATGATTACAAAAATGTATATAAATATTTTCACAAAATTCCCTTTTAAGTCGCAAGAAATATTTTAATTCAGTCCTCGTTAAAAAGAAAAAAATTCTTAATTTACTTAGAATTGGATAATTTAATTATGAAATAAAATTGTCTTATGAAAATAAATTATCATTCTAACATGCAGCGAAGTTACTTTCAATATAACTGTAAAATATACACATATGTTTCAAAGTTGTTAAATAAAATGGTTTTTAGAATGTATTTCTGATTATTTCTATTCTGTAATAAAATGAGTTAAAATTTACTTTGAATCTACTACAGAGTTTCGGTTTTTAAAAAATTAATTAGAAATCATTTTTCCTTTTTACTTCTTGAAAAATATTTTTAAAACAGGTTTTTTGCATGATGGAATTTTGCATGTCTTTTCGATATATATATATATATATATCTTACATATTGTTGATAAAAGCTGTAAAAGGAAAACAATTTCACATTTTAAACTTTACAAGTTTTATCTAAAATATGTAAGATATATCTAAAAAGATATATCTATCAACGACATTTTTTAAAATCTAATTAAAATATATATATATATATATATATATAAAGATTTATTTCTCATCTGAAAAGCCTAATTAGTGGGATCATATTAGAAAATGAAACTGCTTAAACGATTATTTTCAATCACTATTTCAAAAGGAATTTTCATAAGAACAAAATTAATTTGTTCGTGATACAAGGATTAGTGAAGGTATAATACACTGATAATGGCCTAAAGTAAACTCAAACTTTAATAAAATTTTATCCCTGTCATAATATATATTTTTTCTACAGTAACTCTACTTTATTTCAAAATATTATCATTATCTTTAAGATTTCTTATTAATCTCGACATTTAAATATTCTGTTATGACTTTCTCTTAATTAAAGTGACCAGGGTGTTATCAACATCCACCTTTGCAATGTAAATCCTATTAACTTACATACTGTTTGTTTTTCATTTTGCTGTTATTTTGCGGAAAAAAGGCTAAATATATTAATTCTAACGAAGAGTTAATATTTAAAAAGAACTTAATTATGATCACAAAAATATATATATAAATATTTTCACAAAATTTCCTTTTAAGTCGCAAGAAATATTTTATTCAGTCCTCGTTAAAAAGAAAAAAAAATTCTTAATCTACTTAGATATGGATAGTTTAATTATGAAATAAAATTTTCTTAGGAAAATAAATTATCATTCTAACATGCAGAGAAATTAATTTTAATGTAATTTTAAAATATAAACATATGTTTCAAAGTTATTAAATAAAATGGTTTTTAGAATGTATTTCTGATTATTTCTATTCTGTAATAAAAATGAGTTAAAATTTATTTTGAATTTGCTGCAGAGTTTCGTGTTTTTAAAACGTAATTGTATATTTATTTTTTCGCTTTTACTTGTTGAAAAATATTTTTAACGCAGGTTTTTTGCATGATGGAATTTTGCATGTCTTTTCGCTTCATACACACACACACACACACACATATATATATATTACATATTGTTTATAAAAACTGTAAAATGAAAACAATTTCACATTTTTAACTTTACAGATTTTATCTAAAATATGTAAGATATATTTAAAATTATTCAACGAGATTTTTAAAAAATGTAATTAAAAAAATTATATTTAAAGATTTATTTCACATCTCAAAAAGCCTAATTATTGGAATTACAGTAACTCTACTGTATTTCAAAATATTATCATTTTCTTTAAGATTTCTTATTAACCTTGAGATAGGCATTTAAATGTTCTGTTGTGGCTTTCTCATAATTAAAGTGATCAGGGTGAAAATTTTATTAACTTACATAATGTTTGTTTTTCATTTCGCTTTTATTTTGCAAAACAAAAAAAAAAGGCTAAGTATATTAATTCTAACTAAGATTTAATTTAAAAAGAACTTAATTATAGTTACAAAAATGTATATAAATATTTTCACAAAATTCCCGTTTTTGGATAATTTAATCTAAACTAATAAAAGAAAGTTTCGCTCTGTGTGTCTGTTGGCGATGGCTAGGAAAATCTGGCCCACCTAGAAGGCTGGAAATTTAGATTTAGGTAGACCAAACCCTCTCCTGGTGCAACATTACCTAAGAATTTTAATATTTTAATTACTTTCTGAAATATTAATTAAAATGCACAAAGAACTCTCATTAAAAATACGCTTTTATTCTCTTGGGTTGGTTGGTTCACTGGTTGGTTGCATCGATTCTTCACAGAAGTAATTAAATAAACCAGAGTAGCGATGCACAAATAAGGATTTCTAACTAAATAGTGTCAACATGGATTGAAGTTATTAGCGTAGAGGAGCCATGCGAATGTCACGCCACCTGTACATGACAAATTACACATACGTCCCACTGATTGAAATATTTTGCAGGCATATTTTCCTTCATGACAATTAGTCGGGTTTAAGTTTTTTTTTTCATGACATTTATTATTATGATGGAGATTGTTAATACAGAAAACTTTATTTAACAGATTTTTTTTATATTTGCGGGAATTAAGAGGGACAAGGGTCTCATTACATTTAAGCTTCAAGGTGTATTTCTAGAAAGCAGTTACCAGAATTTCCGAATAGTAGTGTAAAAGTAGTAAGCCAAATTTCAAATTAAGTTCCTAGCTTAACCAAATGAATCAATCATTAAAGATGTATTGTGATCCTCCTAATTAGTTATTTGCTGAAGGCCACTTGAACAACCCACCCCCCACCCCTCCCGGGCCGTCCTTCAAGGTTTTTTCTCTAACTCTGCTCCGTTTCCATATCTCAGCAACTATCTTTCCGATTTCAACGCAAGTGATTTCAAACATTATAATTAACTTAATTGTCACTCTTTATAACATTAAACTAAAATTATGAGTAGCGGTTACCACTATTTACGAATAATAGTTTAAGCCAAATTTGCATTTAAGTTCAAAGCTTAAGCAAACGAACGATTTTTGAAAGATGCATAGTGGTCCTCTTAATTAGTCATTTTCTGAAGGACACTTGAACAACCCCTCCCCCCCGGCACTCCTTTTAAGGTTTTTTTTCTCTAACTATGCTCCGTTTTCATATCTCAGCAACTATCTTTCCGATTTCAACACAAGTGATTCCAAACATTATAATTAACTTAAATGTCACTCTTTATAACATTAAACTAAATTTATGAGTAGCGGTTACCACTATTTCCGAATAATTGGGTAAGCCAAATTTGTTCCTAGCTTAAGCAAACGAACGAATTTCGAAAGATGCATAGTGCTCCTCATAATTAGTCAATTGCTGAAGGGTACTTGAACAACCCTCCCCCCCCCGGCTCCTCCTTCAAGGTTTTTCTCTAACTATGCCCCGTTTCTATATATCAGCAACTATCTTTCCGATTTCAACGCACGTGATTCCAAACATTATATTTAACTTAACAGTCACCCTTTATAACATTAAATTAAATTTATGAGTAGCGGTTACGACTATTTACAAATAAGAGTTTAAGCCAACTTTGTAATTAAGTTCCTAGCTTAATAAAACGAACGAATATTTATGCATGCATAGTGGGCCTCCTAATTAGTCATTTTCTGAAGGACACTCGAACATCTCCTTCCCAGGGCCTGATTACCGACGGGGCACTCTTCCACCAGTAAAATTTAATAGAAATTTTAGTCTTATTAAAACGTCCTATCCATGCATTATCACTTCCATGAATAAAGAAAAAAATTCTGTTCTTTTTTACTGGTGGAAGTGTGCCCCGTTGGTAATCAGGCCTTGCTCCTTCCTTCGGCACCTCACTCAAGGTTATTTTCTCTAACTGTGCCTTATTGCAATAACTGGGCTAATAATGTTCCAATCTTCTCGAAACCAGCTCAAATTTGTAGTGCGCCTACTATACAGTAACGTAGGCAGCGGAGACCTGTCTCAGAAGTTCGTTCGGAAAGAGGTTTGTTTAGAACAGAATGATCCCCTGGCGGTGGTAGGGGGAAATAAAAGATTTTCTAGAGCGTACGAGCATGCCTGGTATACGGTTCCGAAGCCATCGTAGACCGTGGCCAGAGTTCCGTTTTTTAAGAGATTTAAGTTTATTACAAGGGCTCGGGCAACGCCGGGCGGGTCAGCTAGTAGAGTAATAAAAGAAAATGTGTTAGAAGTTTATCCATAAATTTAGAAAAAAATATATATTTTACAACGAGATGTATCGAGAACATTCAATTTGTTACCAGAAAAATTATAGATTCTTTTAATATAAAACAAACTCATTTTATCTATATTAATAAAAGAAAGTTTCGCTTTGTGTGTGTGTCTGTGTGTCTGTTGGCGATGGCTAGGAAAATCCAGCCCATCTAGAAGGCTGCAAATTTAGATATAGGTAGTCTAAACCCTCTCCTGGTGCACCATTACGTCAGAATTTTAATATTTTGAAAATTAAAGTAGTTATTAATTAAAAACTGATCAAAGATCACAAATAAAAACGTCATTATTCAAAAGCTAGCTAGCGCATGTGCAGAAACCAATATCCGTATCTTCCGGAATAGAAGAAAGAAAGCACAACACATCCCGTTTTTGTTTTAAGTTTTTCTAAATTCTCCATGGGCAAACGATTAGAAATACGGGAAAACCGTCTACATATTTTGAAAGAAAATACTTTTACGTCTCAAACGATCTGGTTGGTTTGAAAAAAATTTACATTTAACCCTTTAAAAAAAATAATCAAAAAGCATCGAATTCATGTTTTTTATTTTCTCCCGTATTCCGAGCCTTTGCTTCCACTGAAATACAAAAAATACGGAAAAACGAAGGTCACCAAATTAAAGAACTGACTTTGCCCTTTCCAAAGCTTCCTTTGGTTTTAAAAAATACAAAAATTAACCCTTCAAAAAAGTACATTTTCTGTATGCCGTTTTGTGATTTTTGCGATTTTGGCATTTTTTAAAAATTCGCATCGGCAATTCAGAGAAAGGTACGAAAAACTAAAAATACCAGACAATATCTACATTTATTCATTTTTCAACATCTGTATTTGTTTTTGAAAAATACAAATATTAACCCCTCAAAAAAAATTCGTGCGCAGGACTCTCTTTTGCGAATTCCGATTTTCTATGATATATAAAATCTGGCATCGGCTTTCTAAAATAACCAAACAAAAATCAAACACACCTAAAGACATCTACGTTCTGTCGGATTTAGGCAGAAACCTTTAGTTTAAAAATAAAATCACGTTAACCCTTTCGAAAACGTTTTTTACCGTAAGTCAATTTTGCTTTTTTAACTATTTCCCCTATCTTTAAAAATCCGAATTGTCGTTTATAAACAAGATACGAAATACTAAAAATACCTCAACTAATCTATATCCCTTTGTTTTTTAAAATCTGGTATCCGTTTTGAAAATTTTTAATTTTAACCCTCCAAAAAAAAATCCTTTCCAAAACTCACTCACGCGATTTTCGTTTTTCGGTTCTGGTTTAAAAATCAGCATCGACTCAGGAAATGGGAGTACGGACAAACAGTAGACTCCAGATCATAGACGCGTTCATTTTCTTCAAAACGCATGATTGGGTTTTAAAAAATATCTACATTAACCCTTTAGAAACCGATCGATTACGTAACCCACTTTCGCGATTTCCGCTATTTTGGCAATGTTTACCCGTGGTTAAATTTCAATTCCACTAGGAAATTTGGTTGGGTCGTGTGTTCTGAAAAGGCCTGTTCCAGAACAGACTGCGCCACCTGGCGGTGGAAGGTGGAACTATGGACCCGATTACGACGGGGTTTGGTTTAATTTTCGTATAGAATAGATTATTAATATTTTTGGCCCGTGCAACGCCGGGCGGGTTAGCTAGTTATGAAATAAAATTTTCTTAGGAAAATAAATTATCATTCTAACATGCAGAGAATTTACTTTCTATGTAATTGTAAAATATAAATATATGCTTCAAAGTTATTAAATAAAATGGTTTTTAGAATGTATTTCTGATTATTTCTGTTCTGTAGTAAAATGAGTTAAAATTTTCTTTGAATCTACAACAGAGTTTCGGTTTTTAAAAAGTAATTGCAAATACAGTTTTTCGTTTTTACTTGTTGAAAAATATTTTTAACACAGGTTTTTTGCATGATGTTTTGTATATACAAAAACATCAAAAACGCCGTACCTGCCAAACTTCCCGTTTTCACAAAACCTTTCAAGCAGTAAAATGCTATGAGGCTCAGGTTATCTCTCACAATCAATGGAACATAAACGTGCCCCATTTTAGCTGTATTCCAAATTAACGCGTTATCAGCAAAACGTTCGTAAACTGAATTCAACCAATATTCTGGAATCCAAACTCAATGTTGTTGATTGATGCAACAATGTATTCCATGATTTTTTCCAGTCTCGTTACAACACCAAATAGCTTACAGGAGTATAAAATTGAAAACATAAACTATTTTGCACATTAGAATTTCTTAGTAAATAATGTAAGTTTTGTTGCAATAATTTCTTTTGTAATCAAGTTGTTTTTATGCGTATGTTTGCAAATACTTTGATCCTTGTTTGGTAGTTAAAATAGTGACTCAGTTAAAATAAGATCAGGTAATCCCGCACAATCAATGGAACATAAACGTGCGACATTTTAGCTGTATTCCAAGTTAACGAGTTATCAACAAAACGTTTGTAAACTGAATTCAACCAGTATTCTGGAATGCAAACTCATTGTTGTGGATTGATGCAACAGTGTATTCCATGATTTTTTGCAGTCTCGTTATAACACCAAAAAGCTTACAGCAGTATAAAATTGAAAACATAAACTATATTGCACATTAGAATTTCTTGCTAAAATAATGTAAGTTTTGTTACAATAATTTATTTTGTAAGCAAGTTATTTTTATGTGTATGTTTGCAAATTCCTTGTTTGACAGTTAAAATAGTATCAGGTAATCCCGTACAATCAATGGAACATAAACGAGCCCCATTTTAGCTGTATTCCAAATTAACGAGTTATCAGCATAACGTTTGTAAACTGAATTCAACCAATATTCAGGAATGCAAATTCATTGTTGTGGATTGATGCAACAATGTATTCCATGATTTTGTGGAATCTTTTTTTAACACCAAAAAGCCTACAGGATTATAAAATTGAAAACATAAACTATTTTGGATATTACAATTTCTTGCTAAAGTAATACAAGTTTTGTTACAATAATTTCTGTTGTGATCAAGTTGTTTTTATGTGCATGTTTGCAAATATTTTGTTCCTTATTTGATAGTTAAAATAGTGACTCAGTTAAAATAGGCCCAGGTAATCCCGTGCAATCAATGGAACATAAACGTGCCACATTTTAGCTGAATTCCAAATTAACGAGTTATCAGCAAAACGTTTGTAAACTGAATTCAACTAATAATCTGGAATGCAAACTCATTGTTGTGTATTGATGCAACAATGTATTCCATGATTTCTTGCAATCTCTTTTCAACATCAAAAAGCTGCAGGAGTACAAAATTGAAAACATACACTATTTTGCACATTAGAATTTCTTTCTAAAATAATGAAAGTTTTTTTACAATAATTTCTTTTGTAATCAAGTTGTTTTTATGTATATGTTTGCAAATGTTTTGCTCCTTATTGAAATAGTGTTATATATAGTACATAATATATATATATATATATATAGTGTTATATATAATACATAATACATAATATATATATATATATATACAGGGTGATTCATAAAAGATGGGCAGAACTTTAAGGGGTTATAGTACACTTAAAGACAAATAATATTAAATAGGAGACTAAGGGTCCCAGACGTATTCCCAAGGAGATAGGGGGCATTAAAGTTTAGGGTCCGAAATTTCAAATGATTATAAAACATGGAAAAATTGGTCGATTCGTTTGCGGTTTTTGCAAAAAATTTTCTTTATGCCAGTATTTTCTTGAAATAAAATTTTAAAGTTCAATTTCAAAAAATGCCGATAGGGGGCGCTTTAGACTTTGGAGTAACAAACAACTATTTTTTAACGTTATTTTTTGTATTTCTTTAAATGATTTCGAAAGCTTAGACTTAAATTTTGATCTAAAAATCTGAGTCCTAACGAGTAGTTAAGTAGCGTAAACTGAAATTTGAAATTTGAAACCCTTCTCCCCCCAGAACAAAAATCAGTTATTCCCGAGCTTTGTGTCGTAGATTAGGCTCTAACTACTGCCGCGTTTTGCTAAAATTATTCTTTATGTCAGTATTTTCTTGAAAATAAATTTTAAAGAAAATTTTCAAAAAATTCCGATAGAGGGCGCTTTAGACTTTGGAGTAACGAACAACTATTTTATACCGTTATTTTTTGTGTCTCATTAAATGCTTTCTAAAGCTTAGACTTAAATTTTCAGCCCAAAATCTGAATCGTTAGACGTGGTTAAGTTTCTGGGGAGAGGGGTTTGAAATTTCTACTCCTGAGCACAGTTCAGTTTACCATGTCCACACATTGTGTGCTGTGATACGAGGTAAAAAGACACAAATTAGGATTATGTTACCAAAGCATATTTATTAACATGTAATCACAATAAATGTTCAAAATTGTGACCACCAGAGGTTATGCATGCAGAACAACGGCGACGAATGGAACGGCGAACATTCGCGAAAACATCAGGCTTTTCGAGCACTTCCCCTACAGCGGCGGAAAGTCTGGCGACCAGTTCCTCGGGGGATTCAATGGGTGTCTCATACATAAGAGCCTTCAATCGTCCCCAAAAAAAGAAATCGAGGGGTGAAAGATCTGGCGAGCGAGCAAGCCAAGCAACAGGACCACCTCGACCAATCCATCTGTTCGGAAATGTGATGTCCAGATAGTTGCGGACGTCTCGTACGTAATGGGCTGGCGCTCCATCGTGCTGGAACCACATGACCCGCCGGATGTGTGGAGGAACAACGTTTAACAGGTCTGGCAGCACATGTTGCAGAAATGTGAGGTATGTTTTACCGTTGAGGCGTTCAGGAAGAAGGTACGGTCCGATTAGGTGGTCTCCGAGGATTCCTGTCCAAACATTGATGGAAAAGCGTCTCTGATGAGCATGTGGATACGTAGCATGTGGATTGACATCCGCCCATACATGTGCATTGTGTGTGTTAAATGTACCTTCACGTGTGAAGGTACATTCATCGGTGAAAAGCACAGTTCGTCCAAAATGTGGATTTAGCGCGTTCTGCTGCAGAAACCAGCGGGCGAATTCAATACGATTTGGATAATCCCCTGGAGACAGTTTCTGGACTCGTTGCACATGAAACGGGAGCAAATGTTCATCCTTCAGTACCCTCCAAGTCGTGGACTGTGAGGTATCCACCTGGCTAGCCACTGTTCGTGTACTTGTACTTGGCTGCGCCGCTACTACATCCAGAATGGCTTCTGCAACAACTACTGATTCGTCTTTTTTTGCACGACCTGCATTCGACCGGGAAGCGAGAAATGATCCCGTCTCACACAACTGTCTGTGCAAGCGCTCGAAAGTTTTGCGGTTAGGCACCCGCTGTTAGGAAATCGCTCTCCGTACATTCGTTGTGCCTCTGCACCATTTCCATCTGCCGCTCCGTAAATTAAATGCATCTCAGCCTTTTCCTTATTCGTGAAGGGCACCATCTTCCGATTCATTACTACAGCGACTTACACTTGACTCACCGTTCAGTGGTTTTTATGCCTGAATCGTGTCGAAATTTTGCATACGTGTTCTTCTTCTTCCCCATTTGACATTTGCATACTTTCTGTTTCCTTCTTCACCCGGTGACTAGCGTCAGGAATGGAGCTTTAACGTTTGCATGAGCGACGTTTCCAACTGTGCCAGTGCCTTTATGAGTGAATTCCGACTATGCAGTCCTTGACGAAAGTTGTATTTTTGCCTCGTATCACAGCACAGAATCGTTGGGCATGGTTAAGTAGTGCAAACTGAACTATGTTCAGAAGTTGAAATTTGAACCCCCTCCCCTCGCTACTGAACCACGCTCAGCGATTCAGATTTTGAGCTGAAAATTTAAGTTTAAGTCTAAGCTTTAGAAAGCATTTAATGAGACACAAAAAATAACGGTATAAAATAGTTGTTCGTTACTCCAAAGTCTAAAGCGCCCTCTATCGGAATTTTTTGAAAATTTTCTTTAAAATTTATTTTCAAGAAAATACTGACATAAAGAATAATTTTAGCAAAACGCGGCAGTAGTTAGAGCCTAATCTACGACACAAAGATCGGGAATAACTGATTTTTGTTCTGGGGGGAGAAGGGTTTCAAATTTCAAATTTCAGTTTACGCTACTTAACTACTCGTTAGGACTCAGATTTTTAGATCAAAATTTAAGTCTAAGCTTTCGAAATCATTTAAAGAAATACAAAAAATAACGTTAAAAAATAGTTGTTTGTTACTCCAAAGTCTAAAGCGCCCCCTATCGGCATTTTTTGAAATTGAACTTTAAAATTTTATTTCAAGAAAATACTGGCATAAAGAAAATTTTTTGCAAAAACCGCAAACGAATCGACCAATTTTTCCATGTTTTATAATCATTTGAAATTTCGGACCCTAAACTTTAATGCCCCCTATCTCCTTGGGAATACGTCTGGGACCCTTAGTCTCCTATTTAATATTATTTGTCTTTAAGTGTACTATAACCCCTTAAAGTTCTGCCCATCTTTTATGAATCACCCTGTATATATATATATAGTGTTATATATAATACATAATACATAATATATATATATATATATATAATATAGTTAAAATAGTCAAGTAATTCTTCATATAAAAACGAAATACAAAATATCTTCAAATATTTCGAAATACGCCATACATATGGAAAAACAAGCCTTAGGTAAGTTATTAAGAACCTAAGCTAGTCACACGAAGAAACGTTCAAGCTATTGTTAAGTTTATGGGAAGGTTCTTGGCAGATTTCTCGCTCGCATTTTAACATTTTTAAATGCTTTTTTTGCATAGAATAGCTGATGTCGATCTCTAACGTTGTTATTTTTTAATTTTTTGATTTTGGTTACAGTTTTTTTATAAGCGGATATTTTCAATTTTGGAACCGGTTGGAACCGGTTCTGAAAGTAAAAGTACCCTAAAGATATGGAGACTGAATTAAAAAATAACTATATGGTAACCTTGAGATTTATGAGAGCGATGAATATGACGGAGAATTTGAGAATATTTGCAATATGATCGCACCACACATATCATAAAAGACTGAAATAATTTTATGATCTGAAATTCTATGATATGAAAAGTTGTAGATAGGATTTGAATTATTAATGGGAAAATAAATGCCGAAAAAGTCATAAACCATACATAAATCAATAAAACTAAAACAATAGAAGCAAATATTGGATGTTTAATTCATCTTAAAACAAAAGTACAAAAAAAAAATAATGATCACTCCATTGAATGGCGTTGAAAGAGTGGAATTAATGGTGTAGGTTACCCAACTAATTGTTAGTGAGAATTTGAAAGAAATTTTCTGTAACTACTTGTGTCAACATATCCTTTTCTCTTAATAATTGTTATCATAATTAAAAAAAAAATCATTACATAAACTATTCAACTAAATTTCTGATGAAAGTATCCTTCTGTTTATATGTATATTAATGAAAATAGTCTAAAATAAATTGCTATTATGATTCAATAAATTTTAATAATGGAAACGTAACAAAATATTATCACAATTTTGGTCACTAGCGTTTTTATAAAATTTTTGATTTCTCTTGTAATAAGTCTCTAGGAAAATACCAAAACTGATTTTTAAAAAAAATGTTAGTTGTATTATATCTAACTTATCTTACTTTTAAAATTACCTTTTTAGCTCACAAGCTATCGAAGCCTGCGAGCTAATGTGCCAGCAGGTTCTGTATGTACGTATGTATGTGCGTAACGCGATAACTCTTGATAAAAATATCCGTTTTACTTCAAATTTTGTATATAGGTTCATTATGATAAGACACTTCCCTGATTAGTTTTGGGGGTTCACTTGTTAAGTATAAAGGGGATAATGGGAGCTGACACCCTCTCTTAATTTAGATAAATGTGGTTTTCATGCAGAATTATCCGATTTGCATCAAATTGTGTATATAGGTTTATTCTAATAAGGCGCTTCCCTGATTAGTTTTGGGAGTTCATTGGTTAAGTATAAAGGGATAGGGAGGCTAATCCCTCCCTTAATTCATCTAAATGGGTATTTCAGGGAGAATTATCCGATTTGCTTCAAATTTTGTATACAGGTTCATTTTGATAAGGTGCTTGTCTGATTAGCTATGGGGGTTCATTGGTTAAGTATAAAGGGGGTAGGGAGGCTAATCCCTCCCCCCTTAATTCATCTAAGTGGGTATTTCATGGAGAATTACCCGATTTGCTTCAAATTTGGTATACAGGTTTAGTGGTTTAGTAGTTTCTTTATTTTTCGAGTGGCATTATTCTTTGAAATAAGAGTATAATTTTACAATTAGTGTGAATAGCCTGTGAGCTCAATTCTATCAGTTTAACTGGGCACTTTTATTTTTTTATTACAATTTGTGTTTCTAAGAAAGGTAAATTTTCAGCCAAGTGTCAAATTTGAATTCATCTTTAAGACGCGAATTGAGTACAAAAAAGACTTCTCACACTACATGCATTTATAAAATAAATTACTTTCATCCTAATATATGTCTTTTAGGTTGTTTGAAAGAAGGTATCCAATTGTGTGATTGGATATTATGAGTTAGGAATATCGCTTTCATTTAATCTCTTCTGTCGTAGCTGTTATATTTAGTAAAGGATAACATTAATCTAAACATTTTTTCTTCCTTTCGGATTATTTTTGCCTTCTAACATTATTTGTAATTGCTGGTATATATTTCAAGATAATAACACCTTTCAAATATACTAATATTATTAAAAAATGTATTATATATATGTGATATAAATTAAGCTGTATTGTGTTTTTATAAAATGTTTTACATCTGTGTCACGGAAAAATACCGAAAATTACGATTATTTACAATGAAAATAGAAAAGTTGTTAATGTATCATGTTTAAAGTTTATCCTTTTTAATCGAGTTTTTGAATTATGTATTCATCCTTGTGTAAGTATTCATCTTTAAGACTGTATTTGTTTAAAATCGTACATGCGCTATATACATCTAAGAAGTAAATTGCTTTCCCCTGATTATTATCGGTCATTTATGTTCTCTGAATGAAGGTAATTAACTGCGTAATTGGAAGTTATAACTAAATATAATATTTCTACTTTCTTCCTTCAGACGTAGATATTCAATATTCTATTTAGTTTACGATAACGTTGATAGATTAGTTATTTTTTTTTCACTGCGTTCTCGTGTTCTATGTGCTACTACGTATTTGAGTAACAAAGAAGTGTATTTTTTCATTGCTAAACTGAGCGTAAAGCCGACAGAGTGAAAAATGTCCCAAGCCGGGGATCGAACCCGGGATCTAAGAATTGCGCGCTGAGGCTATACCACTGAGCTACAAGGAACGATGTCCCAACTCAGCATCTCTGACTCTTATATATGTCGGACAGGCTGCTAATATAATTAAAAGGTTATTAGGTCTGTCGGCTTTACGCTCAGTTTAGCAATGACAAAAACCACTTGTTTGTTACTCATTAGTTTCCGGCGAATTTCACTCCGGAAAAATCCTATATATTATTTCTGTTGTCAACATCCCATTTTGAATGAATTTACGGAATGCACAACAACGAATGAGGCTTTTGGAAGGAGGCCATTCAAAATGAGAATGCGACATCAAAACCTCATCCAACGAATGAGGCCATTCGAAAGGCTTCTGAATCTGCTTCTGACATAGTACACTCACATTTCGTTAAAATATATTTTTGATTAAAAACTGCTGTGTATTAAAAATTAAAGAGGCATTGTTTTCATAAATGAAATGAAAAGTCTTTCCTCAAATTAGTGTTGCCACAAAGATAAAATACCGCATTATATGGTGCTCAACAGCGGTTATATATAAAACAAATAGTAAAAAAATATAAAGTATGATTTCTTCGCACGAGTTTCTCTTTATGGTTAAAAAGCAAAATTGAAATTGAAACGTTTAGAATTCACGTGTAGAATAAAATATGCTTTGTTATATTAGATTAAATTGTATTTTAAATGCATTGAATTTATTTTTCGTTGTTTCTTGTTTTTCAGGAAGCGGATGACGTCATCTTCTAATGGAGTTAAAATACGATTGTTATTTTTTCACTCTCTCTCTCGTGCCTTTTGCTATCTACATTCAGTTTTTAGTGTAACTTTGATGGAATAAATGAGATGATATTCTGGCTTGACTGATGTTGTTTGCAGATATTTTTATCCTTAATTATTTTGTAGAAATTTAAACCTACATATAGCTAAAAAATATTAGACTGTAGTGCAAAATTCTCGCACGGGTCCACTCGTTAATTGAAATTCATCTGTACACATTTGTTTAATGGAACGAAAATTTTGAATTATATCTTAACAAAAAAGAATAATCATGCATTAGGTATAGATTATGAAACAGTTTTCAACACTAACGAGGGATTTTTAATTTTTTTTTCATTTTTCATACAATGAAATCTATCACAGTCAGTCATGTAACTGAATTATTTTGTGTGTCTCTGTAAATTACCTATAAATGCTATGCCCTCCATAAGCTATAGAAACCCTCTTGTAATGCACCACGTTGATCCATTTAATTTCATTAGTAATAACATCATTAAAATGCATCGCAGACGATTTTTCACTCTACATCAAAATGATTGGATTGTTTTGTGTGTCGCTGCCATGGAACTAGGAATTTGTTCTTCTATGGTCACTGCAAATGAATTATAAATGATACATACACGAATTAATTTTTCAGCAGAGCTGAAATTACGAAATACAAAATATGTGAAGTATCACTTTACTAAACAGCGTACAACCAATAGAGTGAAAAAATGTCCAGACCGGGGTTCGATCCCGGATCCCTTGGTATACCGCACCAAGTGCTTTACCATTTAAGCCATTCGGACGGCATCCGGTCTAGCATTCTCTCACTCTTATATTTTTAGGCTACAACATTGTAGTACAAGATGGAACGTCAATTATGAGCACAACTTCTAGTGGTATATATGAGACAAATTAAACCCAGTATCGGTCAAAATTTATATACTAATTAATTTTTCACCAGAGCTGAAATTACGATGTAAATTACTGAAATACAGATAATGTGAATTATCACTTTACTCTACAGCGTAAAACAAATGGAAGGAAAAAATATCCAGACCACGGTTCGATTCCGAATCCCTTGGTATAGCGCACCAAGCGCTTTACCATTTAAGCCATCCGGACGATATCCGGTCTAGCATTCTCTCAGTCTTATATGGCTAGTCTATAACCTTGTAGCACACGATGGAACGTCAATCATGAGCACAACTTCTAGTGGCATACATGAGAAAAATTAAACCCAGTATCGGTGAATATTTATATACTAATTAATTTTTCAGCAGAGCTGAATTTACGCTGTAAATTACTGAAATACAATGGATGTGGATTATCACTTTACTAAACAGCTTACAGCCAATAGAGTGAAAAAATATCCAGACCTGGGTTTGAACCCGGATTCCTTTGCATAGCGCACCAAGTGCTTTACCTTTAAAGCCATCCGGACGACATCCGGCCTAGCATTCTCTCACTCTTATATGGCTAGGCTACAACCTTGTAGCATAAAATGGAATGTCAATCATGAGCACAACTTCTGGTGGCATACATGAAAAAAATTAATATATCGGAAATACATTATAAACCATGAGCATAGACTTCTGATAAATATATATATATATATGAGTCGTTTTTTTATCTGAATTTGTTGTACTGTTGCGATAGACGGGAAGAAAAACTGGTAGAAATGAATCATTGTGTAATGTATGCACATAGGTTATAGAAAATATTCCATAATCTATGTTCATCTTGATTGTTTGTTTTATTTATGTTTTAAAAGGCACCAATTTTTTTTTAACACCCTTACCAAAATCTACGCATTGGCCTTAATTCTAATAATTAGTATTTAAATTAATTTTAATGCTGAAAAAATTATTAATTTTTTGCTCTAATAAGAATCATGCGAATATTCACCGATAACATCCTTCTCAGTTGAAAAATGTGACTTGACCCCTCTCTCACCCCTCACTTACCTCCAAAAAGATTAAAATTCATAAGACTTTGTAGTTGTTTGATAACGTTTTACTGTTGCATACAACAGTTAAATAATATACAATAGTAAATAATATTTTAAATATATATGTATATAAATTAATAATAAAGTTAAGTATTTTTAATATCATAAAATTCTCTTTATTACTCTCTACTCTTTCATGTTTTTCCTTATAGAGAAAAATTATATATAGTGCACAACTGAAATAGTATGCAATTTGGAAAAGTTACTCCAAAACCTTTACTCAAATATAGCACTCTTTTCTGATATTTGGAACGAGTTTTTGGCATTGAAAGTACTAAATTAAATAACATCTGATATTTTGTAGAAAATAAATATAACATTTTAACAGTTGAAAGTGGAAAGTTTTCAGTTTCAAAAATATTAGAAAGTCTCGAAGGTATTAATTCAAAATAATGCTTTTCCTGCTGCATAATATTTAGTTTTAAAATAAAGCATTCGAAAGGCAGAATCTGAAAATAATAAAGAGAAAATTAAACATCGACGAAAGCTTATTTTACAGATATTTCAATAACCACATATGATAAAATTTTTCATATTAGTTAGTATATAGTAAAGTATTCGTAAATCATTTTTTAAAGACACACCATGAAACAAAACTCCAATCACAGTGTATAACATCAGTTATATTAGGTGCAAAAGATAAAAATACCAAATTGATTCGTAAAAATTTCAATATAAATGCATTTCGACTATAATGGTTGGAAGAGAAACATTATTTTTACCAAAAAGTTATATAATGTCGAAGAAATAAATAAAAATTAAATGGTACTTAGCTGACTAATGTTTAGATAAAAAGATCATTGTAAATGATAAATCTAACACGTTAGAAATTCTATGTCAAACGTGACAAATCAGGTGTGTGGTGGTTAGACGATAAGTTCTCTTTTTTCATACAGTGGAATCTTGTTAATATTCCAAATAATATATATTTGGGCTTGTGATCAAAATAATATAGTGAGTACATATATTGTTATGGCCGCAAAAGACCACTTCGACATGACATTATTCCATTGTGTCAAGGCGAAGGTGATTTAAAAAAAAAATACACAAGTGCTGCCTGCAGCTTTGGTAGAAGAAAACAAATAAAAAATAATCAGTCAGTCTTCACATTTGACAATCCAATCTAGCTAGCATAGATAAGATTTTTAGCAATGGCAGAGGCATCCTAAGAAAAAAATGAAGATTAGTTTACAAGTTATACTGTTTATGATTACGAGGGCGAAGATCATAATGGTTTTTACTTTGACTAGATTTGTCTAGAACTGTAGTGTTACTACCAGATGCTTGTAAATACACTGAACTAAGTGAATGAGAAGATGTTTGCTGGCACTTTGAAGAGGTGTGAAATTGAGGAGATGTATTATTATTAGTGTGAGAGAAAGGAGAATCACAATTAGCACTATGAGCACGAATATGTCGTTTCACAGGAGAAGAAGATGCACTATCAACAGCTGGTTGATCATGTGTTGCACTTCTAGATGAATCCGCAGCATGAAGCAATGCTTCATTTCTTTTCTGAAATTTCAAGATTCTGTTAGTATGAATTAACATAGGTGATGCTTGATTATTGTTGCAATCTTGAATTTGAATAAGTACAGGTGAAATTATTTTCTTTATCATATAAGGTCCTTGTACTTTTTTGTTAAATACACTGGGAAATTTTACATAAACAATATCATCAACTTTGATATTAGCAAATTTTAATTTTTCCCTTGATTTTTGATACACTTTTTGTCTAGAAGACTCGTTATTTTTGTAAGCTTGATAGTATACTTTTTCAATAACATCCATTAATTTGTGAATTTCATATGCAGTGTTAAGAATTTTCCAGGAAGAATGGGTTTTATAATTAGCATAAATATCATTCACCTCCCTTCCAAAATGAAGAAGATTTGGAGTGAATTTTGTGGATGGATGAGGTGTAGCGTTATATATTGATTGGTGGATTTTTAAAGCAGTTGGAACATCAAATCCTTGGGAAGCCATTGTATTCACAGATGACTTTATTTGAGTGTTACATCTCTCACTCAATCCATTAGCCTGTGGATGCGCTACTGTACTCTGTTCTAGTTTTATGCCAAGATTTTTGTTGAAATAAGAAAACATATCACTCGTAAACTGGGAACCATGATCAGTAAGAGATAACTCAGGTTTTCCCATGAGTAGAAATGTAATGCAACAGAGCTTTAGTAACCGACTCAGCATGAATGCTATTCAAGGCATATAATTCAAAATGACGAGAAAAATGGTCGATTACAGTCATAACAAATTGGTGATTTCTCAAAGGACCAAGTAAATCCATCGAAATTTTTGATTGGGAGCTGTAGGAAGTGGTGCTGGGAGATACGGAGCAGAGTTTTTTTTTTATGATGTTTATTTACTAAACAAATTTCACACGAGTTGACATAATTGATTGTATCAGAAACTAAAGTTTTCCAAGTGAACCTTTTCTTTAAATTAACAATGGTTTTATGAATACCAGTATGAGTAAAATGAGCAATTCTTAAAGCTTTAGCTCTAAGTGAAGATGGTAAAACAGCTCTATGTAGATCAATGTCTTCTGAAGAGAAGTGTCCATTATAACATAGCAAATCATTACTTGGATTAATGTAATAACCCTTTAAACTTTTAGATTTTTTATTAGTTTTAATATCTTCATAAATTTTCTTAATTTGAGGGTCTTTTTGTTGCTCATTAAGGTCTTCATTATTAGCATTATTTGTAGAAGGAGAATCAATTTGGAGATGGCAATTATGATGGGTTTTTCCAATTAATCCACATGGATACTGAACAATTGCATTATGTAGATCGTTTTGATCATCAAAAATAGGCAGTACTTCTTGTTCATAAATGAGATCTGGATTAGTATGGAGATCTTCAGTAGGAATGTGAGGTGTCCTACTTAGAAAATCTGCCAAGACATTCTGTTTGCCTGGAACATGCTGGAATGTGTAAGAGTATTCAGACAGTTCTAACATCCAACGTGTAGTTATGTCGGCAGGAGACGTTGATTTTTTGTAGTTATTGAGAGGTTTAGCATCGGACAAAAGAATGAAGTGTCTGCCAAAAATGTAATATTTAAAAGCTGTTATTCCTTTATAAATGGCATAAAGTTCTAATTTAATGGCTGGGTACTGCTTTTCAGACTGAGATAGAGTTTTGGAGTAATAAGAAATGGGGCGTAGTTCACCTTGAATTTTTTGCATTAGAACAGCTGAGATTGCTGTCTTTGAAGCGTCGGTATTCACATAGAATGTCTCATTCCAATTTGGAAGATTGAGCATGGGTTTTTGGAAGAAAACTTCTTGCAATTTATTAAATGCATTTTCTTGCTCAGATTTCCAACAGAATTTATTTTTAGGTTTAGTGATTTCAATAAGAGGAGTAATCAATCTAGCAAAATGAGGTATTATTGACCTGTAAAATGAACATAAGCCAATAAAACTTTTTGTTTGCCTCTTAGTTTTGGGCTTTGGGAAAGAAGTAATTTTCAAAATATTGCTTGTAAGTGGAAGAATTTTTTGATCTGCGAGTTGGAAGCCTAAAAAGTTAATGCTAGTTTTCATAAAAGAACACTTTTCAGGAGAAAGAGTAATATTGTTGGCAATAAGAGTGTCTAAGAGTCTTGTGCGTTTCGCAACCATTTCTTCAAACAAATTAGCGCCGACAACTATGTCGTCCTGGTATGCGTAGCAAGAGTCAATTTCAGACAATTGAATAACAGAATCAATTAACTGTTGAAAAGTACTCGCAGCTGTCTTCAAGCCAAATACAAGACGAAGGTAGGTAAACAGTCCCCATGGAGTGATAAAACTGAGCTTATCTTGCATCTCCTTAGGTACAGCGATCTGCCAGTACACAGAGTGCAAGTCCAGTGTAGTGTAGAATTTAAATTTTGACAATTGTACTATTAGATTTTGAATGTGAGGTAGAGGATATGAAGATGGAATAATAATAGAATTTAATAATCGTAAATCCAATGCCAAACGATATTTTTGAGGTTTTGACATGTCAGTTCTTTTTTTCTTAACAAGAAGCATGGGACAAGCCCAAGATGAATTTGATCTTTCTATAATGCCAGCATTTAGCATTTGATTGATCTGGTCAAGAGCGTCTTGTTCTAATGCCTGTGGCGCAGGAAAAGGTAGGGTTTTCACCGGGTGAGAATTCATCATTGAGAACTGAGGATTAACTAGGTCTGTATGACCCAAAGTGTCTAAGGATTTAGAAAATGCTTGAGCTTTATTGCACAATAATTTTTTTAAACAGTCACTTTCATGTGGGGGCAAGTGTTTTAAGTCAAAATCATTTGGTGACAGTTCTTGTATCAGTTTTCTTTTAATTTCCTCAGATGGTAAAATTAAATTACAATATTCATTTTCTAAATCTGAATCAAAGGAATATTTTTCAATATCGTTCTCATCTACATTAATGCATTCACCAAGAATTGTATTTTTATTTAAATGAACATCCACTTTGGATATATTCTGACATACAACTAAAAATAAGTCTTTTTGAATTGCAGAATTATAATGCAATGATTCATGCAAAACAAGAGCTTTACTTTTCAAAGCAGGCTTAAAAATAAAATATTCAGATGGAGAATTCAAGTATTTGACATGTTAATACACAGAAGAATTGGGGGGAATTAACTCTCTATTTACAGCTTGTACCATGTTAGAATTCAATACATTTTTATTACAATTTTTCAAATTGGTATACTTTTTACCGACATAAATAATGTCATTGTCACCTTCACATGTGACATTATTGTCATCAGAGGTAATTTTAGTATTATTGGTATTAGAAAAATTATTTATAACATTAGCATAATCAAAATTTGTGTCGGTAGGAAAATAATTAGGAAACTGGGTAAAAACTTGAGCATGACCATCTAAATTTCTGATATTACCATTCATTAAAGAATTATCATAAGTCATAGCAGTATTACCAACATTATTTATAAACAAAACATTATTTGGGAAACTGTAATTGTAAGGACAATTTTCACAATTATGTAATAAATGCAAATAATTATCACCAAAATTTCCATTCACATTATCAAAAAAAGTACCATCATTTGTGTTAACTGACATAGAATTTTCATAAATAGGCACATTGTGTGTATTAAGAGAATATGGAACTGTTATATTGTCTTTAGTATACTGAGCATTCAAATAATAACTGGTAGGAGACTCTTTTTGAATGTTAAAAGGTATATGTTTATCTTTAATTAATATAGATTTAAAAGCTGGAGAGATGGTTATCGAATGCTTATTTATAAACTCAAAACCAAGTATGGCTTCAAAATTAACATTCTTTATATCAGTAAGATAAAAGACGTGATGGAAAAAGAATTTATCTATTTTGAATGCAATCTCGATACATCCTTTAAAGAAAACTTTAGAGTTTATATTTGATACAGAAACATTTCTCGATAAACATTTATAATGAATTTTGGATTTAATGCTATTAAAGCATTCATTATCCAGCAAAGATAAGGTTGAGCCTGAATCGACGAGAGTTGATATTTCATTATGGTGAACATTCATAATTATACATGGAAGCGAATACATGTTGTCAAAAGAGCTGCAAATTACGTGTCGTTGTTGTACACAATCATCAATTTCAGAAGAATACTTTGATGACAAAGAATTTTCAGAACAGAAAGGAGTCAGAACAGAAAGGAGATGTTTGTGTAGCAGCGCTTGAAGAGGAAGTAGTCGAAGAAGGATGTTTATCAATGTGACATTCGTTTGTTTTGTCACAGGAGTGTACTGACCCTGACGAGGAAGATTGGGAGAGAAGGCGGTCAGCGGGACCAATCTCCCTTGCCTGTTTAAATCGTAATTTTTGTAATCCTTTTTGTTTTTAGAAAAATAACTAAAGTTTTTCTTTCTCTGAGAAGAATTCACAGAAAACTGTGAGTTTTGAGTGTGGTTGGCATTTTGCCTAGATGAATCAATTAAATTTTTAAACTTGTAACATGTTTCCATAAGGTGGTTAAATCGTCTACAGAAGGCACATTGAGTAACATTTTGTTTGTAAAAAGACTTTGAAAAGCCTTTCTTGTGAGAAAACTTGTCAAACTTTGGCCGAAAGAAAGATCGTTTTTCGTATGGCTTATGCTGAATAAAGTTTGTTTTGCTTCTAGAAGCAACGTTTTGCGTAACTGGAGAAGGAGAGTAAGTTACATGATTTTTTTTTAACATTTCTAAGTCTAGGAGAATGTTCATTATGAGATTCAGATGGTGAGAATGCAATTTGCGAATTTTTATAGACTCTGTCCTTTCTATGTCTGATACGAGATTGTTCAACAAAACTATCAGAAAGTTTTGAATTTTCACCACTATTTTCATTATTTAGAATGTAAACTTGGTCATAGTGTGGAAGATTAGATTTTTGAAGAGGTGGTGAATCATATATATTTTGTAAAAATTGTGCTCGTTCAAGAACTAACTCAAAAGTGGAAATATTTTCTTCTTGAATTTTTCGTTTTATTTGTTTAGGCAAAGCTTGAAGAAAATGCGTAAATTTTAAAGATTCTAGAGCATCTGGTGCTAACATAGGATACACAAGTCGAAGCTGTTTAGTCAGGCGATATGAAAAATTTTTTATGGACTCATTCGAATCCAATTTTAAATTTTGAAGAGATTTGAGAGAGTCAGTTTTTTTACTTGGCAGAAAATAGTTAATAAAATCATTTCGAATGCTTTGTAAGTTAGAGTTTTTAAATTGAAACTGTGTTTCAAGAAAGAAATGTAATGCACTACCCTGTAATTTTGACTTGAAAAGTGCAAAAATTTCTTTGTCTGAGTAATTATACAATTCCTGCATATCTGATAACAGATCGAAGAAAAATTCGACCGTCTGAGGATTCCCATCAAAAGGTTGAATGGAAAGGTTTAACTTTGCTTTCGGAGGCATGATGACAAATTTCAGAATAATTCTTAATAAATTTCAAAATAATGTGCTTTATGAATCAACCGAAGTTAAACAAAAATTAATTTTCATATGAAATCACCTTTTAAAATAATGTCAAATCACCAGAATAATTTTTAAGAATGCAATAGTTCTGAAAATATTATCAAAACAAAATGGTATAAATCGAAATTAATCATTCACTTATAAGTAAGAAAATTATTTTTCTAAACTCATCTTCTTTTGTAAATAACAACATAAACAACCATTTTTTTAGTAATAAAATGTAAATATTGCATAAAAGAACACCATGGATTATGTAGAATCATATGAAAACGTTTTGTTTTCAAAACAAAATCCTATTATAAGTCTAGAATTCTTAGAATAAAATTGTAGTTTCCTCATAAAAATTTTGAAAAATATGCATGAAACATTACTAAAATGACTTGTTAAAAGTAAATAAAACACACAATGCAATTATCTGGCAATATTATTTTAAATCCAAGCACTTTAAAATACTTAAGTAAGCCACTTTTCAAATATTTCAAATATTTCAATAAGAATGCATTTTTTTTTAAATCAAATTTTATAATATAACAAAATATAATTTAATAACTGTCATGTCGTTAAGTTTTCTAACGGTTTAGGCACCAAAGAGGGAACTGTGGTGGATAGACGATAAGTTCTCTTTTTTCATACAGTGGAATCTTGTTAATATTCCAAATAATATATATTTGGGCTTGTGATCAAAATAATATAGTGAGTACATATATTGTTATGGCCGCAAAAGACCACTTCGACATGACATTAATTATTAAATAAAGATTCGCTAAATAAATTATTCATGCAAATTTATAATCAAGAACAATGAAGATAAAAGTAAAAATTGTTACCTGCAGTCATCTGAAAGAAATAGGATAAAGAGCAAGTGAAAGAATTTGCACTGCAAATTTTCATCTTTGAATAAAATCTTTATTCATAAAGAGATTTTCTTCTAAAAAATATTACTAAATGGATGATTATTTTTATAGCTCCATTTTTTTAGCACAAATAATCGATACTTTTTTTTAACCTTCCCTCAGGGAGTTCGGAGGCAACCATGTTAAAAGAATATATTTTCTACGACTTATCATCAACCGAACATAGAACGTCATATTAGTTGAAACAGAACAAAATTAATTATTCGCGTGCAGGACCAGTAGGATCTGTGCACTTATCACAAGTAAGAACCACTCATCGCGTCTGCATTGTGGAACTGCAAAAAAAATTGCCGTACTTAGAAGAACATTTATAGTCCGTCAATTATCACATATAAGGAAAAGGATATTTTCTTCATATCGTAACTTTAGATGTACGCATTTTGTACATTTTTCACAGCAGCAAGCCAAGCGATCACCTTACACTCTTATGGCAAACGTCTAAGTGTCTGTGTGTGAGCGCGCAGATACAGCACTGACTGGGAACGGAGGGGAGGGGGTGCCAAAATTGAAAAACACCAATCGGCAGAAAAAATAATTACGTATTAGAAACATTTGAATTTGATTGGAGAGGGGCGGAGCTTAGAACAGGAAGTGGGCATAGGCAAAGAATGTTATCGAAGCATCTAGTAAAATCTAATTCCGGAAATGCAGAGGTAACAATCACTATCATTTTTTTAAAAAGCGAAATGTTATGCAAGAAAGAAAAGTTTTCAGGGGAAGATTTAAAAAGGAAAGAATTAAAATAATTTTGAATGTGAATTTTAAAATTAAATGAATAAGGACTAATAAAATATTTCTTAAATTGAATTAAAATATGGCAGTGGTTGAAAGAACCACAACAATGTGCGTTCGCACTATAAATAGTTTTATAAATATTCAGATCTTGGTGCAATAGCTGCTTCACTCTTACGCAAAAATGCATGAATACAAAATTTATTTTATGTGCAGATTTTTATATTATAGATATTAATTTTATTTTATGAAAATAAGTTTCAATACATTTGTGCAGCAAGTAAAAAGCATGTAAAGAAAATATCAATTCTACTCATGAAAGATATAATAAAAGATCAAAATTATTGAAGGCGGCACATGACCAGTTGACAAAAGAAATACAATCTAAGCATGTAAAAATAAAAGAACTTTTTAAAATATAGTTACGGATAATGAGGAAATGAAGAATGAAATGAAATCTAGTCAGGAGAAGATGAAAAAAAAAATCTTAAGTCGGTGAAACATGTAGCAGAAGGAAAACTAACTCTCAGTCGTAGAAATCGGAATGGATGGTGCAGACGGAAAAATTCATGAAATTGACACGATAAAAGATAAACATAACAAAACTGAGAAAACCTCTGAGCAGAAATTTGAAGATATTCATTTCCAAGCTACAAGAACAAGTGAATGCGACAGAACAAAACCTTGTGCAGAAAATCGTAAACTTTGTTAAAAAGTAAAATTTGTTTAGTAAGGGAAAATCTGGAGAAGAAAGTAGGAAGAAACAGAAAAGTTTACATGTCAATGAGATGCCTAAATCCGAAGCAACATCGAGAAGAACATCGATAAAATTGTCTCCTAATAATAAAAAATCGTGAAATATACAGAAAAATTCTAATATTGGAACAAAAATTAACCTTATTATACCATTTTAAAAACATGAAATCATTAAAAATGAATCACAATTTAGTTTTTACTAAAATAGGTATAAAATGAAATCTATATTATTAATGTTCGGAAACGTCTGTCTGTCTGTCTGTGTGTCTGTACCTGGAAAAACTCGGCAACCGTAGCGAGTAGCGAAGCGCTTTTTGTATCAAAAAATTCGGAAAAATCCCAGAATTGTTGACATTCAATATCAAAGAAATCGGCCTTCAATTAAGACAGTTATTAATTAACAAAGTCTCGAAAATTAGCGAAAAAGGAGCATTTTTTCCAAAACAAAGAAACGATATCAGTTTTGACTTGAACGGGGCCCTCCGTCGAGGCTAGCAACCGAGCCAATCAGCTTTCGTCTTCCACCCGCATCCCCATATTTTTCTTTCCGGCTCTAATAAACATGGCGTACTGGAAGTTTTCCAGACTTTTTTCAAAAAATCGCAAAAATTGTCACATCGGCACAAAAATTTGTAGACGGACGTAAAAAAAATCGCGAATTCATGAAGGTAAAATTCGTGAAATTCGACCAATTAGAAGAGAAGTTATCAATTAATAAACTTTTAATTTTATGTCGAAAAAAAGATCAGTTTTAATTTGAATACTCCAGCAGGCGTCTAACGGCGACAAACGTCTGCTGAAGAAATAACAAAACAAAACATTTTTTTTTATAGTGTAAGTATTCCAGGTCTGTCAAATTTTTTTGAAATATTACATTTATAGATTTGAAAATTATACATCCATCCCTAAATTTTCACAAGGATTCTAAATATGTAATTTTCGTATTTCTCCGATAATTGGGACAGAATTTACAATTATTTGTTTATTTAATTACACCACTTAAAAAGATTTTATTTGGGAACACCTGATATCTCCGTTATATTTCATTAGCACAGACATCACGGCGTTTATTCATGGAGATAAAACAATTCCTTTTTAAAGGAACTGCGGTTTTTATGAGCTTAAATTTTTTTTTTTAAATAATAATTTTTGGATCTGAAGAGTACGCATCCTTGCTCAGAGTAGGGTGACATTCCAGGGATTCAAAAAAATTTCGATTTCGGACCACAATTTTTTATTTTAGCAAAATCCGGATTTTTGTATAGGAAAAAAAAAAGAAGCTAAGGAATTATCTATTTCTTTTCAAAATATCTCCTATCGTATGGGTCCCATCCCGACGTGGTTTGGCTCATTCGACTCGACATTGGTAGAGCTTACTGATTTTAGTTCCTTCTTTCACCACCAGGGGCGAGGTTTTTTTTTCTCCTTAACTATGTTCCGTTTCTATAACTCAGAAAGTATGTTACGGATTTCCACCAAACTGATTCCAAACATCATAATTAAAGTAATAAGGATCCTATATAACATTTTTTAAAGTTTCTAAGTTTATACCACTCTTTTCGAATAATAATATCAGATTTATATATTCATTTCATAATACCTCGAGTTCTGCGAGTCCAATCGCAACGCGGTTTGGCTCATTCGACACGATATCGCTAGCTCTTACATATTTTAGTTCCAAGCTTCACCACCAGGGGACGCTTCCGGAAATCGGGTTCTATGGGCCCGATTACGACGGGGTTTGGCTCTTTCGACTGGATTTCGACAGCTTTACACATTTCTGTCATGTTCATATAGAACAGATTGCGCCCCCTGGTGGTGGAAGGTGTAATTAAAGGATTTTTCACCCAACTCTGGTTTTATGGGTCACATAACGACGCGGTTTGGCTCAATCGACTCGACATCGTTAGAGAGTACTAGAGCTTATCGGTTTTAGTTCTTTTTTCACCACCAGGGGGCGTTTTCTTATCTCTGTTTCTATGGCCCGGATCACGACGGGATATGGCTCATTCGACTCAACATCGACAGAGGATACTACAGCTTATCGATTTTTGCTCCGAGTCTCACCACCAGGGGCCGCTTTCCTATCTCGGTTTCTATGGGAAGGATCACGACGGGGTATGGCTTATTCGACTCGACATCGATAGAGCTAACCGATTTTAGTTCGTTTTTTCCACCACCAGGGGGCGCTTTCCTATCTCCGGTTCTACGGGTATGAAAACGACGGGGTATGGCTCATTCGACTCGACATCGAAAGCATTAACGACTTCAGTTATGATCGTATAAACGGATTGTGCCACCTGGTGGCTGAAGGTGGAACTAACGTATACTGCTGCGCGTGCGCACCACGACTGCTATACGATGCCGCAAGCAGCGGGGACCCGAGCCAGAGGTTCGTTCAGTTTGAGGTTTATACTATTCGATGTGCAATTTAAGGGATTATCCGGTGCGTGCGTAGCACGACCGGTATACGGTGCCGAAGGCAGCGGGGACCAGGATCGGAGGTCCGTTCGGTTCGATGTTTTACAAGATTCGAGATTTTCTACAATTCGAGGCACCGATGTAAATTAGGGGCCCGCTAGCGGGCGAAACCAGCTAGTGTAGGTACTAAAACATTGAAACCATGTTAAGATGTTAAAACATTCGTCGGAGTCTCGAGCGCTTTCGACCAGAATCTGGCTATCATCAGAGGGCGAAAATGATAAACTTTTTGGGTTGGAATAACCCACCTCGCTCAATAGACTTATCCATTTCCCTTCCCTCCCATTCTTCATTTGTGTTTCAGAATAACAGAATCTGTTCAGAATAACAGAAGGCATTCCCATGCCTTCTGTTATTTAACCGGCGTGCATTACGGAAGTTACAGAATTTTTACGGTTTCGTTCAACTCACGAAACCCTATTACTCCCGCTCCATTGTCTGTCCGTCACAGAGCCATTCTCAAAAACTATATAACTTACAGAGTTGAAACTTTGTGTATATATCGGAATACCAGCTATAAAGAGTTCAAAATATTAAAATTTGAAAAATTTGTATTATTTTAATAATCAGAGATAAAAAACCAAAATTCTAACAGTCTTTTCCTATTCAATTTAAACATTTTTCGTTATAGCAGATACCAAAAATTAAAAATCCACAATGAAATTCTTTCCACAATAATTAATTTTCTATCAGACGATTTCCACATGAAAAATGAAAATGAATTAAAAAGTTTCACCAATTGAAAAAAAGGTAAATATGAAATAAAATTGATTGACATCATAGTGGTAATAAAACAGAAAATGACTAAGATTTCTCAATAATACAAGGAGTATGAGTATGTGTATGTACACAAAGCAGATTAATAACACGTCATTAGAGAATTGAAAAGAAAATCTGACGTCATATTGGAAGTTTAACGAATTTTTCAGATGTTTCAGAATAATACAAAGCGAGTATCAATATGAGTAATAGAGAATAGTAAATATATGAGTTTGAGAAACATATTGAATCGTGATAAAAATCCGATTATGGAAATATTCGCATATTTTAACATTATGAAGGGGTACAATTTGTTTAATTTAGAAATTATTTTTTAAATATCGCATTTAGTCCGCATGACGGATATTATTATGACAGAATATAATAGCGGGCTGGTTTAGATATTCGAAAAAACGGAAGAATAGACCGGTAAATTTTTACTTTATAAAAAACATGACTTTTTTTTTTTTGCTTAATGAAATTTATTGGAATTTATTTAAAAAAGGATAAAGTGTTTTGAAAGGAATATTAAACGAAACCCTTTGAGCGATCTTCGATTACACTTAACCCACTTGTTTCTCATTTTCGCCCTCTGATGATGGCCAGGTTCTGGTTGAAAGCGCTCGGGACTCCGAAGAATGTTTTAACATCTTAACATGCTTTTAATGTTTTAGAACCTACATTTCATTTTACACCTACTTTAGTAAAAAAATAAATTGTGATTTTTTTTTAATGTTTTTAATTAATAAAAAATCATCTTGGCATATTTACAAGACACAATTTTCGATCGTTGCGAATGCTAATGGATGGGACTGGTAGTTTCAAAGTCATCTCGAATGCTTTAGAAGTAAGCTTTGGAAAAAAGTGTCTGTAAGATTTTAGTCACTTATACCTTAAGTCTCGCTACCAGGAAGTAGGCGACTGCGTAGTATAATTGGCTACGGATGTTGATCGTTCTCCTACTTAGCTTACCAACGGACATTTCAGACATTGTAGTTCTCCAGTGCTTTGTTGAATGTGTTCGAAATAAAAAAATCCAGAGATCAAATAGATTGCCGGATATTAAATACTCGAAATCCTAACTAGTTTATGATTTAAAATTAGAGCCCACACATCAGTTTACTCTCGAATGTATCGTCACAATCTATACGAACCAGAATTATGTAACATTATGTATATATTTCATAAGCTACAATTGACACCCTTTTAATAAAATTACTTTTTAAAAGAATTGAAACAGGAGAAAAATGCACTTTTATATAAAATTTAATTAGACCATGCATATTATTAGCATTATCCCATTGATATTGTTTCTTGTTCATAAATTGAAGTGATATAAATTGTTATTTAAGGTTATCCGAGGCACACAATTTTGTATTTTTATTTATAAATATTTTAACTCATCATTTTTTTCTTTGAAATGTTTATATGTATCATATATTCTAATACGAGCAAATCTTGTGTGTGTGTGCGTGTGGTTATGCAAATTTTATTTTAAAAACGGTTCTAACGATTTTGACCAAATTTTGTATCCTACGGTTTTGGGGCACCAGACAACCATTGGGCTAGGTCACATGTTCGAGAAAATTCGATTAGTGTGTTATTTTGGGTCACCGTGGGTCAGGGCCAAGCTAATTGTCAAACAATTAAGTTAAAATATTTAAAATTAAAAATTATTAGTTTTAGTCATATATAAAAAAATCATTATTTCTGAAAGAATAACCCTTGTTGCATGCATTACAGAAAATAATAAATTATAATTCGTATTTACTGAAAATAAAATATATTTTTTTAAAGAAAGGCTTAATTTTACAATGAGTACAGGGTATAAATGCAAATGTTCCTTAATATACCAAAATATAATATAACCACGTATGGAAATATACAATAACTTCTTTCGAGTTGCCTACGATTTCGAAAATTGTTATGTATCTTTAGAAACATCAGAAACAAAAATATATTCGAGAATTTAAAGAAACATTAATATAAACAAAGTTGTTTTTACAATCACTGCATTTCAAAATGTCCCCGGATGTATTTTAAAGTGTATTATCACATTTTCACAAACCGGGATACTTGATTTTAGAATATTATAACTTCCCAATTACACATTTTCAGCTGCGTAACTGAATTTATACATGGAAGTGGAACAAAATAATATTAAAATAATAACAAAATAAATGTCAATGCATTTAATGTCAATCATTAAATAAATGTCAACCATTTTACTTATCATGTTTGTCTGTAAAACAGGAATGTTGGAGATAAAAAATTTTGCTTGAGAAGTGATAGCATTCGAAACACCTACATTTCAGGTTGAGAAAACTGGTACACTAACAAAATAACGCGGAAATTTTTTCCGAAAATCAGTGGTAGCAAAAGAAACTGCCATTTATAAATTCATCTTTAAATCTCGAAAATATATTATTTTCAGAAGTTTCAAAAGAACTTTTCGGAATCATGAATAACTCTGAACAGATTATTGTATATTTTCGTTTGTAGTTATTTTTTTCCAAATTAAAAAATATTTGTACTTTTTTAATTGTGCATTTTACTACAATAATTATTATTTAAAAGATTTCTCTGAAGACAAAATTATCCAGAAAACACTTTAATTTAATCACTATATAAGGGAAAATAATTGTATGAAGTTTCTTAACATCTTTCATAGAATGTTATATGTATCAAGTTAAATATGATGAATCTTGAAAAAATGCATTATAAGATAAATGGATTTAAAATTGTAACTATCTTTAGACAATCGCATGTAGTACAAAGCAGCTAGCGAAATAGGTAGTCTGCAAAACTCTACTTATCTTGACTAGTTTTTAGTCTATGTTTATCACATGACAGTCCGACAATTGGTAGAAACCACCCTATCTTCATCACGTGACAGTCGAGAAGGGTGGAAGTATTGCGACCTGTCTCTTTCGTCAACTGCAGGTACAACATAAAAGCAGTTATAGCTTTTGTTTTAATTATTGTATTTACTTACAGTTTGTGTCATATTATTCTAAAAACTCTCAAACATAATCTTAGTCAAAAAGTCAAAATACGCATTTTTTTGGAGATTTTTGCATACAGTTTTTTTTTTTATTTTACGCCTTTTAGAAATTAAAACAAATATATTATTACGAGGTGTTATAATTTGTTATGTTTAAATTAAAGCATAATTTAACTATTTAACAATCGATAATATCTTTAAATACAGCAGATGATCATTAATTTAAAATTATGCAAAATTAGTTTATCTGGCTCAGAAATGTTCACATTTTTTATCAAATAAGATTTGCATTATTTTAATTTATTGTGAAATCGTCGATATCGATAAATGTTTTACTTAACTATTGCGCTAAATATCTATTTCGAAATTTTAAGAATACCCAAAGATTTTCATTAAACTATTTAAATATATTTAATAAGCATAGACACATGTTTTAAGTAAAATACTTATTTCAATGTATATAATAAATGATTACGCATTTACAATTAATGATCATATAGACGCATTGACGTCACGTTGATATTAGTAACGACTGATACTGTCAGTTGTAATTGCATCTGGCGCTCACACAGTGCTACACTTGTCATTACGCAAGCGTACATTTTGAAGAAAAATGCTTGCTTCATTTTCCGTTTGTCTATCTGTAACTTTCCTTTGTCCCAATCTGTACGATTTGAACAACCTAAAACAGCTGAAATTACCATATTTACGATTGGGAAATCTCTACAATTGCTGTATATTTGGTCGCCAGATGAAGCGATGCCAAGTTGTTGCTGAAGATGTTACGACATGCACGGTTAACTATACTGGAGTGATCTTATTAATAGTCTTAAAAAAAACGCTAGTGAAATTATAAATAATAATAATAAAATGTATATTCCAAAAGTATTTATTTGCTTTAAATTACAATTGAAGCATTAATTGAGGGGTCTGAGTAAAAAAGTGCCAAACCAAATTTTTGGATAAATAAATCTAACACTGTAATCTGATACTTAATATTGTAAGTTTTAATATGCAACATATAATTTGTTTCTAATGTCACTTAGTGGCAACATATGTGACAAGTTTTGTTTTTGCCCCAGACGTTTATGCCCCCAATAAACATAGCTAATTTACAAAAAACTTAATAGTAATATCATTAAAGTAATGCCATATTGTTACTCAGAATATCTCAAATGTTACTAAGACATTCACGAAAAAACTTTAGGTTATATATCTTGATTTGTGTATTTGATGAAATTTTTAAATAGAATTATCTCAGAGTGTTAAAAAATGTGGCTTGGCACTATCCTGCCCTGACCCCCTCAATTGTACTACTTCAACTCCTAAACACACATGTGCATACTCTATCTGTTCACGAAGACTCATTTCAGCATGTCAGGTTATTGCATGATTATTTTAACTTCGCTGTACTACCCGGTCAATTGTTGAGTTGGATAGCGTCTGCTGTCCATCAGAGTTTTCACAAAACTGTCTTCTCAGCTATTTGAACGATTTCTTGTTGGAAAGATGTACTTACATACTATAATAAGAAGAAACCTTTCCGGGAAAACACCATGACGTCCCTTATAACGATTTAACCACTTACATAACAGATTCCAGTTTTGCACATGGCTGTTTTCAATAGTTTTTTGCGCTTGTCTTACTAGCATATGGATTATTTAAATTCGCATTTTAGCTGTTAGTAACACCCTGTATAATAAGATTTGCTTATGAGAAAAAATCGTTATTCCAGAAAATAGATTTTAATTAGCTTTCAAATAAAAAAAAATCTTGCATTAAAAACAATTGTTATTTGTCCCTTTTTTGCGTTCAACATCTACGAAGCTCATCCAGAAAGTAAGTACCGTTTGCGCATATCTACCGCGCATCTGAGATCATGAAGTTCGCGCATGCTTAGGTACATCCTTCAACTCGAAAAAGAATTAGCCAAGCCATTTTGTTTGATTATGTGAACGTTTGAAGTTATTGTTTGTCAGTAATCATGTTTAAAACAATCGACGGGCCTGCCAGCTGTGAAAAAAGAGCCGTTATCAAGTTTTTGAATGCGAAAAATGATTTTGTGAAATTTATCGTCAGATAAGTTAAACTTACGCAGAGAACGCGATGATTAAAGGTATGGTGCGAAAGTGGGTTTGGATGATAACGAAGGAAGGGAAAATGTCCACGACGAGACGCGCAGTGGACATCCGTCGTTGATCACTGAAGAATTGGTGCGCTGCATCGACGAACAAGTTCATCTGTTTTCTCATCTCAAAGAAGTTTCTTACCGGTCAGAACTTTGCAAGTGATGATGAGATCAAAGTAAACGTCCAAAATTGGTTCATATCGCAGGCGGCCAAATTCTACGCAGTGGGTATGTTGCAATTAGTGCCAAGATATGATGCATGCCTTAATTCGCATGGTGAATATGTCGAAAAGTAGTTTAAAGTGCGTAGATTTTTTTGTAATAAAATACAAATGGAAACAAATTGCTAACCGTTTTTAATATCCAAACGGTACTTACTTTCTGGATGAGCTTATTATTTCGGTAATTTATTTTTAAATAAGCATAGATTACCTTAAGCTATTTCAATAAAGGTATTATAAAAATCGCTTATTCTAACGAACATTTAAAATTTTACAAAAGCTTGAAATGCGTCTCTTACGTGATCATATTTATTCATTGTAAAATCATTTGTGAATTCAAATAGTGTAAACAACATATAATTTAAATTTCATAGTGATATTCTAATAACATATTTAGAGATCATGTTTTGCGTATGGAATTTTCACCAAAAGTAACATATTCCAAAAAAAATGTATTTAAAGTTTAGATTTCTGTTTTACTAAAAGAATTTACATAGTAATAAGCATCTAAACTTCACTATTTTTATAATTTTATTCTTTTTTTACATCTTTTTATAATTTACGAAATCTTAAACGCCCAGTGTTAAGAGGCAATATATATATACTATAATAACATTTATAAACGAGTAATAAAATGACTTAAATTGTTAATTCAGAAAGAAATTTTTAAAAAGTCTTCAAAATTAATTTACAATTTGCATTAAAAATTGTTGTTTATTTTTTTGTTTTCAACATATATACGAAACACCTCGAACAATAGTTACTTTAAATCCTTTGAGTAAATGTGTTATACCAGTAACTTTATTATAATTAACAGGTTCTATCCAGCGTTTAAGAAAGCTTACATAATTACTCTTAAATGGTTATATTAATCATTTAAAAGAAGCATTTACCAATAGAAGCAATATTCAATTATATACATAAATAAAAAGTTTATAAAGTCTTTAAATTTTTATTAAAAATATGAAATATTAAATTCATTGTTTATTCATTGTTTTTTTAAATTCATTGTTTTATTAGGTAGTTCCTGCAATGAAAAAGCACATTGCCGTATCGGTAGTCCAATGTATTAAAACGTCTAGCCAATCCTAACCCGCTGGTTGCTGTAGTAATATTATTAAATTTCGCTTTCAAAATTTTCTGGCGAGATCTTCCATTATCAGGCTACTTCATTCCAAACAGCCTGAGTGTTGTAGGTGCCGCAATTCCACTGTTCCGCGATTAACGGTGGTAGGATGGTTATCAAAGGCATGCTTTATTTCCACATCTAAAATAATCTTAATATCGATTTCCAATTAGAAATTCTCAATGACCTTCCTGACGACATGAAATAAATGTTTGAAACATAACTCGCTCAGCTCAATATTGAGCAGACCCCGCATACACTTTCCTAATTTGCTATTTTATCTTACTATCCTACAAAATTCGTGATACAAGTGTAATAATAAAGATATGTACAAGTTGGGCATAATTAAACTGAGTGTAATTAGCGAAAATGGAGCCAACCTTTGTAGGATAAACAAACAAGACGGGGGGGGGGGACTAAGAATTTCGCGATTAAAAGTTTAGAAAGTCACCAAAAGGGGGGCATGTGACGCTATGTTTTCGCGGAATCCTTCGTCGCCTGTTTCGTTAACTCATCCTAAAATATAATAATTCTTTGTACTACCATTGTACTACCTTTGTATCCATTTTTACAGACATTATTTTATTTACAAACACATAAACAAGCAGTGTACATGTCGAAAAGTCTTAAAAAAATACTTTTAAAACCACAGAAAAGTAGTCAATCTGTTAAAAGTTGTTAAACAGTAAAAATATTTTCACCTGTCGCTCTCAGGCATCTTCGGTCACTGATGTTATGCTTTCTGCTTCGTCAGTCAATATGTTGAAAACCCTCATTTTTCTTTATTCTAATAACATATGGTGCCATAGTTTTGTGTGGTTTTAAAAGTATTTTTTAACTTTTAGACATGTACACTGCTTGTTTATGTGTTTGTAAAGAATTATTATGTTAAAAATGACATTATGAACGATCATCGATAAAAACTGATCCTAAAATATTTAGCTCCATTCTCGCAATTAGATCGACATGAACACGCTGAGTACTGTCAATTTCACTATCGCCACCTTGTATATATAAATGGGAAATAATGAATGTAACTCATTAGTTCGATTTATTCCAAAATAGATACGTAAATAAATGTAAATAATTTTTTCACATCAATGATTCTCTGCTATAAAATGCTCTTGGATTTTAAAACACAAGATTTAAGCAAACTACAAGCGCAATCAATTTCCCAAGTGAGATGTAATGTAAAAAGGAAATGCAAATAACATGGTATCATTTTCTGACAAATTTCTTTGTAATGCATATTCCTAGCGATTTCCTGACTTACAGGGATTATTTTGAAATTTAAAATATCACTTTAAATGAATGTTACTGTAGGATTTTATGATAATGTAGATTGTTTATTTAATGGTGATACTTGTAAGCACGAATTTTGAAAATGTGTTGCTTTTGATTAACAGTTTATTCTAACTTAAACAGATGCAAAATTATAAAACGACTTGACACTCTTCAAATGAATATGGGATTTTAAAAAGACACTTTGAGAATTAAAACGTCTTATAGAAATCTCAAAATTTAAATTTGCATCTCAGATCAAAGTAATTCATTATTAAATATGAAATGGCCTTTAAAATAAATATATTTTTCCGTATAAGTGTTTTGCATTACATATCCATACACAGATCTATGTACGCCTGTTAACGTTTGTAGTGTAGCTCCTGATATCAATTTATATGAAAAGTATTATGATATATCTATCTATATATATATAATGTGTTATAAAGAGCATAATATTGTCATTTTTAGGCTTAATGCTGACAACATTTGAGGAAATAACATACATTTACTATGTATTATTCTTATGATGCTCCTCTGCAGAATCCATAAGATATACATAGTATACCATTCTTGATTTTTCTTTTTATAAAGTTTAAGACTTGCCTTTCCACTGCTTTTTATAATATTTCTTCCTTTTTTTCACACATGTGATTTTATTTGAAATATATATCTATACTAATAAAAGAAAGTTCTCTGTGTGTGTGTGTGTGTTTGTTTGTCTGCGATGGCTAGCAAAATCTAGCCCACCTAGAAGTCTGAAACTTTAGGTGTGGATAGTCCAAGGTCTGGCCTAATGCACCTGAGTCTCAGAATTTTAATACTACTGAAAAATAACAAAATATTAATTAAAAACTGATCAATAACTCATCTATTTTTTGCGAACCGGCTTTCCGAACTCGCGCATGCCCAGAAACTGATTTATCGCATCGCACGAAAATGAAGAGCTATTTATATGAAGAATGCGTTTATTTCGCAATTTTGTTTAAATTCTATCGACTAAATCATTTAGTTTATTTAAAAACAGAAAGGATAGCAGGAATCAATTTGAAAAAAAAATAATCTAACCCTTTGAAAAACATTTTTGAAAAAAGATCGTTTTCACGGGCTTATGTTTTCTCCCTTCCGCCAACGCCCCTCAATAGCACAATTTTAGAGATACAGATAAACCAAACACATTCTCTTAGAGCTAAAACCTTTTTCCAATAGACGATATAATTATTTTCTTAAATACGGATTTTAACTGTTTTAAAAACACCGGTGAACGCAGGTCATTTCGCGCGTCACGAGAAGATTTTTTTTCTTACGCTAAAAGTTACTAAACGGTCCAATTTCGGCCCAATCTTTTTAGAATATCTCGGTAGACCGAGAACAAGTATTAAAAAAAATAAAATCTGCGATATTTTCAGTGAAAATCCATCGTAACGGGATGTTTTCCGTGGTCACTCTTGGCTTCAGTTTTATCACGGTCCCGGGCAATGCTGGGCGGGTCAGCTAGTATAATTATATAATATTTATGAAGTCGCTGTCCTGGGAGAACATTTTAATAAAGCATAAGCAACTACCGTATAGAAAATCACTATAAAATTAGTAGGTAAAAGAAGTATAAAAATACTATATAACATATAAGTAATTTTTTAATAACACCATACAATTTTAAAAATCACTAGCATTGCTTTTATCCAAGAACACTGACTGAGTTTGTTTTCAAGCAAATAACACATCAAAGAGAAGTGAGCATATGTAATAAAATAGGAAAAGGAAAGAATGCTGAATCTTCGAAAAAATAAACAAGCAAATGCAAATGGAAAAAAACAACAAAAAAAAACAAAACAGAAATGATAGTTAAAAGCACAATAAGAAAACAGAAATGGATATAAAATATATACCAAAAAAATATTTTTTCAGAAAGACTTATAATCATAACTGATGGAAAACTTTAAAATTTGCAAACAGACTAAGTATATTTTTATGTGAAATTATACAAAATGATAATAAATAAGTTTTTGTAATTATAAGAAATATTGGACACTCACTGAAATCGCATTATTTAACGAATTACCACACACAGCCACTTCGTCCAATAGCTTTATATGCACTGACATAGTGCGTGATTTCAGACAGGTTCCATGGAGATGGTTCATTGGTCGCCTTGTTTGTAGTTGCCGATTAGATGACTCTTTGTTGTTTAAATAGCAGATCGTTTCTATTATGTGCCAAAAATGATATAATAGGAATCTTTAAAGTCATATAACTAGAAAACTCGAATTGATAGAGAATTTTTTGTTACATTTTCAATTTCAGCATAAAATATGCTTCATAAAATATTTATCAATATATCTGTTCCAAATATTAAGTAGAGAAATGTTATTATTTTTTTTTTCTCGAATTTTTAACGATGAAAGACACTCTAAGAAAACATAAGATAAAACGTAAAACAACGTTACAATAGCAATTGTTGGAGTAGCTGCATAGATGCTCACATCTCTGTAAATATATTCTGAGCATTCCGTGAACAGCATTATATTAAGGTTATAAATATCTCTACACGCATTGAATACTTAAAACTTTATATACACTTGTTCAGTATTATCTTGTTACAACTATGCAAGTTTCGACGTTACTTTATTTCATTTCAACGTTGCCTTTAAAACTGAATGAATCATTTTGATGCATCTTGTATATCATATTTTTGATTCAATTCATAATCTTAGTTTTTACTTTTAAATTAATTAAATGTCATACATCGTAAACCTAGAAATATACACAAATGTTTTGTTTTATTTATTTATTTAAATTATTCTGCATTCTTCAACATTTTCAGCTATCATATTTGCTCCCGATCAGCATTATGTCCAAATGTTGCAAATATATATTTGATATACTTTAAACATATATCTATTTATTTATACCTCAGTCATTTATTTTTAAGAATAAATCCGCTCACAACTTTTCCCATTACGAAAAATAAACTCCAATTCCGCAAAACAAAATTGGATTTCCAAATAAATATCGAAATAAAATTCCACTTTGAACAGCACAGGCACGGCTAAGAAGAAAGCTGATAAAAGTATTTTTGCAATAAAACTATTTTCTAACAATAGCGTGTAAAATTTTTTATAGTTCTTCCTGCACTTTCGAAGAAATCCTTAAATCAGGTTTTTTATAGAAAATTCAGAATTCCATTCATTGGTTTTACTTACTTATATAGTTCTGGTTTTTTTTTTAAGAGAGAGAGAATATTTTATTTGAAATGTACAAAAATATTTTGTCTAATATGTCATCTATCTTATCGCTTCGACGACAACTTGTTCGTCAAGAAATGTCCTCAAATTTGTGAAGGGTTACGGACTGTAACGCAGTTATTAACACTTTTGATACTTCCTTAAATATCAAAATGTCGGTTTGTCACCTAAAAAATTAAAAATTTCTTTTCTGTTGTTTCGCACAGCATGTTTTATAATAATTGTACATTAGCAGAAAAAAATTATGATGTAAAAAATACATTATTAACAAAATTTACTAAATCAGAAAAATTGTAACTGTTTTGTAAAAGAAAAGGGTGGTGATAGCGCAAGACTCTGCAATGTAAAACCCCAAATTCTCTTGAATATACTGAAAGTGAATAAAGTTAAATAGCTATCTCTTACTTATAACTGGCATACAAACAAATGTCACTGTAAATTCAGGCGAATTTGTAATCCGATTGCATGTTCATAATTTTTTGCCATAAATATTAGACATGAAAATGTCTACCTTCCGAAATTTTAGTTTTAAAGGTGAAAGTGATAGGTTTCAACTTATGCACTATTTTAAACTACATTGCAGGGTGGTGACAAAATTTCTTAGTGTTTGCACATTTTACGTAATCAATAATGTAAATCTTTCAGCGAGTAGTGTTCTTTTTAGACCGCTTGCTTTGTGTAGGAGTACATTAATGAAGTTCATTAATGTACACCTCAATTCATTGAAGTTCATTAGTTGCAATATATCTCAAAACTTTCCCCGCAAGAACAGTAGACTTGATCCGTGAAGTCACTGCTTCCTTCCACGGAGACATTCCTGATAGCCTAGTGGGGCTGAAGTACTATTCTTCTAGAATCTCGTGGTAAGAGTTCTGTTGAAGGAATACGGTATACGACACATCCAAGATCAAATTTTTAATACGGATGCTTGTAGTATTCAAAATTTGATCTTACAGGTGTCATATACCGTATTTATTGTAAATTTAAAAGTCAAACGAACTATATAAGAGAAACTGTACGCTCGCTAAATGTGAGATTGAAGGAAAATAGAGCTTCGTTTAAGAAAGGCACTCTAACCTCAAGATAGGTCGCACCAACACTACCTACAGATAATGCCTCAGGACTGGCATTGTTAGTGTTTGCACATTTTACATAATCAATAGTGTGTTTCTTTTAGCGAGTACCGTTCTTTTTAGACCGCTTGGTTTGGGGAGAAGTACATTAATTTAAAGAATGTAGTTCATTAGTTGCAATATATCTCAAAACTTTCCCCGCGAGAACAGTAGACTTGATCCGTGAAGTCACTGCTTCCTTCCTCGGAGATCGTAGGACCCCGGAGACCCGGTGTCAAATATCGTATTTCTTGTAAATGTTGCAAGTCTAACAAACTACATAGGAGAAACTGAACACTCGCTAAATGTCAGATTGAAGGAGAATAGAGATTCGTTTAAGAAAGGCACTCTAATCTCAAGATTGGTCGCACCAACAATACCTACAGATAATGCCTCAGGACTGACAACACTTGATTGAATGATATATTTATGCATCGGCCTTTCGAGGGGAATAACCATGTATTCCAGCGGCAAGGTACTTTGGAATAGTAATGTTTTTTATCTTTTAATGGGAATTAATACTATTTCGATTAAAGATTGGATTGTTTTTAATTGAGGTAAGTACTTATTTACAGCATATATGTTCATGTTTATGAACATTAACAATATTAATCATTATCTATTAAAATATGCTTACTTTGTCCTTGTTGCTTGTTGCACAAGTAGACTTAACCCAAAAGCTTTGTCGAATCTGGTGATGAACAAATACTGTATTACTTTTGCACTATTTATTTATTTAGTAAATAATTAACGTCTGACGCAAAAATTTTTGTATTCAGTATGAATTTGCTTTATTTTTAAATGTAATACTTTTTAGTTAAAAGCTGCCTTTCTTTTCATGCATATCAACAGACAGTTGTACAAAATAAATTACATGTATTTAATATTTGTTCGCTTATCAATAATGTAATGCTTTCACATCTTTCAATGCATTTCATTTTAAAGATTTAGCACGATTTATGCAAATATTTTTACTATTACTATGATTTTAAATCTCAAATATTTTTCAAGAAACATTTGTTTCTCATATAAAAAAATGGAAACTTTATTTATAAAAATAAGTTTTGAGAAACTCACGATTGCTTCATTCTGATGCTCATCCCCTCTCCTTTTCCCCCATTTTTAATGTCTTTTATCGTTAAAATATTGTTATATTTTTTCATACGGAGATTAAATTATAAATTTATTAACATGAAAATATTAAACTTATTAAATGCTTCTTCTGTCACTAATTCGTATGCAAAATTATATCAGTTAGTGAAAAGTGTAAGATAAGAACTCAACATAACGTACTATCTGTCATTTGATAGTTACATATTTGATTTTATTTTGCCATATATGCAGCTTTTTTTATAATAACCAATAAAAATCACCAGAGGTATTTTACTATTATTAGAAAACATTAAATTTTAAGTAATACTCAATTGAAGTTATTACTGCTAGTGTTCAAATCTGCTTTTGTCGCACACGCAGGCGTTGGTCGCACACGCCTTTGAATTTGACCATGTCCCTGATTTTGAAAATGCGCAAATTGCAAGATCTAAAAGTTGCGTATACAGCAGCCGGATTTTCCTGTAGGGTTGGATGACGGATTTGTGTGACTCTTCGATTATTGAATCTGCCCAGGTACCGGCAGAATTAAACTGTGATTTTAACTATTATCTTATTTTAATACCCATTGTTTGTAATTGTGAACGTTATGGCTGTAACGTAACTGATGAGGCGTACGAAAAGTCAAACAAACACGTCTATGAATTTGTATTTAAAAATTTTTTATGTAAGTTTTTAAAATTTAAATGTCTGTAGTTTTATATTTTAATTAATAACATGTAAATGACCATTTCCTGCTACACTGCGTACAATATTACTGCTTAATCCGACGCAATAAACCGTTAGTTAATATGATTATCATATTTGGAGTTATAAGGATGTTTCTTTTACGCAATTCAGGAATAGAGCATTTAAAGTTTATGACGTCATCAAGCCACGATTTTATTTGAATTGCAATGCATTTTATAAGTAGTTTACACACGTTTAATTTTCATATTTTATATTATGCATATCCATGATGGGTAAGTATTAAGATGGCCCCCAAGGACTAGTTTTAATATAACGGCACAAAGTTAAATCCGCCCATTTTAAACCCATGTATTTATATCTCAAATTAAAATCTTGTGGAACATTGAACCACGTTCTTCTGTTCTTGCTAGGCGATTCGTATACCCTATTTTCCAAATATTAGTGTTACTCTCTACGTCGTCCGAAGTATGTGTTTTTCAAATCGCTAACATAGAATAAGTTTTCATTCTAGAATACGTTAAGGAAACTTTAAACTATATTACTGTGTTATAAAAAACCTTAATATTATTTCTATAATAAATGTCTTATTGGTTTTTATTGGCTATTTTGCTATTTTCTTGATTCAAATACATTAGTCTAAAGAAAAAAAAAACAAAGTTTTAAGTAATTTAAAAATAAAATTACTTTTTATCTCAACTCACTTTTAAATACTTCTTTGATATTTTTTATTCCTTTCGTTTTTTTGTTTCTATTCATTAGGCATTTTTAATAAATTAAACTGATTAGTTTCTTTGTACAGAAAAGAAAAACTAATTAGAGAATAGATTAGTTTGAGGAGATAACGATTACTGAATTTTAATTGATTTTAGTAATTATATAATTTTAAGAAAAAAAAAATCTTTCATGCAAGAATACATAGTTTTAGGTTTCTATCAATTCGAACAAGAACTTTCACTGATTTTTAATTAATCATTTTATGCATTGGAATATATTTATTATTTTATTTTTTTTTTAACATTTATCAAATAATGTTTTAGTTTACAACTTATCATTATAATATTTGTGTAAGTTTATTCAATTTCAAAGTAAAGAACATAATATGCATATCAGATACTTTTCCATAATTACTGTTAAATTTTATTTTTCGGCTATAATTATTCAATTAAGGATATTTCAATGGAAATAAAATCTTTGAAAATGATATTCATTTCAATGAAACACACCAGTAGCGTAAACAGAAAAATGGCCAAGTAACTTCCAAGTAAGTTCATGAAGCTAGTTATAAACATTTATTATTGCGTGTTTCATTTGCCATTGGGAAAAACAAATGTTTTATATATATACATTATTATTCCATTCAAATAGATATTTTAATGAATTCATTCATATATCTATATTATAAAGAAAAATATTTAACCTTCCATTTATTATTCAAATTTATGTTTTTCGTTCATATAAAATTTTCTTAAGAGAACTATATTGACCAAATTTAATATTAACTATCTCATAAAATAATTCTTTGATTTAAACACTGCCTGCTTCAGCGTGTTTATCGAACATTTCTTTATAAAACTACAAAATTTCATATTTTCATATGCAATAGTTTTCTGGATATTAGTCCAGAAAGACTGCGGCGGCTAAACCTTCATGATCGTCTATCCCACGGAGAGAGATTATGCGAATGTTTTCTTTTTTCTTTCAATAAATGGCTAAAATGTCTTCTGGTACAGATTTTTTGCACTATCTCTATTATAAAGGCCAAACGTGTCCGTGCGTAAGGCTGGCGTAGTTTTGAGAATGGAAACAATTTGCGATGAAACATCGATTTTGCGATTTTTTGCTACTGCAATTAATTTATTCTCTAAACATCCCATATTTTTAATTTTTACGCTGTTATATAGGGAAAAAAATCTACTTTCAAATGCAATTTGTTTGAAAACTGAATTGCAATTTAATCATTTATTATGGTATTTAAATTAAATTTCAAGCAATATATATTTTTTAAAATCTATTTCTTTCGCTTGCAGATGATTACAAAATATTACAAATGATTACAAATCTGTTTGTACTTTAAACAATGTAAAAAGTTCAGCATTTGTTTCCAGATAATATTTAATAACGAAATTAAAACTTCATTAAGCAATAAATAAAATAGTATAAATAAAACACAACACAGACATATAATTTAAGACATATAATTTAACAGACATATAATTTAAATAAGCGCTTAAAAGCGCTGAAATTATCATAATAATAATTAAAAAAAATCTGTAGATAACGACATTTTTAGCGATTTCTTCGTCTATTAACTTCTAGCACGCGGTCATTACGAAAATGCTGCTTATAATAAATTTCAAAATTTTATTTGAATATATAATTGACATATTTCATATAAAAATGCTCTTTGGTGTTGTCAAGGGGCAATCTAAAAAATTATTAAATGTAAAAATGTAAGTTTCTCTCTATATTAAAAAAAGTAACCACCGCCGCAGCAGCAGCCACCGCTGTCAATGAAGATTTTGAAGCCTTGAAGTCTTTCTGGACTAATATCCAGAAAAATATTGCATATAAAAATATGAAAGTTGGCAGTTTTATACAGAAATGTTCGATAAACATGCTGAAGTAGACAGTGTTTAAATCGAAGAATTATTTTAAGAGAGATTTAATATTAATTTTGGTCTAAATAGTTCTCTTAAAAAGTTTCATATGAACAAAAACTATGCACAGGAATTTAACCATAATTTATAAGGATATAGTTGTCAAGTTTGTGGCGTGCAGACTGCAATTATATTTATAATTTGGGTAATTTTTTGATGTTATATTTAAATTTTTTTATTCAAAATGTTCCCTATTTTGATAAAGATTTATTTCATATTTCGTAAAATCCATTATTTGAATTGTTACCAATTATACGCCAATAACTGCTGTTATATGCCAATTTGTAAAATAGCGCACATAATAACTTTCCCTTTCAATTATGAAACGTACTTAAACGTGACTATTAAAAACAGAAATAAAACTTTAAATTAATAATTAAATGATCACGTGTTAAAAGCAGTAAATCTAGAAAATTACGTAATAAAAAATATATTTGCGCGTGAAAATTAAAAATTACGAGCAGGGAAGACCGAGCTATTCTCGGTCAAAATTAAATTAGAGTTCAAATATCATGACCCATGATCAAAATGACCCAATAATTGAATTTTCTCGAACATGTGACTTAGCCCAACAGTCTTCTCGTGCCCGAAAACCTTAGGATGCAAAATTTAGTGTAAATAGTCTGAGCCATTTTTAAGATAAAATAGCTTGACCCATAATGACCCATGACCAAAATGACCCACTAATCGAAATTTCTCGAACATGTGACCTAGTCTTCTTGTTCCCTAAACCTGTAGGGTTCTAAATTTATTTCAAATCCTCTGAACCGTTTTTAAGATAAAATAGCTTGACCCATAATGACCCACTAATTGAATTTTCTCGAACATGTGACCTAGCCCAACAGTCTTCTCGTGCTCGAAAACCATTGGATGCAAAATTTAGTGTAAATTGAGCCACTTTTTAGATATTGACCCACAATGACCCAGAAATGACCCACTAATCGAATTTTCTCGAACATGTGACCTAGCCCAATGATTTTCGCGTGCCCGGAACTCGTAGGATACAAAATTTAATCAAAATTGTTTGAGCCGTTTTTTAGATAAAATTAATTTGACCCGCTTGACCCAAAAATGACCCACTAATTGAAAGTTTTCGAACATGTGACCCAGCCCAATAGTCTTCTTGTGCCCGAAAATAGTCGGATACAAAATTTCGTCAAAATCGTTTGAACCGTTTTTTAGATACAATTAGCTTGACCATGACCCAAAATGACTCACTAATTGAATTTTCTCGAACATGTGACTTAGTCCAACAGTCTTCTCGTGCCCGAAAACCATTGGATGCAAAATTTCGTGTAAATTGAGCCACTTTTTAGAACTTGACCCACAATGACCCAGAAACGACCCACTAATCGAATTTTCTCGGACATGTGACCTAGCCCAATGATTTTATCGTGCTCGAAACTCGTAGGACACAAAATTTAATCAAAATCGTTAATGCCGTTTTTTAGATCAAATTAATTTGACACGCGTTGACCCAAAAATGACTCACTAATCGAAAGTTCTCGACCATGTGACCCAGCCCAATAGTCTTCTCGTGTCCGAAAATAGTCGGATACAAAATTTCGTCAAAATCGTTTGAACCGTTTTTTAGATACAATTAGCTAGACCATGCCCCAAAAGGACCACTAATCGAATTTTCTCGAACATGTGACCTAGCCCAATGGTTTTCTCGTACCCCAAAACGGTAGGACACAAAAATTCGTCTAAATCGTTAGAGCCGTTTTTAAGATAAATTTTGCATATATATATATATATATATAACCACACACAAGATTTGCTCGTATTAGAATATATGATTACGCGTTTTGAAAGGGTTAAGTAGGGAAACTTACGTCATATCTAAAATGCCGAGGCTAACGAAAAAGAAAGGCTACCGCGGTGCTTTACGCGTATCTTTTTTACAGACCGCCGGAGTCACGTGATGCTCGAATGCACCAATGGAGGTGTACGAAAAGAGCTTCACGTCACGCTAGCGGTCTGTAAAAAAAGATAAGCGGAATGCACCGCGGTAGCCTGTCTTTTTCGTTAGCCTCGTAAAATGCTCAAATAACAATATTTCCAAACAGTTTCAATTAAAAAATATATTTACGCAAGAGATTAATTTATTCCGACAAATCTTTTACCTATTATTACAAATTTTAAAAGAGCGTAAATAATAATATTTCCCCTCAATTAAAAACTATATTTGTTACGTTTAATAATTACCTTTAAAATACCGAAATGCCTAATAAATCGTTAAAATATCATTAACAATATGGTACTTCTCCATTATCCCATCGACCACTTTCATAACAGAAAACTATCGCCAAAGTACAGGATTTAACTCCAAAAATGCATGATCGTGGCGTCACATTCACTTGACGTCAGAAGCACTACGCATGTTTGTTATGGCATCAAGTGGTTTTTAATTCGACATACACATATATTTTTCATTATGTTTTACTGATTTATTAATTATTTCATCTCTATAATAAAACCGTAAGTCATGTGACTGTCATCAACAGTTCCGGAATGTCCGTTTCACTTTTTCATATGCCAGGCGGTCATTTTTATTAAAAATTATTTTTTCGAATAAAACTTCATAAATGTGACATTTTTAGAAAGAACGTTCAAAATAAATTAAAATATTTGAGAGATGACTTACGTTCAATTATGTATATATTCTCCAATAACTTCAGTTGAAATTAGCTTCGCAGTTCAAATTCTCTATCCATGAAAGTAAACAAAAAAAAGATTCATTCGTCGTGAAGGTTTAAAATATTAAACCATTAAACCATGGAGATAATCGTTCGTAAAGTTAGTTTTCCAGAAAGATTTTTGGAGCGCTGCCTGGTGTCAAAAAATAATTCGTACCAGTGACACAATCAAAGTTTACCATAATTATGTGCTATACAACTCAACTTCATTCTTTATCTTTTCTTGATGTAAGCTGAATGTAAACAAATACAACTCATGTAATGATATTTAATGAATCAAATTTCGAAACAAATTGTCAGTTAATTTGGTATTTATGTATTATACGTGAAAGGAAGAGAGACTACCGAAAATGATTGTTAATCACCAATCATATTTACCATTATTAATGACCAATCGCTTTCAAAACAGTAATTTAATATACATTTACAAAATACATAACATCATTAAGTACTTTTGTATTATTTGGGAGCAAATCTCGCCAATAGAATTTTTAAAATCGCCAATACCAGCTTTTATTTTTCGCGTGTGCAAATTAAAAACGATACTTTTATTTTGAAATCAAATGTTCTGATGGAACAGCTGTCGTAGACGCACCGGGGCACTATATTAACTATAGAGTTGCAATATAGAGAGAAAAAACGGGTTGCTGTAATTAGAATTATAGGCGGTAATGTTGGTGTGACATATTTACGTGATTTTCAAAACTGGCTTCCAAAAGTTCAATGTTTCACCAAACCATACTCGAAAATTACGTGTTATAATATGCCCTCCGATTATGTCACATTATTCAAGACGTTTTAAATGAGAATAATGATAGATTTTTTTCTTGATGATCCCGTAATCAAGTCTACAGCCAAAGTTAGCGAGAAACAAACAAACAAACAAAAAAATATTGGCAACAATATGGTTCACTGTAAATGGTGGATATCATTAAAGACTTTCACAAAACAGACTTCATTGCACCAAATCGTATTAACTAAAATACGCCATTTGGCAATGGATCCAATTACAGAAAACTACTTAATATGTTTAAGAATCTCCTCATTAGCAAGCATATTGCAACTGATAAGCAAACGGATATGAAGCATAAATGCTTAAGTTGGTTAAGCGTTTTTTGTCAAGAAAGATGAAATACATAACAACAAAAAATATGCGAAATGCTACCATGATCGAAAAAGTTTTTGATTTGTCTATTAGAATCTTCCGGTTTGGCGAAGGATTACGGAAAAAAATAAATTATGAATAAAAGTAACGTGTTACAGTGCTTAACATACATTTAAGGGAGACCAAACTGGTCGCCAGTGGCGGCTAGTTAATTAAAATAACAATTGCATCGTTAAGTGACAGTGCCATGATATTAAAAATAAAAGGCATTGAAAAATGTTGCGATAACCAGTTACATACAATAGATCAGTTTCAACTGACGTCACAAACATTTATTCACCAATCGAGAGGGATAATTAAGAAAAATAATGTAAATAAATATCAAAGATTATTTTTCTCTGTTTTAATTAATATATCCTAAATTTTATTGTTTAAACTTACTGATAGTTAGTTGACACTTTATTGAGTGTGGTGTTTCCGAATTTTTTTTGTATTTTATTTATTTGTTTATTTATTTATTTTATTTTATTTTGAGATTCCAATGACAAAATTCTTCTATTTGTTTATTTGGGGTTATGGTTTGGAGATTTTTTTTATAATGAAAATTGATCGACGAGACAATGGAAAAGTACCAAAAAGACAAATAAACGTTGAATTAAAAATCCCTTCGTGAAATAACGAGTACGTGTAATGCATCTGATGTCAACTGAATGTAACGCGACGCCACGACCATCACTTTTGACGTTAAATAATATATTTTGGCAACAGTTCTTTCCTTTTATAGAAAGTAGTTTACGAGATAATGGATAAGTAACCAATTTTCTATAGCATCGTTATAAAATTCTCCGACGCAGCGACATTGTTTACTTAACCATTGTACACAAGATTATTTTTAAATGTTTAATTGATCTTGTTTAATCAATCAGGAAAACAGTTGTTAGCTCTTTCGACAACAGATGATTCGACTTTAAATTCCATCATTCAAAGGAAAGTGAATAGAAACCCGGTTACAGCAGATCGCCACTGTTCGTTTAATTATAATACAATCTTTCGAAATCGTTTTAGAGTTGATCATATCAGAGTGTTTTTAAAGTTTGCGGTGTCAGAACGAGGGTTGGCGAGTGTAGCTCGTAGGGGGTAGAGCCCCCTAGCTCAATAACAAGATAATTGGATTTCACATATATTATCTATCCGGAAAGCTCTTGTTGGATATCCTAGTTCTATATAATAAAGCAAAAACTCGTCAGTGAGTAACGCTGGGGTCTTATCGACGATAGTAGCGAACAAAACAATCTTCTCATTTTTCCAAATTTAATTACTTCTGTTGATAGAACTGATGATAGAAACATTACTTCTGATGGAAAATATGATCTTTCAAATTCAATTTGTTTGAAAACTGTATATCATGAAATTCCAAATATGGGACCCGACAGATCCCACTGTTTACTCAACTGGTGACAAGACAATTTAAAAGACAAAAAACATGTTAAAAGGTTGTTTATAAAAAGATGTTAAAAGGTGTTTAAAATTTTAAACAAACTTTTAATATCTTTTTGTAAGCAACCTTTTAACATCCTTTAGTAAACAACCTTTTAACATACACGGCTCAAAACAATTAAAGGATATTGCAGTTTTAGGTGGATTTTGTATCTGGGAAACTTTTTAGCTGATTGATACATGGTCGACAGACATAGTAGGTTATATGAGAATAAATTACACATGTTTGGCAGAAAAAAATGCATTTTATTGCGCATTTGTGTACAAAAGGAAAAAAAACACAATTTGTGCATATGAGAAAAAAAGAATAAGAAAAGGTGTTTTCTTCAAAGAAAATCATTTTCAGTAGGGGGTATGGTTTCCACGGGCGGTCAGCAACGTTGAACACCTTTGAGGCATGGACTCAATGAGGCTATTAATGACGAGTTGGGGTATTCTGCCCCACTCTTCCAGAAGAGCTCTTTCCAGTTCTTGGAGAGTTTGTGGGGGTTGTTGGCGGCCAGAAACTCGTCTTCCTAGAGCGTCCCAAACGTGCTCGATTGGATTCATGTTTGGAGAACACGCTGGCCATTCCATTCGAACGATTCCTTCCTCGAAAAGGAAATCCTCCACCAGGTTTGCACGATGTGGCCTACAGTTATCGTCCATTAAAATGAAGTTATCTCCGACTGCTGCAGCGTAAGGGACTACAATAGGTCTGAGGATCTTATCCCTATATCGGCGACCAGTCAGAGCTCCATCTCGAATGATGTAGAGGTCAGTGCGCCCGTCAATGGAGATGCCACCATACACCAACACTCCTCCACCGCCAAATCTGACACTTTCGTGCACGAACGCAGGATTATTCCTACTGCCACGGTCCCTCCAGATGAAAATACGCCTATTATCCGGATGCACAGAAAAACGGGACTCGTCAGAAAACAGAATATTGCTCCATTCATTTCTCCTCCAGTTGACATGCTCGGTTGCCCACTCCCTGCGGTCGCGACGATGCCTTGATGTTAATCTAACACATACCATCGGTCGGCGAGCATACAGACCTACAGCATGGAGCCGGTTTTGGACAGTCTGAGTTGAAATCGTGGTGCCTGTAGCCGAGCGAAGGTGTTGTTGGAGAAGAGTAGCGTTCATGTTTCGGTGTCTCCGAGCTGTTAACGCTAAATACCGATCTTCATTGGGCGTTGTTGCCCGTCTACGACCTTGCCCTGGTCTTCGGCCTGCACATCCACTCTCCAAAAAACGGTTCCAGATCCTGGAAATGACACTTTGTGACACTCCAATGGCTTGCGCTACTTCGGCTTGAGTTTGGCCCCGTTCTAACCTACCAACAGTTCTCCAAGCTTCTGAATCTGTCAAATGACTTCGCTGAGACATCGTACTCATCGAAACAAAGCAATCACTGAATGCCGTTCATCCTTGTCTTCATTCTCTTTTATCCAGTTGAAAGTCAAATTTCGATCGCTGCCGCTGAAGCGACGTTTTTGACGTCGAACTCAAAATTTGCATACTCCACAGTTTGAAAACCAGAAAAATTTGCATTTGTGATTCTCTTCTTCTATTTTCGGCAAAAAAAATTTCGTTTATATCTTTATTTTATATAAAACTTCAAATATCCTTTAATTGTTTTGAGCAGTGTATTTCTGTTAACAACCTTTTAACATCTTTTTGTGTCTTTTAATTTGTCTTGTCACATGTTGAGTAAACAGTGGGATTTGTCGGATCTCATATTTGGAATTTCATGAATAAAGCAATGTGAAAATTGCATTTCGCCCAGTGTTTTGAACTGTATCTCAATTTACTGATTATTTATGAGTTTTAAAATAAGTTCACACATTATTTTCTTAAAAGTCAATCTCTGTCGCTCGTAACTCGATTACGGAAGAATAACCTTTTGGAACATAAAACAATATAAATAGCTCAGCGGTTTTTTTTGGCTAATATTTCATAAAGAATTTACACATCGTGAATAAATAAATAAAATAGTAATATAAATGAAATACGAGGGTCAGTCGGAAAATAAGTTTCCCCTGGCGACTGTGGACAGAGGTGTGTATGAAAGACAAAAAATGTAATGAGACATTAAAGATAAAACCTAACTTTATTTTTCCACATAAGTACCAAGTACATTGAGACATTTGTCATACCGGTTTATAAGCTTCAAAAAGTCCTCCAGCGAAAAATCAGGGCTTTGCATACGGACGAAGCGTTGAACGCACTGTAAAAAAAATCCAGAAATGTTACTGGAAAAAAATGGGCAGCTTGGTTGCCCATTATTTCGAAGAAACGTTTCTGGAAAATAACAGAAACCTTATCCAACAGTTCTGAAACGTTCCAGAGAAATGCCAGTAAGCTTCCTGTGAAATACCAGGAAGGTTCCTGTCGATAATAAAAACAATACTGATATTTCCCAGGAAGCTTACTGGCATTTCTGTGGAACGTTTCAGAACTGTTCAATAAGGTTTCTGTTATTTTCCAGAAACGTTTTGTATAAATAATGGGCAACCCAGCTGCCCATTATTTCCCAGAACATTCCGGAACATTTGGAACATTCCGATATTTCTTTTCACAATGCAGGAACGTTTCATGTATTAAATTTAACTAATTTTTTACATTTATTAGATTAGATACCAAGATATATTAATCCATTTTTAAGTATTAAAAACATTATTATCATTTTTTTGTTTGTTTGTTTGTTTACTTTAGAAAACAGTTGAAACAGCTTATGAATTTTAGTCAATTTAATTTTTTAGACATTTACATACAATACATATCTGAAAATATTTTTTAATGTTATTTTTTCATAGATTCAATGTATTTAGACACAATTGGAAATTTTCTCACCACTTTAACCTTTTAGACAAGATAAAAATAATGATATTTTCAAATTAACATTTTTTTTTCCTTTTTATGAATTTTTCTATCTCTTAATAGTGTAAATAATTACACATTCTTATATCCATTTATAATTCAAGGGAAATGTGCACAAACAAAAATCCTGATACATTTTCATAAACAAACATTCGAAGCATATTTAAAATTTCTGGTATCACTAATTATTATTATTATTATTATCATTATTTTGGTCTAAGGGAAAATGTAAGTAATTGTTTATGTATAATTTTATTATTAACACTTATTCAGCTATGCAAAATAAAAATGGGTTAGGAAATACGTAGTAAATCATTTTTTGATACAAGAGTTAGTAATGTTTTTTTTTTTTTTTTTTAAACAGAAGCAATTATTTTTACTAGTTTTTTTATACATCATTTAAAATATATTATTCAATTTTACTGGCCATATTTAAATATTTTTCATCTGATGGTTAGGAATATCTGAAAACATTACATATTTTTGCTTCCATATAACATATAAATACATTTAATAATTAAATTTGTCAATATTTTATATATTATTTCATTCAAGTCTCATTTAGGAAAAAACAAACAAACAAACAAACAAAACATGTCATTTAGTATCATATTAGTTATGATCTTTAGTTATGTAATATGTAACTGCAAATTTGCTTTTTGCATATTTACATGAATTTCTTAAAGCTCTGTTTTGGTTATAAATTAATTATAAATTATTAGCAATAAATCACATAAGAAATTCGATAATTTTAAGATTTGGTCGAATTTTATAAAAATGTACACATATATTTTCAAAAGGATTAGCCATTATTCAAAATGACTGAAATGTAGACTATTTAAAAAAAAAAACAAAGATAAATGAAAAGATATATAAAAATTTACACTTTTTGGAGGCGAAAGGTGATTTTGACTGTTTCTTAAGCATGGGATAAAATCATATACATATTTTCACGCTAAATAATACTAAATTTTAACGTAACATAATATTTTTGCGTGGAGAGATAGTTCAGCTAAAATATTTATGATTATTAGCGTTGCAAAGTTAATTTTCGGATTGAAAAAATAATTGTTCTGTTCGGCAGTTTTCTTTCAATTATTAAAAAAAAAATCAACAGTATTTTTTAAAGATATTTTGAAGAAATAAAATAGCGTATAATTTGAGTGACATAATATGCGCACGTTTATATTTTTATAGTCGTGAAATATGACTTTTTTTTTTAAGCAAAAACTTTCTTCGTTGGGACAAAAATAAAATATATAAAATAAAAGGAATATTTTCCAGTTAAACTGATGACATCGAGCTCACAAGCTATTCACACATTGTATATTACAGCCTTATTTTAATTTTTTTTCAAAGAAAAATGCTCTTTGAAAAACGTAACATTAAGACACATATTTTTAAAAACAAAATTTGTTCTAAAACAAAATAGCATATAAAAACATTAGCGAAACAAAATTAAATATTATATTTTATTGCCACTTACTCATTTGCGTCTGATGTCGACAAAACTCCAACAAGAATGTTCTAGATAGCTTATTTATTTTATTTTCATTTAAATTAACCAAGAATAAATTCCCAGTTAAATATTTTAACACGTGTTTTCACACAACATTCCACAGAAAAGAAGGTAATCTCTTTAGCGATTGTCAAAAACATATTGCAACTTTCACCTGATAGGTCTTGACAATAGAGGCGGAACAGATTAGTCCTTTATTCATTTATTCGCATTCCACGATTATATTTTGACATTCATATAAGGGATTCATTTTCTGGCACACAACAACAGACTGCATTTATAATAAAATGGCCGCCGTGAGCCTATTTTGAGGTTGCAAGCTTTCGTCTGGAACGTTTCAGATTTGAAAACCTGAATTTTCCAGGAAAGTGCCCACTTATTGGGAAAACCTGTGAAAAGGAGAAAGATTTCTGGGATTTACATGGAACGTTACCACTTTTTTTTACAGTGCGGCTATGAGCGAAAGACGACACAGCAGGTGAACGTGAACGTGGAAGACACCCATACCATTTGGTAGAGGTCAACCGCGATCAAGCAGATGGCGCTTACTGTGTCGTCTTTCGCCCATGGTTTTAAGAGGCTGTGAAATCAGAACGCGGGTTGATGAGCGTAGCGAGCAGGGGTCAGAGCCCCCTAGTAAAATAAAAAAAAACCTCTATTTTAATAACTAATATACAATTCTTAGCTGAATAAAGGTTATCGTATTCGTTTTATTCATTCAATACCTTCCAGTATTAATCTCTACTAAAGGTTGATAATTATCTTTTTCAAGTGACTCTCTCATTTCAAATCTTAATCCAATAAGATATTTAATACAAAAATACTTTCCAAAACTTTCTACTTCTAATATGAAACTCTAACAGTCCCAATGCATGAAGAGATTCATTCTATTTCACAACGTTGATGCAATTACCTACTAGTTTAGTAGCTAATAATGAATGTCTTTATAATATTTGTTGTTATTCAAACATCCTTTTCCATATTTAAAGGGTCGCGAATCTTTTAAAAGGAAATGATAGCCAAGGTTTTTGAGCTTGTTACTAATTATGTGACCAACTTGTACAAATCATATTCGATCTCTTATAGGAGATTATAATATGTATGTAAATATTTCGCTTATAAATAAATAATTTGTAATTATTTGATATTTTTAATCTATGTAATTTTCACATTTTGAGAATCTTACATATTTTTAGGTGCGTTCGTAATTATATAAATACGTAGCACCTATAGTCGTCGTTTGGTCCGTCCGTCTGTCCGTCCGTCTGTCTGTCTGTTCGTCTGTCTGTCTGTCCGCATATAACAACGCAAAAACTACCCAACCAAATGGTTTGCAATTTAAATTATATTATCTTTGCAGAATTTTGTCGAGACATTTCAAATTTTATTAAAATCGAATCAAAACTTTAGGAGATATTAATAAAAATATTTATTAAGAAATTTGAATATTTTTTTTTAAATCTGTGCTTTTTTGTTATAGGAGCTTCCGAAGTTTAATCGTCAAGCGACCGAGATACTTATTTTATGACAGAAATTAATCTGCAGACGATATAATTCATTTCACAGAATTAAAAATCATCAAGTTCTGAATATTTATATAACTAGCTGATACATATATATCTGAATATTTATATAACTAGTTAAGATATTTGTATGAACAGTGTCATAAAATATATACTTAACTAGCTGTTTAACCCGTTCTACGCACGGGATATCATGAATTTAATTCTAAAACGTGCGTACGAACGCACCTCGTTTGTAACGTTTGACGTACAATTTCCAACTTGTTTTTTTTAATTTAAATGTATTATTATACTGATAAATTCGTATAAATAATATTAAGCATTTTTTTGTACTACTACATTGATAAATTTAAAGATATTTTATAATATTTACAAAACATTAGCGAATTATTTCATTACCTGATGATAAAAACGGCAGTTCCATATGCCCAGCAGTTTGATAGACTTCCTTCTGAATCAGAAACGTGCAACATACTTGCTTAGTTCTTTATTACATGAATTCAAGCTTTTCTATTGTGAGGAAAAACATTTTGAAATTTACACATAATTTAAAAGGTAATTTTTTTCCTGATAGTAAAATCCTTATCTCGTGAGATATTTTAAACAATTAAACCAGCGTAAAAAGCAATGAGTCGTATTAGAATTTATGATGCTATCAATGGTTCAGAAATACCTTACGGTAAATAAGAAAACTTCCGCATTGTATGCAATCAGCAAAATATTTCACTGCAGATCATTAACATATAAACTTTTAACAATTACTACAAAACATTGCAAAAAAATATATATATATGATAATTGGCACGTTACACATGTACCAAAATATGAGGTATTTTGATCTTCGAAATTGTAAAAATAACTTAATATATAAAAAAAAATATTTACATATAAGGTACTTACAAGGAATGTCTCCATAAACGCATACTCAGAAAATTTTGAAAAAATTACAGAATATTCTTCTTATGAGGATATATATGGTTATAAAAGAAATTGCTGCGGAACCTCGATATAACGTCCTTAAAAAAATTATAAAAATTTCGTGCTTTGGCGATTTATCGCTGGGTTGGCGACACAATGAACTTAAAAAGAAAAAAAAAATACGCATTTACGATAAATACTCTTTTAGGAAAAACGTTTTCTACTCTTTATACAGAACTAGTTTAAGTAAGTTTAAGCTATAAAAATGCACTTTTATAACTAAGGTTTTCCCATCTATATTTATATGTATATATATATATATATATTTATATATATAGAAAATAACGATCGTAATCTGTGGTTTAGAACAACATTTAAATTGATTAAAAATGCTTCACATTAAAAAAGAAATATCCGATTATGAGCACTGTCAATTTGACTTCGATATATTGCTAGTGACGGAGACAACAAGAGATAAGTCTTGTTGCCATGGAAACGACGACTTATTCAATATAGAAAAGTATATTAAAGGGTGTTTTTAATTGTTCATTTAAATCCACTTAAAACTTATCCAGCCGGTGGAACCGTATAAAATTAAATAAATTCAGCAACATGAAACTTGCATACATATTACAAAATCTTATAGAGAAAATAATAAGCTATTTAATCGTTTAAGTTTAAATTCTCCTGGACTGCTTGGGTCTTTCCAGAGAGAACTTATATGCTTCCCCCATTCTGGTTCTTGATTTTCTAAGGATTAACGGTATCTTGTCTGACGAAGTCAGACAGATGGAGGATAATCCACACCAACAACAAGTTTAAATTCATAAAGTACTGCGCCTTTAAACAGTCATTTAAGCTGGAATTTCCAAATGCATTAAAATCGCTTCCATTTGGCGTGAAAAAAGTTGTTCTCGCCATATCGCGTCTGTTCGCGCCAAATACTTGAAAGTATTTTATTCTTTTACAGAATTACTACTGGGATTTTTGCTAAATTTGACTGATCCTTTATTACATACATGAGTAGTTTCATTAGCATTTTTTCCAAAAAATTCTGAGTATGCACTTTAAGGAGACCTTTCTTGTTAGATATGTTCTTTTTTAATGTAATTTTTTTAAAAGGTTACTTTTCATATTGAGTGCTCGAAGGTGTAAAATTTTATACGGTAAATGAATGTACATGAAAGAACACAAATTTATTATTACGGTTATAATGTTTTTAATGTAATATATGTTAATCGTTTTAACTATTTTCGAAATTCGGATTCTTATGAAAATTTATTGTTATGCTTTAAAGAATTCAAATTTTATTTTGATAGTTGGTCGTTAAAATTATACATTGTTTGTCTAAACATAAAAAAATAGCATTAGTTCGTACACGGTAAAGAAAATGTTTATTAACGAATATTCCTTCTACGAAAATACATTATAACTATGAACAAAAATATACAATAACCTATTCAATGTTAAGGCTGATTCATAAAAGTGTTCTTTATCTTTCGAAACCTCAGAAACTAATTAATTTTTGATATTTAAAGAGGTTTTTATACATAAAAGAAGCTTTTTGTGATCCCAGAGATTTTCAGAAATGATTCCGAGTAATTTTTATAGATAAACAGTCAGTTTTCTCAATTAGGAATATTGGTTTTTAGAAACTATCAATTTTCAATTAAAACTTTTCAGCTATGTATTGAATTTGCACATGCAAAAGAACAAAATATTATTAATTTTGATGTTAATATTAATGCTGATAATTTATCACATTTGTGTGGTACGTGAAATTTGGTTCATTAATCGAAATTTATCCCCAAAAATTATAAATCATATCACACTAATAAGCCTGCATAATACTAATTCTTCACTTTATGTTAGTGTACAATGTTTTCAAATGCATAAAAATTTATAATTATTTCTATGTAGTTGCTAAGATCAGTTAAATGATGAAAATGATCAGTTAATTCTAAATTAAATTTTATTAAATTATATTTAGTTAGTATATAGCCATTAGTCCCTCCCCTCCCATTTTTAGATTTATCTAAGTTATATAAATTATATATATTAAATTATATATAGGTAATATATAGTCGATGGCCCAACCCCTCTCTTAATTTAGTAAATCATGCATGTAATGTTCCCCTTGTAGGAATAAGCAACTCTGTAGAATCTTTAGTTTTAGTTAAAATAATCATATGGCACAACTATCTGTAAATTAAGACAAACAATCAAGCAAAAAAATAGTACTTAAAGTCTAAAAGTAGCACCTAGTTTTTAGTATTAAAAGTGTTATAAAATGTCTAACCCCATTCATTTACATGTGTTGCGATCATGTACTCTAATGGCATCCGGTGCATGTAAAATCCGTCATGGGTGCAAGTCCTCCAAGTTTCCTGTAAATTATACTTCTAGAGGTGCCTGGTATGGTGAAGGTTTCGTCACCTGATCAGGGCTCTAAATTACAAGACCAACTAGTGTAGGGATGGCATGGCATATGAGTTTGCGATGCAGCATGAAATTAGAAAATACTTCAGCATCTCACATCCGTCCGGCATGACTTTGCTACACTGGGCAGTACTGAATTGTCTCATCCAAACATCAATTAACAACCGGCCAACTAAGGTAAAGCAACCTAGGCAAAACATGAACTGAAGCCACGTCGGCCTAGATGATTTATCAAACAGAACAATGCGGCGATCAGCCGAATTTTCGACCCGTTGCCAGGCATCAACTCCGTTAAGCTGGGCAAAACTCCGCCAGGTAGGTGCCTGGCCAGCGGTCTAAAAAATATAAATATTTAATTCTAACACACTATTTAAAGAACAAAATATCTGCAATAAATTGAAATGCATTCAGCAGAAAAACAAAATTTTTCAGTCAGATTCTATAAGCAAATATTCTAAATTTATGGAAGCGAAGTTTACTCTTATCATTATTGAATAAAAATTAAAATTTTTATTCATACCATTATATTAGCGGTTGTTGTCATCGTCGGAGGTTTGCAACTTATGGTTTGATTTCTGGGTTTCATTTTCAGTTACAAAAAATGTTTTTGAATTTAAAAATTTTATTTACAGGATAATTGAATTCTTTCTATATTTTGCATCTATTCATGTATTTATGGATATGTATTGAATACGTTAGTAGCAAATCAATATGGGATCAATATTATGACAACATTTTCAATGCTTTACAATCATTGGTTAAATATCAGTTTTGCGTTGGAAAAATTTAACACGAAATGACGTTCTTCAAGACTTGAAGAACAACAGAAGATTTATGTAAGAAATATTTGAAATAAAATGCAAATAATTGAGACATATTCACTTCACTAGCTTTGCTAAGTCAAAATATTTATTACCGATATTGGCAGAATGTACACAATTGAGTATTCAAACAATTATTTATGTCAAAAATTATCTAGATTTCCAATATTTATCCAACTCTTCTAAATAATGGTTCAATATACTTTTGCAATCGTGTATTTGTAAAAAAATTAAGATCTCCTTTCTGTATGAAAATTTTTCTCTATATACGAACACTGGGGTAGCCGGTATTAAAAATTGCAGACTTTCGGAATTTTTCTTGTTATAAACAGAAAACGTTTTTTAAACTGATTTTTTTTTCTAAACGATGTGAAACATATCAAAGTACACTACACTGTTAAAAATTTGCAGCAAACTGTCCAGTCATTTGACCGTTTTCATAGAAAATGGTTATATAACCGTAATTTATCTCTATCCTGACCATAATATTGGCAATAATATGGTCCGAATAGAGTTAAATTACGTTTATGAAACCTTTTTTTGTAAAAATGGTCAAATGACCGGACAGTTTGCAGCAAATTTTTAACAGTGTAAAATGACATTCTTTCAGTAATTTTGAAAATTATATGATTTAGATTGAAAATAAAAGTGGTAACCGGTATTCGGACTAGCTATTTATATGTATTCATCTACATTTAAAATAAAATTAATAACTTCTAATAAAATTCGGATCTAGATAAAACTATTATAATTTATATAGATCTTCATGTAGTAGTATCCACAGTCAATTGGCATATTTTAGATAGCGGAGTTTGGAACAACATGAAATGCATTGTTGTAACCAGATTTTTTTTTTTTAGGTAGATTTCGTAAGAAATACTACCTATTGCATTCTCCCCTAAGTTGGATATTTTGAAAAAATTTTGCAGATCTTCGCCGATCATGACTCCCAGAACCCAAAAACATCCCCAGTTCAAAACTTTATATATATATGTCACTTTTTTATGGACATGATAACTCAAATAATTCTGCACAAATCTCTTCCAAATTGATACATAAAATCAAGGGGCATAAAACCTCGGTCAAGTTCGTTAACGGGCAAAATCGAACCAAGGGGGAGGGAAATGGGGAGACTTTTTGTGAAAACAGAGAAAAACCCATAATTTCTTAGTTATGATACGTATAGAATCCGTTTAAAATTATTATTACTTCTAGGAAAAGGACCGAAAATTTATGTATGACAGATTTTTGATATCATTAAAAATGGCCCCAAGGGGGGGAAGTGGGGTTTTAGAAGAAAAACATTCATAACTTCGTCAATTCCTAAGATATCAAATCCGTTTAAATTTATTGTAAATCTCCTTCAAATTATCTACAACTTTTATATTGACAAGTTTTTTATAGGATCAACTCTTATGGTAAAAAAAAATTAAAAACAAAAAAATCCCTGCTGGCTCCGCCTACAAGCAGACGTGAAAACAGAAAAAAACCATAACTTCTTAATTTTAATACATATCGAAACCGTTTATAGTTATTATTACTTCTAGTAAAAGGGCCAAAAATTTATGTATGACAGATTTTTGATTTCGTTAAAAATGCCCCCAAGGAGGTTGGGAATAGGGGTTTCAGAAAAAAAAATCATAACTTCGTCAATTCCCACGATATCAAATCCGCTTAAATTTATTGTAAATCTACTTAAAATTATCTACAAATTTTATATTGACAAGTTTTTTATAGGACCAACTTTTACGGTAAAAAAAAATCCCTGCTGGCTCCACCTACAGGCAGAGGTATATTTCGAAGTGGGTGGTCCCAACTGCCACATCATGGCAAATAGGTCTTTTTTCTGAAATTCCCAATAAACAGGTGCCCCACGGTCTGCGTCTTCGAAATCTTCCTGTGCCTTTAGGCCGAGCCGTCAGGGATTTTTTTTATAATTTAAACGTACAATGATATCCTAGGTGATCATTTCAATGCTTATCAATCATGCGAATCCGTGCTTTGTACTCCAATATGAAATATTGATTCATTAAACTTAAAAATCCAGTTTTTTTAAACTAAAATGTACATAAAATGTATTTTAATGTACGAAACCTTTTTCATTCATTTTCGCCAGACGTAGCTAATAGAAGATAGTATTGGGAGATGCATTTTATTGTCGCTTAGAAAATTTCATCTGTATTTGCTTATGTATTGTCTTTGAAATGCGCTCTAAGATATTAATGGTTTCAAAAATAAATACTTTTAATTTTTCCATGAAAATTACTATAACAAGGGATCCGGGATCGAACCCCGGTCTGGAAACGCTTTCACTCGGTTGGTTCTACGCTGTTTAGTAAAGTGATAATTCATATCCTTTGTATTTCAGTAATTTACAGCGTAATTTCAACTCTGCTGAAAAATTAATTAGTCGATAAATATTCACAGATACTGGGTCGGATTTGTCTCATGTATGCCACTAAGAGTTGTGCTCATTATTGACGTTCCATCTTGTGCTGCAAGGTTGTGTAGCTTAGCCATATAAGTGTGAGAGAATGCTAGACCGGGATGGCTTAATTGGTAAAGCACTCGGTGCGCTATACCAAGGGATTCGGGATCGAACCCCGGTCTGGACATTTTTTCACTCTGTTGGTTGTACGCTGTTTAGTAAAGTGATAATTCACATCCTTTGTATTTCAGTATTTTACAGCGTAATTTCAACTCTGCTGAAAAATGAATTAGTACATAAAATGTACATTTCATAAGATAAAAATGTAATTATTTCAATTTAAAAATATTAATTTGACTCTCAATCACAGTAAATTTCCTTAAAATTGGCCAAATTGTTCTCGAGTTTTAAAGTATTGAAAGATTGGTGATTGATTAATTTTCACTACTTTTTCCTTTTTCTCACAAAATCTATTTTAAATATACCAGATTGCAATAAACTGCAGATTGTATCCTCAGACATTCTCTATCTGTCCCATATATGTTTAATGTCTGTTATGTAGCTTGACAAACACACATATATTATTTAACCTTTTTTCTTTAGTATACGCTGTTTAATTAGTCGAATCGAAATGGAAATAGACTTTTTTTTTTTTTTAATCAAAGCTCCCTAATTTTAAATATATGGACAGTTAAAAGCCAAGGTTTTATTAATTCTATACCATATGCTAGTAAATCTATATTGTACTAAGTTTCTTTAAAAAATAGTTCAAACCATTTTTAAGGTGAAAATAGAAAACTGCAGAAAATCATAATTCATCTAGGAATTCCTAATACATTCAAAATAGAATTTATGCTATTTAAGAAACTATTTACGTGAAAGCTTATAACTGTAGATACATCTCCGAAATGAGATACTTTCAACCAAAAATCCATCATGCATGTTTTCTCAAAGGAGGCAATGACATACGTTGGATAGAAACTATCTTAACTGATGAAAACCTCTTTCATTCATTTTCACCCAACTTGACAAACAGACAAACAATTCTTTTAATGTACTTTTTTTTACTATACGTCGTCTAATTAATCAATGAACTAGAAATATGATTTTTTCTGAAAATGACAGACATACACTTCAATTTACCATAAAATAATAACGTATAATATAATAAAATAATATAATAAAAGCAAAGCTTTTATTATATCTATAGCATATAATTTTTTTTTAGATTGTACTAAGTTTCTTTTAAAAATAGTTGGCACTTTTTGAATGACGAAAATAGAAAGTCGAAAAACAAAATTTTAAATCATCTATGATTTCCCAATATATTAAAAAAAACTTATTTTGAAGAAATTATTTACGTGAAAGACAATAACTCTAGATACATCTCAGAAATGATATCCTTTCAACCAAAAACTCATCACGTATGTTTCCTGAAAGGAGGCAATCACATACGTGGTTAGAAACTATCTTAACTGATGAAACCCCTTTCATTCATTTTGCTAATAGAAGATGCCATTAGCAGATGCATTTTATTGTCACATAGAAATTCTCATCTGTATTTTCTTATGTATGGTATTTGAAATACGCTCTAAGACATTAACGGTTTTGAAAATAAATGCTTATTATTTTGCCATAAACATATATTAAATATATCTCAAAAATGTCTTGTTTTAAAGTTTAATCATATTTAATATAATGTTTCAATTTTCGCGTAAATTAATATATTTATTTTTTATGTTAAAACTTTTTGAATACTAAAAAACTGTTTTTTTTTTCTCTTTCGTTTAGATTTATTGGCACAATTTATATTTGCTGTGCTAAACTTATTATTTACCTAAATGCATTTCTTCACTATTCATTCCATGTTAGCATTACATTACATTTCAATAATTTTTTAACGTTTCTTTTTTTTCATCTTCTAAGTAATATATATTTTTACTTAACCAGACATAAGTGTCAATAATAAAAATAACTTATTTGCGAAAATAAATTTTACATTCTAAGAGAAACATTGCAACAACAATTACAATAAATTTATAATTTTCCATCTTATTCAAAAACTATGTTTAATAGGTCCGTAGGTTTAACAGGTTTGTTTGCCTAACAGATGATTCAGCTGAATAATGAAAACATGATATTAGTAGAAATATGTGCAAAAGGGTTTGATTAGTTGGGATACACCGATACGATTTGTATTGATAGAGCGTAAAATAGAAATTTAATTATTTTCATTTAAAATTTTTAATTAGGCATTTCAATCACCGCAAGTTTCCTTAAAATCGATAAATGAATTCTCGAGTCTTTCAGTTTTGAAAAATTGGTTGATTGATTAATATTCCTTAGTTTTTCATTTTTTCTCATAAGCGATTTTAAATATCGGATTTCAACAAACTGCAGGTTGTAGCCATAGACGTTTTTTATCCCTTTCAGGTACGTTTAGTGTTTCTTATGCAGCTGGAAAATCAGACAAACAATTCTTTTAATGTTCTTTTCTACTATAAGTTGTCTAATTAGTCAACAAACTAGAAATATGAGTTTTCTGAAAATCACAGACATACACTTCAATTTACCATACATATATAAATAAAAGCAAAGGTCTTATTAATTCTATGGCGTATACTTTGAACTAAGTATTTTTAAAAATTATTTAACAGATTTTTAAGGTGATAATAGAAAATCGAAGAAAATCATAATTCATCTATGAATTTCCAATATATTCAAAATAGAATTTATACAAATTGTTTACGTGAAAGCTTATAACTGTAGATACATCTCCGAAATGGGATCCATTCAGCCAAAAATCCATCATGCATGTTTCCTCAAAGGAGGCAATCGCATACGTTCTTAGAAACTGTCTTAACTGATAAATACCTCTTTCATTCATTTTCGCCAGACGTAGCTAATAGAAGATGCTATTAGCGGATGCATTTTATTGTCACATAGAAATTCTCATCTGTATTTTCTTATGTATGGTCTTTGAAATGCGCTCTAAGACATTAACGGTTTAGAAAATAATTACTTATTATTTTACCATAAACATATATTAAATGTATCTCAAAAATGCCTTATTTTAAATATTGATCATATTTATTATAATGTTTCAATTTTCGTGTAAATTAATATATTTAATGTTTACGTTAATACGTTTTGAATACTTAAAAACCGTTTTTTTTTTCTCTTTTGTTCAGATTTATTAGCACAATTTATTATAAACTTATAATTTAACTAAATGGATTTCTTCATTTTATGCTAACATTACCTTATATTTTAATAAATATTTAACCTTTTTTTTTGTATCTTCTAAGTAATATATATTTTTATTCAACCAGACATAAGTGTCAATAATAAAAATAAGTTATTATTTGCGAAAATAAATTTTAACTTCTAAGACGATCACATTACAATGCATTTAAAATAATTCTTCTTATTAAAATGCTAGTTTTAACATGTTTGTTTCCCTAACAGATGCTTCAGATGAAAAAGGAAAACACCATATTAGAAACATGTGCAATAGGATTTGGTTAGTTGAGATATATCGATACGTTTTGTACTGTAAAAGCGTAAAGTAAAAGTTTAATTATTTTCATTTCAAATTCTTAATTAGACATTTCAATCACCGCAAGTTTCCTTAAAATCGATCAATGAATTCTCGAGTCTTTCAGTTTTGAAAGATTGGTTGATTGATTAATATTCCCTGGTTTTTCCTGTTTTCTCATAATCTATTTTAAATATTGGATTCCAACAAACTGCAGATTGTCGCTAGAGACATTCTCTATCCCTTCCAGATAAATTTAGTCTTTCTTATGCAACTTGACAAACAGAAAAAAAATTATTTTAATGTACTTTTCTACTATACGTCGTCTAATTAGTCAATAAACTAGAAATATGAGTTTTTCTGAAAATCACAGACGTACACTTCAATTTTAGATACATATCTATATTATAAAGGACAAACGTGCCCGTGCGTAGCGCTGACGTCATTTTGCGAATGGCAACACTTGACGATGAAATTTTGGTTTTGCGATTTTTGCTACTGCAATTTTTAAAATTTCTAAACATCATTGCAATTATTCTACTCTTATTCCATTATTCGACTATTTTCATTTTTTTAACACCGTTGTATAGGGAAAATGTTTTTTTTTTTTTTAAATGCAATTTGTTTGAAAACTGTATCGCAATTTATTCAGTTATTATAAGCATTTAAATTAAATTTCAAGCATGATTTAATAATATATATATATATATATATATATATATATATAATATATCATAGTAAACTATTACAAAATATTAATCGATTTGCACTTTAAACAATATATAAAGTTTATCATTTGTTTCCAGCTAATATACACTGACAAACTTAAAACTTCATTAAAAAATAAATAAAATTGTATAAATAAAACACAAATTTAGCAGACATGTAATATAAATAAGCGCTTAAAACCACTGAAATTGTCAGAATAATAATAAACTAGTCGTTGGGGGCCACCGTAATACTTACCCATCATGGATGTGTATAATATAAAATATGAAAATAAAACATGCGTAAATTATTTATAAAATTCATTGCAATTCGAATAAAATCATGGCTTGATGACGTCATAAACTTTAAAGGCTCTATTACTGAATTGCGTAAAAGAAACATCTTTAACTCCAAAATTGGCAGTCCTATTAACTAACGGTTGGATTAAGCGTCTCATTTCTAATTAAAATATATCTTTGAATTCAAGGTTGAATGAAATACAGGGTCATGAAAAATCGAAGAGTGTGGTAAAAGGATTAGAAATATCTAGGGAACTCATTATCCGATCGACTTCATTTTTTATGCAAAACTTATGTTTTTTACTTGTCTTTTATATTCACTCCTTAAAATAAACAATTTCGAAAATTGTTATAGGGGAGACCGGGGCAAGATGACGAATTTCTTAATTTTTCCGTTTTCCGCTAGGTGGCAGAATCAACCGGACACTACTGGCCCTCCTATCGGCCGTTCGTTAAACAATACTATAGAGACGCTGAAATCACGATTTTTGTGTCAGTTGTGAAGCTTTGATTGTTTTCCGCTGCCACGTTATAACTTTTACGCATGTGTAAATAAGCTCTGCTACAGATACAGGTAAGATATATCGTTTCTCTTTAATATTTATGAGTAACTTAGTTTAAATACTACCTATTACCATGACTAAATTTAAATTAATCGCCTTCCTTCATGGCAATGAAAACGAATATTTTTAAACAGGCAGTCCGGGGCAAGATGACGAGCTCGTCATCTGGCCCTGTGTTGCGGAATTTATTAAACTAACTATGTTGTCCATTCTATTTAAATCCTGTAAACGCTTGCTTGTCTGAGTGTTTGTTCGCGCGACCTTGCGCTTCTCTCTCCTCTCGGGCTAAGGGGTGCATGTGATCGGGGGAGGTGTCGTTCGAAAGGGGGCGACCAGAGGAAGATATTTTTGCCATCCGCTAAACCCCCCCTAGCCTCCCGAAAGAAAAACCCTATCGGGGTCCGTATCTCCACTTCCAAGCGTCCGATCGGTACGAGGAGAGTACCGTTCGACGGGGTCAAGACCTCCCCCCTCCCCCGCTGGTCCCCCTCCTCTCAAAAAATTCAAAAAGCGCTTAAGGCCAACTTCCGGCATTGTGACCCACCAACAGAAGAATGGATCCAGTGCTGTAAATGCCAAGATTGGTGGCATGAGGAATTCAATGGAATACTTTGGCCCCAAGGCCAAAGTCAAATTGCCCCAGTACTGGGGCAAGATGGCGATTTGTTAATATTATGAAAAAATAAAATTATCCTTTATTTTTTTTATTTGAAAAATTAAATGGTAATGTATTTAATACTACAAAGGTATACTCTATCAGTTCATGTAAAATTAATTTTACTATTACTTCAAAATAAATTAATAAACAACAAAAATTGTTAACATAGTCATCTTGCCCCGATCTCCCCTATACCTTTTATCAAAACGAATCTTTCGAGTGTCCGGAAAAAATAGTTCCGGATAATCGAGGTTACTGAAATTCAATAGGCTTCTTTCCATTATTACATACTAAGTATATACCAAATTTCAAGTCCCTATCTTAATTTGTTCGGGAGATAGAACGTTTACAGGCACACACACACAGACAGATGGACGGCAAGAAAGCGTTTAAAGACACACAGACAGACGCACGACCAATTTTTTTTTTCTAAAAATGTTTTTCGGAATATCCAGTGTCTGAAACGTGTAAATCCGTAATTTTTTTTTCAATTTTCAAAATGATTACAAGACTTACACTATACTACTTATGATGGGTAAGTAAAAATGCTGCAGATAACGAAATCGTTAGCGATTGTTTCGGCTATTAACTTCTGGCAGGAGGCGAATGCGATATTACCACTATTTCAGTAAATTTCAAAAAAATTTTTGAATGTATAATTGACATATTTCATATAAAAGTGTTCGTTGGTATTGTTAGAGGGCAATGTAAAAAAAAATATTAAAAGTTATTAATGTTTTCAATAATAAAAATATAAATGTTTTTCACATATATTCTCTATCCCGGGAAGCCCGATTTGGATACCCTAGTATTGGTTAAAACCAAGTTTTTATTAACCCATTTTCGGCCAAAAGTGCGTAAACGCACCATTTCAATAGATATATTTTTATTAACACTGTGACGTATATTTTTCACTAATTTGATTTTTCTGCTATTTTTAAGGGTTCTGGAGACATCTATAAAATATTAGTAATTCAATTGAGGTTGAGAAATTTTGAAAATACACTGGTGTTTTACTTGAAACGGTTATTGGCAAATTCGACTTTTTGAAAATGTATAATTATTTCACTTGAGATTAATCATACGTTTTTATAATGGAATAAAATTCCAAGTTCTGTAAATAAAATAAAAATAAAACAAATGCCGCATCAGAAAAAACTTACTTTTTTAAAAATTTAAATTTAATGGTAAATTATTAATGGTAAATTATTAATGGTAAATTATTAATGGTAACGTGAAATTAAATAAAATATTATTTTTCATGCACGAAACTTTTTTGGTGTTTTAATGAATCTAATTTAAGCAAATTTCAATGCAAATAATACCACATTTTATAAAATTTCTATGCTTGGCCTAAAATGGGTTAATTCTATAGCATATACTTTTATTAGTCAATGAACTAGAAATGTCTTTTTCTGAAAATAACATACACTGCAATTTTACTTACATGTACAGATAAAAACCAAGGTCTTATTAATTCTAAAGCCTATACTAGTATTTTTATAATGTACTAAGTTTCATTTAGAAATATTTTACACCTTTTCTAAGGTGAAAATAGAATAATTAAAAAGTAATTAAAAACTTGAGTTATGATAAAACAAAACTCTATGAATCTATATTCACCTTGTACTATAACTACTAGTTAAAACAACAAAAAATTCCAAAAAAAAACATATACGTACCATTATTTCATAAAATATTTTATGGAAGGTGTTTGAACATCTTTAGAAAAATAAAATGTTTTATGAAATGGTACGTATATATATATTTTTACTTACACATCATACGTAGTATAGGGTAAGTCTTGTAATCGTTTTGAAAATCGATTTTTTTTTACGGATATACACGTTTCAGACACTGGAGATTCCGAAAAACATATTTTTAGAAAAAAAAATTGCCGTCCGTCTGTGTGTTTGTATGTCTGTGTGTCTGTAAACTCTCTATCTCCCGAAAAAATTGAGATAGAGACTTGAAATTTGGTATGTACTTAGTATGTAAGCTCATTGAATTTCAGTAACCTCGATTAAACGGAACTATTTTTTTTCGGACCCTCGAAATATTTGTTCTGATAAAAGGTATATAAAAATTTTCGAAATTGTTTATTTTAAGGAATATAAAAGACAATAAAAAACACATTTTGCATTAAGCATTAAGTCGGTCGGATAAGTATTTATCGAGATATTTGTAATCCTATTTTCCACACTCTTCGAATTTTCATGACCCTGTATTTCATCCAAATTTCAAATCAAAGATATATTTTAATTGGAAATGAGACGCTTAATCAGACGCAATAAACCGCTAGGTTAATAGGATTATTGTTTTTAGAGTAATAAGGATGTTTCTCTTACGCAATTCAGTAATCGAGCCTTTAAAGTTTATGACGTCATCAAGCCACGATTTTATTCGAATTGCAATGCATTTTATAAGTAGTTTACACATTTTTTATTTTCATATTTTACATTACGCATATCCATGATGGGTAAGTATTACGGTGGCCCCCAACGACTAGTTTAATTTGTGTTGTTTTAATTAGTAGAAAATAGGATGTCGAAGAAACTCCTAAATCATCTATTAGTTCACAATCTATTCAAATTAGAATTTATATTTAAGAAACTATTTACGTGAAAGCCAATAACTGTCGATACATCTTAGAAATTATATCCTTTCAACCAAAAATCCATCCAGCATGTTTTCAGAAGAAATGCAATCGAATACGCGGTTAGAATGTATTTTAACTGGTGAAAACATCTTTCATACATTTTCGCCAGACGTAGCTAATTGATGATAGTATTAGCAGATGCATTTTATTGTCACGCTCAATTCGCTTCTGTATTTACTTATGTATAGTCTTTGAAATGCGCTCTAAGACATTAACGGTTTAGAAAATAAATACTTATACTTTTGTCATAAACATATATTATGTAAATATATCTAAAAAATGTCATGTTTTGAATAACATATTTATTATATTTTTTCAATTTTCTCATAAATTAATATTTATATTGTTTATTGTAAAACGTTTTGAGTAGTAAAAAACATTTTTCTTTAATAAGATTTATTACCACAATTTATTATCATCTTAGTATTTACTTAAATGAGTTTATTAATGATTGATTCAATGCTAATAATTACATTATATTTCAATAAATATTTAAAGTTTTTTCGATCTTCTAAGTAATATATATTTTAATTTAACCAGACATAAGTGATTTCAGTCACAGAAATACGTATAAATAGCAAGTGGACATAGTACTTAAAGATGCAAAAATTCGTTAATTGGTGTCCAGATAATAACTAGTCGGATGTGTCAATCCCAAAACTTTCTTCTATCTCACTCAGGTTCCGCATACACTAAAAAGAGTCAGCGCCAATTTATATCAAGGTCTAACTGAAACTCAAGTTTTATTAAATTCCGCGCAATATTTCTTGAGATACGATTATTGCTAAAATCGTGTAAATCTTGCAAAATGCTACATAGCAGTGCCACCTGCTGGGCGATTTTTACCAAAAACAAATCAGCACCCATTTATATCAGAGAGTAACTGAATATAAAGTTTTATTAAATTCCAAACATTAATTCTTGAGATAGAGCTATTGCGGAAATCACGAAAAATGCTGTATAGCAGCGCCACCTGCTGGGCGATTTTTACCAAAAACTAATCAGCACCAATTTATATCAGGAACTAACTGAATATAAAGCTTTATTAAATTCTGAGCAATAGTTCTTGAGATAGAGCTATTGCGGAAAACGCGAAGAATTCTGCATAGCAGCGCCACTTGCTGGGCGATTTTTACACAAAACTAATCAGCAACAACTTATATCAGGGAATAACTGAATATAAAGTTTTCTAAAATTCTGAGCATTAGTTCTTGGGATAGAGCGCCCACAAAATTTTTGTCACATACAGACAGACAGAGTCACAGACAGACATTTTCTAAAAATAGTCAAATCGTGTTCAGGACCTTCTAAAACGTATAAATCTGTCGAAAACCGGAAGTCGAAAATTTTCATGAATCCAATACTTTCTTCTTGTAAAGATAGAAGAAAGTAAGAATACGTATAAATAACAAGTGTACATAGTACTTAAAGGTGCAAAATTTTTTTAATTGGTGTCAAGATAATAAAAACACTAAAAACACTCTCCACACGTTTTCAACCGAAACCCGGCTTCAGGGATAATACTGTCGTTCTTTTTACTTTTTTCTATCTTTACAATAAGAAAGTATTGGATTCATGAAAATTTTCGACTTCCAGTTTTCGACGGATTTACACGTTTTAGAAGGTCCTGAACACGATTTGACTGTTTTTAGAAGATGTCTGTCTGTTAGTCTTTGACTCTGTCTGTCTGCATGTGACAAAAATTTTGTGGGCGCTCTATCTCAACAAATAATGCAAGAAATTTAATAAAAATTTATATTCAGTTAGTCCCTAATACAAATTGGTGCTGATTAGTTTTTGGTGAATATCGCCCAAAACCAGATAACGCCCATTTAGATGGCGCTGCTAGGCTGCATTTTTCGCAATTTACGCAATAGATCTATGTCAAGAACTAATTCACTTATTTTCATCAAACTTTGATTTGATTCAGTAAGACTTTGACATAAATAAACGCTAATTACGTTTTGGTGTAGATATCCCAAGAACTATACCACTATTTTCATTATTTTTGCGATAGCTATATCTCAAGAACTAATAATCGGAATTTCATCAAACTTCAGATTCTGTTAGACCTTGACATAAATAGTTGCTGCTTACGTTTTGATGTAAAAAACGCAACAGGTGGCGCTGCTATGCTACTTTTTCATGATTTTCACGATAAATATATCTCAAGAACTAATGCACGGATTTTCATCCAATTTCAGATTGAGATAGACGTTGACATAAGTTGTTGTTGATAAGGTTTTGGTCTAAATCTCCCACCAAGTGGCGCTGCTATGCTGCATTTTTCAGGATATAACTATCTATCTGTCTTATCTATAGAACTAATGCACGGAATTTAATAAAATTTAGATTCAGTTGGACCTTGATATAAATTGGTGCTGATTTGTTTTTAGTGTATGTGAAACCTGTGTGAGATAGAAGAAAGTTATGGGATTGGCACGTCAGACTAGTTTCTGTATGGTTTCATATCATTTATCGCAATATGGTTCCATTTTCAAAGTTAGAAAAATCATGAATTTGCACTTCTAACAGTAGACACGAGAGACTTCTTTGGCCGTAACTTTATTATTTATGTTATCTGTCACGTACAGATGCTGAAAGAAAAATTACACGATCAGTCATTATTTGGAAGTGTTTAGAAAACATTTGACTAATAATGCTTCAGGAATAAATATGAAGAATAAATATGACCATTTTGCAAATTGTTAGATCGTCTAAATTTCCTCATACATTATTAAAAACCAGCGGGTACGACCGAGCAATGCTCGGTCAACATTTGCTTTGTGTTCAACTTGGTAGTTGAATCATGTATGTCGGCTCCTATTGGAAATTTCTAGAAAATTATTTCAGATTCTAAAAGCCAACATTTTCGCCAAATGTCGCCAAGTTTAGCGAATTTCTTTCATTTACCACCAAGCATGCGTTGAGAAAGTTCTATGTACCCTGATTGGTTCAAATCTTTTTTCGAGAACGTTCCATGGACTCTGATTAGTTGAATTATGTATCTCGGCTCCTATTGGGAATTTCTAGAAAATTTCTTCAGATTCCAAAAGCCAAATTTTTCGCCAAATTCGCCAGATCTGGCGATATTTTTTTCTTTTGGCGCCAAGGAAGTGTTTTGGCATTGGCAATCTTAAAAGTCAATTTCCCTTATCATATTTATCCTGATTGGTTGAATTCTGATTTCGAGAACGTTCTATGGACTCTGATTGGTTGAATCATATATCTCCGCTCCTATTGGGAATTTCTAGAAAATTCCTTCAGCTTCTAAAAGCCAATTTTTTTGCCAAATGTCGCTAAATTTGGCGTTTTTTTTCTTTTGGGGCTAAGCAATAATTTTGGCATTGGTAATCTTAAAAGTCAATTTTCCTGCCAAATCCCGCCAATGTCGCCAACATTTTTTAAGATAAAAATAGCTTGACCCAGAATGACCCATGACAAAAATGACTCCCTAATCAAATTTTCTCGAACATGTGACCTAGTCCAACAATCATCTCATGCCCATAAACCATAGGAGGCAAAATTTAGTCTAAATAGTCTGAGCCGTTTTTAAGATAAGATAGCCTGACCCATAATGACCCATGATCAAAATGACCCACTAATTGAATTTTATCGAACGTGTGACCTAGCCCAACAGTCTTCTGGTGCGAAAAAACCATACGATGCAAAATTTAGTGTAAATCGTCTGAGCCGTTTATAAGGTAAAATAGTTTGACCCATATTGACCATGATCAAAATTACCCACTAATCGAATTTTCTCGAACACGTCACCTACCCCAACCGTCTTCCCGTACTCGAAAACGATAGGATGAAAAATTTACTGTAAATAGCCTGAGCCGTTTTTAAGATAAAATAGCTTGACCCATCATGACCCATGACAAAAAGGACCCACTAATTGGATTTTCTCGAGTATGTCACCTAGCCCAATGATTTTCTCGAGCCCAAAAACCATAGGATACAAAATTTAGTTCAAATCCTCTGAGCCGTTTTTAAGATAAAAATAGCTTGACCCGTAATGACCCTTGACCAAAAGGACCCACTAATTTCATTTTCTCGAGTATGTGACCTAGCCCAATGATTTTCTCGTGCCCAAAAACCGCAGGATACAAAATTTAGTTCAAATAGTCTGAGCCGATTTTAAGATAAATTAGCTTGACCCATAATGACCCATGACCAAAATAACCCTCAAATTGAATTTTCCCGAACATGTGACCTAGCCCAACAGCCTTCGCGTGCCCGAAAACTATAGGATGCAAAATTTACTGTAAATAGCCTGATCCGCTTTTAAGATAAAATAGCTTGACCCACAATGACCCAGAAATAACCCACTAATCGAATTTTCTAGGACATGTGATCTAGCCCAATGATTTTCTCGTGCCCGAAACTCGTAGGATACAAAATTTAATCACAATCGTTAGAGCCGTTTTTTAGATAAAATTAATTTGACGCGCTTTGACCCAAAAAATTACCCACTAATCGAAAGTTCTCGAACATGTGACCCAGCCTAATAGTCTTCTCGTGCTCGGAAATGGTAAGGTACAAAATTTCGTCGAAATAGTTTGAACCGTTTTTTAGATAGAATTATCTTGACCCTGAACCTTGATGACCCAAAATGACCCAATAATCGAATTTTCTCGAACACGTGACCTAGCCCAATGATGTTCTGGTGCCCGAAAACGGTAGGATAAAAAATTTCATCAAAATCGTTAGAGCCGTTTTTAAAATAAAATTTGCATAACCACACACAAGATTTTCTCGTATTAGAATATATGAAACTGTAAGGACAGTAACCTGAGTATACAAAAAAAACGACTAAAATTTACTACTCTGCGATACCAAAAATATGTAACTCTATCCCATTGTATATTTTTTTCTTACTCGACTTTTTCTTTAATAATTTAAAGGTGTATATATTATAATAGATCTTTGCTAAAGTATAGTCCATTAAATTGATAATCTCAAGTAAATTATCTTATTTAAAAATGTAGAATTTTTTTTCCTCCTCATTCAAGCTTTTTTCTTTAATGGATCTTAATTTTACTTTTAAATTACTCATTATAATATTATAAAAATTAGTGAATGGAAGAAAAACTTTTTTTTTTAATAAAGACACTTTTATCGAGGATGTAATTAATGAAAACCGTTTTTGAATTTAATTTTAATTTTATGTTGTTTTCATATTAATACTGAAGGGGTTTTTCCCCCAACTTTTATAGATTATTTTCTGCTAATATTCAAACAGTTGTGACAGAATAATTAAATCGTGATTAAATATTCCTTACACGTGGAATAGATTTTAGAAATGTATGTGAGAAAAGATTTTTTTTCTTTTTAATTTTGTGCATAAGAACAATAAAAATTATAAAAACAGAATATTTTGTAATATATATATATATATAAATTAAATAACTGAGATATTTAATATTTTCACTTGAGTAAAAGTAATAGATTATAATAAAATTTTGCTGAACAATTATCACGTTTTGTAAAATACATAAATTACGTTACATTAAACATAAACTTGCAGAATAGAACCACTACTTATTCTCCTGCCCGAAGTCAGTTCGGACATCCCGAATATGGCACGTTTGCGTTGTCCGAACTTTATTCGGGAGACATGTGCAAGTTGTTAAACCTGTTTTATTTGTTTATATATTTTAGTACTACAGCACAGATTGGACACGAAATAAAAAACAGTGCGACATCTATATATTACAAAACTATTGTACTTTTGAAAAATTCTATTAGATGTGGTGGTGAGAAACGAAAGCACCAAAACTTGGTTAGCTTGATGAACTCCTCATTATTGTAAAAAGTTCAACGATAGTTCAACTTCAGTTCTATGCACTCTCAATATGCTGCTTTAGATCTCGGTGATATTGAAATGCTTGTCTAGTGGCAATAGAAGATACAACTTATGGAGTTATGAGGTTCGAATTCCGTATCAAATATGGATGTTCGTAGTTTTCAAATGTAGTTTAATAATTAAATGTAAAAAAAAAATAAGAGAAAAAAAAATAAAAAAAAAAACCATACTTTTATTAAAAGTCACAAAAAGTCAACTTATATTATAAAGCACAAATGTGTGCGTTGCTCAATGCTGACGTCATAATGATGCGGACAACAATGTGGTGAAAAGGGATGAATGTTGCAACAATGGAACTATTTTTTCAATTACACAATCGTAACGTTATATCTATGGGGAAAATGCAAGTTTTAGAGCAACGTTAACCCCCTGATAAGGATAATTAAAAAAAAAAAAATGTCCAATTCATGTATTGCCCTCAGGAATACATATATATTCCAAATTTCTACACTCTACGTCAACAGAAAGTAGATGAAAAATGAGTCATAAAATTTGACTGCCACATACATACAGAAATATAAGTTAAAAGAAAGTATGTAAAAATACGTCTTCGTCTATTTAACCCTTGTCTGATAACGATATTTATTGTCGCTTTATGGTTCAACACTTTATCAGTTTATTGTTTGACATTTTACCAGGTCATTGATCAATATTTTACTTATTTGTTCTTCAATCTCCACAAATTTATGGTTTAAACGGATTACCAAAAGTTGAACACGGTCTCATCATCAAGTGGTGGCACCTTTGTTGGAGCACACTTTTGTCGTGAAATGTTGAAAGAAATCTTTAATAGTAGGGTGAAACCCCCAGTTATTGACACCTAACTAGTAACTGAGGCTGCAACAGTTGGCTCTAATAAGCATTCTATTGTAAAATTCTGCAAAGTAATGTCATCTAGTGGTAACTTAATTGTCTTAACTGTTATAACTTATATTTAAACTATTGGTTTTTCAAAAAGGGATGGTGTTCGTTACTGGAGATATTGACCATATTTATGAAAAAAACAAACAGTGGCACTCCGGGAGTGCCGACAGGAGTGAAAACTTGAACAATTACGTGTGAATTTTTTGAATCGTCAGGAAATGTTTTATTGTGCAGGAAATACTTTTAAATGAAGTGTTTTTTATTCATTATTATAAACTACTACTACTAAAATTATATTGCAATTTTCATTTAATGCGCTATTGTACATGAAAAATAATGCATATTATTTTACATACAAAAATTGCAATCTATTGCTTAAAACGTAAATTTACAAATACATGAAATATGAAATTTAATTAATTGGTATTCTTTGAATTGAATACCAATTAAACTTATGAATTTTCATCTACAATTTCAACAACTCTTCCATTATCACCATTACCATCATCATTATTATCATTATATTCCAGAACTGATACTATAGGTTTATGGTAACTAAAATAGGAAACAAACAATTGTGATTCGAAATCTACTTAAATATCTTGCTCCAATTGTAGTTTTATATCTCGTTGTGCTAAGATTGCGATCATTGGTCATCGTTAAATGAAATTCTCTATGTAAAAATCCAATTAATGGTAGATTTTTATCATCCGCAAAGTTGATGTTGAAATCCCCACTCAAAATCATTGGCAAATTATCATATCTCTTCCCAATTTTATCTTGAAGTAATACAAAAGCGTCTTTAATAAATAAATTTTCATACAAAAATTCTCGTATTGCATTTAAAGACTTATCCGGTGAAATATAAACGACAACCATTACAATTAGCTGTCCATTTTCAGAGTGGCAACGACAAACACATATATCACAGATATCAGAAACATTAGTACTAAACATACTGGTGTACATCACATGCACATCCAGAAAATAGTGAATTTCAAGAATTGTCACAATTATAATATTTATGTTGAATTAACAGAAACGTGCGTTGAATTTTGTAGCAGGACTAGTGAAAGCATTCCCTTTTTCTAACTCTCGTACGTGTATTTCGGAAACCAATAGCGCACACGCAAGCATGCTGCGCGCGACGCGCCCGCCCCACCCTACCTCATACCGAACTATACACAATACATGTACATACTTATATACAGAGGTATCGGTTACAGTACAGTGTCGCGAGTTCTATGGTTTTTTCCCATCTCAAAAAATGCCCAATGCGCCTAAAGAAGTTTTCACTTCAAATATACAGAGGTGTCGGTTACAGTAGCAGTGTCGCGAGTTCAATGGTTTTTTCCCCATCTCAAAAAATGTCCAACGCGCCTAAAGAAGTTTTCACTTCAAAAAAGAAAAAGTATATATTTTTAAATTTTGTCAACAATATTTTTTTAATGTATCTTTACTATACTTTCATAAACAAAGATAAGTATAAAATAGATTTAAAACATTGTAATAGTGATTTGAACAAGAAAAACTCCTTAAAGTGTCATGGGGGTTTCACCCTATATGATGATTTATAGGATTATTTACATTTCTTCTTGTTAAGATAATTTAAATATATCTCAGTAAAACATAAAGTTTCATAAAAGGATATATTTAAAAAATAAGAAAATAAACTGCACACACACACACACACACACACAAAATAAAATAATCATTTTCCATTGAAAACAAATTTGAAATTTTCAATGCAAGCTTTTCTAAGCTACGTACATTCTTTTTAATAAATAAACGACAAAACTCTCCAACTAAATTAAATATATTTACAATTTAATAAATATGTGTTAGGTTTCAAAAGAACAAACAAATAGAAAATATTTATTAAAACATATTCTAACGTAAATATTGAAAAATGATTTTGATATAAATATTTTTTTCAAACTATTAAAATATATAATATTTTCTCTAGTCAGCATGATAGTTAAATAAATAAAGCAAATGCATACTATAATAAAGCAAGCCAAATGTTTTCTAAAAATTGCTAGAACTTATTATTATTGTAATGTTTATAAGGAATAGTATTTAGTTAAACGTGGGATAACATTAAATCATAATGTATATTTACTTTCTTCTATCTTCAAAGTATTGGATTCATGAAAATTTTCGACTTCCGGTTTTCGACAGATTTATACGTTTTAGAAGGTCCTGAACACGATTTGACTGTTTTTAGAAAATGTCTATCTGTGAGTCCGTGAATCTGTCTGTCTGTCTGCATGTGACAAAAGTTGTGTGGGCGATCTATCTAAAGAACTAATACACGAAATTTAATAAAACTTTATATTCAGTTAGTCCCTGATATAAATTAGTGTTGATTAGTTTTTTGGTGAAAATCACCCAATAGGTGGCGCTGTTTTGCGATTTCATCAATAGCTTTATCTCAAGAACTAATGCACTTTTTTTCATCAAACTTCAGATTCACTTATACCTTGACATTAATAGAAGTTGATTACGTTTTGGTGTAGATATCCGAACAGGCAGCGCTGCTATACCACTTTTTATGATTTTTACGATAACTATATCTCAAGAACTAATGCACGCAATTTCATCAAACTTCCGATTTTGTTAGAACTTGATATAAATAGATGATACTTACGCTTTGGTGTAAATAGCCCAACAGGTTGCGCTGCTAAGCTACTTTTTCCAATATTATCACGATAACTGTATCTCAAGAACTAATTCTCGGATTTTCTTCAAACTTCGGATTCAGTTAGACGTTGACATAAATGTTTGGTTATTAGGTTTAGGTTTAAATATCCTAACAGGTGGCGCTGCTATGCTACATTTTGCAGGATTTATACGATTTTAGCAATAGTCATATCTCAAGAACTAATGCATGGAATTTAATATATATTTAGATTCACTTAGACCTTGATATAAATTGGTGCTGATTCTTTTTCGTGTATGCAAAACCTATGTGAGATAGAAGAAAGTTTTGGGATTGTCACATCCCACAGTGTTTTTAACACTTTCCAACCTAGTTGAAAAGTGTTTATGACTTCGGTTTGTCTAGCCGTCTGTCCGTGCTCTAAATCCCGTAAATATTCTCGGATTGCGCTGCAATTTTTTTATGTTATTGTCGTTATCTATAGCATGTTCCCTATTTCAACTGAAGTGTGTAGCACTTATATTTTTTTTATAGGGACACTCAAAAGAATTTCGTTACATTACGGTCTATGGGGAAAATCATTTGCGGTTTATTTTAACGATGCCACACAATTTCAAAACATTGTAATTGATATATATCACTAAAGGTGCATTACAAGAAGATTAATATGGAATAGGGTGTGCATAGCATTTATAGTTACTTTACAGGGACAGTCAAAAGAATTCCGTTACATTACGTCTATGGAGAAAAATCGTTTGCGGTTTAATTAAATAATGTTTTACTATTTTAAGCGCATTGAAATTTATATATATCACTAAGGTGCATTACAAGAGGCTTACTACAGAATATTGTGTGTATAGCAGTCATCGTTCGTTTACAAGGAAACACAAAAAAATCTCTACTGTCTGTTAACAATAATTCCTGGAAGTGCGTTTTAAGTTACTGATTTTAAATTTAACTCACTTTTTGTCTATTACTTGGTGTGTATAAATTATTTATTTCATATACAGGGCAGCACAAAAGTTTGCGAACACATTTCCGTTTATTGACAGAAATTCCAGAAGGAGAATTTTAAACTGTGCTACGCGTTTCCTAACTAAACTAAAATTTATTATCCTATGTAGTATATATACAAATCTATAGATCATATACAGGGATGAATAAAAGTAATCGTATATTTTCCGAATATTGTATATGTTGGAAATATATGTTGGAAATTCCTGAAATTAAGTTTTTAAATATGTTATGCGTTTTCCAAACTGTTTACTTAGATGTTGTTTTTCAGCTTATTAAACGGTAATGATTTGTCAGATTATTTTGGAAACATTGGAAAGTGTTATATAATCTATGCTTGACGCATGATTTTTCGTTCTTGTTTGATTTGAAATGCATTCTCCATATGCGGAAATGCAATTTTCAGATAGAAACAGTAGTCATATATGTTTATCCAGGCGCTCTTGTTGATATATTACATTAGTATGATGTCTTATGCTAAGAACAAATTGAACAAACGTAAAATTCTTATTTCTAAATGCAGCATTAAGGGATAAAGACAACATGCTCAAGATTTCGTTATGGTAAGACATTTTCAATACTTTCTGTTTTCTTAATGATTCCATTTTATGGATCAATATATTTGTAATATTTGAGATGTTTATTTTGATAAAAAATAAATAAATAAGCAAAAAGTTAAAAAAATGTAGTAAATTCATAGAAGAAGTTTTTATTATTTTACACGATTCTTATAAATTATATAATTCTGCAATAAAAAATGAACTTTCTTTTACTCATGCGATACAATATACGTATTCACTAGACTGTATGCAGACTAAACACAACGTTGACAATAATTTTAAGTGTCGAAATATTCAAATCAGTGGAAAGTATGAATATTGGTTTAGTATTGTATTTATGTAGTAACAAAAATATTTCGAGGATTATCTATAACAATATAAGAAACATAATAATTGAGAATTATACACTACACGGTCAAAAGTCACGAACAATTTCGTTTTTAGACGTTTTGTCGAATAGGTAGAGAAATACCAGACGAAGTCTTCTAGAACTTCAGGGTTATGAAAAACATGTTTGACATCATGTTTTCAAGTGAATATTTGTTTATGAAGGCAATGAGGGGATCAACAACAAATTGAATTATGATATAGGATCATATATATTTTATGTTATGTTCTAAAATTTAGTTTTCCTATCTTAAAAATTTCTCTGTGTCAATAAATTTCCTTGTTCAAAATCTTTTTTTATCTTTAGCCAGAAAAGCAATCCTCTTTCTTATTTCAAAATGCTCCCAGCTATTTTCATCGTAACATTAAAAGTAGTTGTTCGTTAGTTTTCTGCGGTTTAAATTCTGTATATTAAGGTACTATCCAGATTTTCTTCACATATGCCCTTTCTCTTTCTTTCGTATCTTGTCTTAAAGCAGGCGCCGTTTTCATAAATTGACTGCTGCATAGACATGCAATATCAACATTTTTGTTCGTTTCTAATAACACATGTTCCGGCATTCTCAAAATAAACTCGGGTTGTCCGTTAAAAATCACCAAATTGATATGCGCCAATTATGGTGTGCCTTCACATTTCTCATTCAAAAATCTGAATATTGGTTTATCTCAAACAGTTAAAGTTTGACGGTTAATGCCTTGTCAGAATTGTAGTATTTGGCATGTTTACATGTATGTGTTAGCGATAATGCATATGAAAATTTTGATCAGATCCTCTCTAACTGCTGAACAAGGAGGTTCGATTATATAGATGTGAAGAGGACCACCCTCGCCTTTCTAGATGCGTCGAAGTGTTCTGAATAAAAGAAAAGCTTCACGTGAACAACTGTCTTAGTTTCAACTTTTGTTTTTTTGTGGACTGTTTCCTATTAGGAGGGCAACCTATGGTTATAGCGATGAATGCAAATGTATTAAATATTACGATCACATTTATGCTTCGAAAAGCTCCGATTTTCCAGCGAACTTTACCTTATGAATAAAAATATATTTCCGATCACCCTGTACAATTCAAGACTCGAAGTGATATCTAGTTGTAGTACATGACTTCGTGGGTTGTGAAAAATATTTGTGTTAATCTATTTTATAATAGCGCAAATGAATTGACTGTTCTAAAGAAATACCAAGCTGGCCGCTTTACGTTTCACATGCCAATGGACCGTTTTTTCATAAATATTTTCTCGAATAAAACAGTATGAAAGTTAAAATTTTAAAAAAGTTCGTTAAAAATTTATTTTTCAATGGTGCGTTATATTAGAATATCTATTTACATTTTGAGATAACTTCAGTTGGATTTCGGCTGACAGCCGAATATCTCTTTCCATTGAAGTAAACGCAACAAATTAATTATCAAGTGAACATTGTTGTTGTCTCGATTTTCTTACCTATATTTTATATTAGGTAGATTTCATAAGATATACTATCTATTACATTCTCCCCTATGTTGGAATTTCTGAAAACATTTTGCAGATCTACGACGATCATGACTCGTAGAACCCCAAACCACCCACAGTTCAAAACTTTATCTATGTATCTATCTATTTATATCACTTTCTTATGGACACGATAACTTCAATAATTCTGCAAAAATCTCTTCCAAACGCATACATAAAATCAAGGTGCATAAAATCTCGGTCAAGTTCGTTAATGGGCAAAATCGAACAAAGGGGAGGCAAGTGGGGGGGATTTTTCTGAGAACAAAAAAAACATAACTTTTTAATTATGATATGTATCGAATCCGTTTAAAGTTATTATTACTTCTCGGACCGAAAATTTATGCATGACAGATTTTTGATATCATTAAAAATGGACTCAGAGGGGGGGGGGGAATTGGGGTTTAAGAAGAAAGAAATTGATAACTTCGTCAATTCACAAGATATCAAATCCACAGCACTCAGTAAACCATTCAACAGAGTAAAACTAATTGCAGACATACAAAACAAAATAAGAAAATCAAACAACAAATTTAAAATTAATTGGGTTAAGGCACACATTGGCATCCAAGGAAACGAGAATGCCGACGAATTAGCAAAGGAAGCGGCTAAAAATAATAAAAATGATATACCCTACCACATAAAAGACCAATATCAAACCTTAAACGTATATTAAAAGAGCTAACAATGAAACAATGGCAGTTAGAGTGGGACTACGGGGACACGGGTAGGACAACCCATGGATACTTCCCAAAGGTAGACACAAAAATACTTACAAGCTGTAAATTACTGAGCCAAATCTACACAGAACATGGAGCATTCCCACAATACCTACATAGATTTACCAAATTTAGCTCTCCAGAAAGCATATGCGGAGATTTAGGGTCCCCAAAACACTACCTCACGTCCTGCCCGCTCACACAACCACACCATCTGGTCAACATCAGTTAATAACGAAAAACTATGGCACAGACAACTTGCAAACAACAAACATTTACAAAACAAAGGTAGAGCAGTGATCAGATGGCTAATGAACAATGTAGACGACATGAAACAGACAAATATAGATTAATACAACAAAAACAAGCAAAAACATAAAAGTCCCAGCCGCTACCATATTTCTATATTCAAAGTGTATATAACCTCTGCCTAATTTACCTTCTCTTTCAGGAAAAAAATATATATACGTATATATGTGTGTATGTGTATATATAACAAAAATAGCAGTGTAAAGGACACCTCTTTCCTGTGACAAAAAAAATCGATCTTTCAGCGTCTCAGAGGGTGCAAGTTAATGTAATTAACGGACTAGTGGCCAAGGAACATGCCCCACCCCACAGCGCACCAAGTCTTCAAATAGCTTCATCGAGTTCATGATAACAGCCATAAGGTATCTATGGACTGATCGCCATTAGAGCGCATTCATGAAAACAAATTCAACGGTTACCAGTGATGCAACAGAGTATAAAATCAACAGCGAAAAATGAGAAACCCAAATCACAATGAGAAACCTGTAACAAATGAGAAACCAAATTAAATGCAACAAATGAGAAACCAGAAACAACTGCAACAAATGAGAAACCAAAATAAATGCAACAAATGAGAAACCAGAAACAACTGCAACAAATGAGAAACCAAAATAAATGCAACAAATGAGAAACCAGAAACAACTGCAACAAATGAGAAACCAAAAAGCAATGAGAGAAACCTAAACACGAAACAAAATACAACAAAAATCAAGCAGCAAAACAAAAACAACAGGTAACCGTAAGTACAGTCGGAAAAAGGGAAAGGAAAGGGGAAAAAATCCAACAAATGTAAAAGTAATCAATTTTTTACTTTTTTTATTTAAAGTTAAATAAACATGTATTAACCCCTTCCCTTACAGGTTTTTCTTTTTTTTTCTCATAATGTACACTAATGGCACCCGGTGCATTTAAAATCTGTTGTGGGAGCAAAGTCCTCTAAGTTACCTGTGAATTATACCTCTGGAGGTGCCTAGTCAGGTGAAGATCTCGTCACTGGATCAAGGTTCTAAATTACGAGACCAACTTGCATAGCGATGGCATGACGTATAGGTGTGATGCCAAGCCCAGGTCCATACAAAAAAAATCAGATCAATTAGCAGCAAAACAAAAATGGGAACAAAACTTAGACCTCCACAAAGCCGTCCTGCCAGAAATGGCCAGCCGTTCTGCGGCATCTCTTCAGTGGCGCTACGCGCGCCGGTGCCAGGCGCTAAACCAGTTTAAGCTAGGGAAACCTGGCAGGTAGGGGCCTGGTCGCCGGTCTAAAAAAAAGATATCAAAGCCACTTAAATTTATTATAAATCCTCTTAATATTATCTACAACTATTATATTGACAAGTTTTTTATAGGACATACCCTTACAGCAAAAATATATATATTAAATCTATGCTGGATCTGCCTACAAACACATGTACATTTTAAAGTGAGCGGTCTCAACTTCGGAATAATGCCAAAAATGTCATTTCTTCTGCAATTCTCAATAAACAGGCGCCCCACGATCTGCGTCTTCGAAATCTACCTGTGCCTGTAGACCGAGAAGTCAGGGATTTTATTTTTCTGATTTAGCTCATAAAATTCTAGACCAAAACAAACACTTTTTTCAAAACATTTTCGGTATTTATAAAGCAATTAAAATTGCTATGTAATTATTCAGAAGCCTAAAATTTTCAACATATTAAAAATATTTTTTCTTTCAAACAAAAAATACATTTTTTATAGAATCATCTCCATTAAAAGAAAATTCCTTAAAAAAAAAATCACCCTTTTTAAGTTATATTACAAAGAACTTTTCTGTTTAATGGAACGAATATTTTTGTTATAATATTATTAAAAAAATTTCTAATTTTTTTCCTTTTAAACTACAACAGAAAACAACAGAATTAAAACAATTTAACGTCTCAATACCCTAAGTTAAGGGTATTCATTTAAAAATTAAATAAAATTTTAAAATTAAGTTTTTCATACTCAAAAAGAAGACATAATATTTTATTTAAATTACTTTTTTCTTTTGATACGTTGAACAAAATCGAGATCAATAAAGTATTCATAATATTTTGTTATACTTCACATCACAAAAGCACAACATTTCCCTTCTAAATTATGACAAAGAATTAACAAAACACTTGAATGAGAAAAGATAAAGTTTAAAAAGATAATATTTGACCAAGAAAAAATGATTTGCTGCGAAAAAAGGGGAAAAAATCTTGAATAAACCTTAACAAACATTCATGTTTATTTTAGACCATTGTTCAATCTGTTTAAGAAATTTTTTCTACTCGCGCTAATGTATTTGTAAGTTTTAAATTAGCACATTAAAAAATATAAAGCAAACTTTAAAAAGCCCTCATCTACGTTTCAATATGCAAAAAACAATCTTTGAGATCATTTTAAAGAATTTATTTTCTATTCCGTAAAAGAAAAAAAAATCAATTAAATATGAGGTACATGAGATGAATTGTTATGATTTTCATCACAAAAGTATATTCATTATTCAATTACAACAAAGGTTTTAAATGTCACGTAATTATTAAGCCTTTATTTAAAAACTTATTATATTAAAAAATAAATATGAGTAAAATTTGAAAAAAAATCTTATTTGCTCTAGATCCTTGCTATTGTCTCTAATAATATTTTTTATTAAAACACATAAAATATAAAAATTAATTTTCTGCGTTTGAAATAATAGGTGAAAAGAAAACTTCAAATAATAAATTAAATATTTTTTTTCTTTTATAATGTTCCCAAATTTTATAAGTTAAGGAATAATTAAATTTCTCTTTGTTATGTAAAAACTGGGTTAGTTAAAGATTTATAAATTATTTTATGTATATTTTCAAATATTTTAAATGATATGTTTAATTTATCTACAAACAAATTTGTGCAAAAGTATAAAATATAATTCACAGTACTTATGCAATGATATGGTTCACGCAATCATTGATTGCCGCTTTAAAAAGATGTTAGAAGAGGGGAAGAAAAAGAGGGAAATGAATGCCGATAAAGGGAATTCTTCAACCCCCAGTCGTATATATACTGAAAAATCAGATGCTTGAGAGTTAACAACTGATGATGTTCTAGCCAGAGTGAAAGCGCTATTGTGCAATGGTGACAGTTTTTATTTGAACCTTTTTTGCATTTTTGATAATGTGGGACTTTTTAATGGAACTTTTAACCATATTTTTAGATAATGTCTGAGTGTAAATTGGTAATACGGAGAATAAATGGTATATATACAGACATTAACAAATTAATATCTCATCAAAAACAACTCGTTGTAAATGATCCCGCCAAGCCACAAACCTAAAACGTCAGTCACAAAAAGAAGTGATATCACATAAAAAGAAGCGATATAGAAGTGCATACTCCGATTCCCGTGTAAAAATATATCACCACTCATAATGTTTCCAAAGGACTCGGAGTGAGGTACAGTATGTGAAAACTGCTTGGCGACCTGCAGGCTTTTATAATATATGCAGTAAATCAATTTTGAAAATCGAAAAAAATAAATTTGTAATTTTTGTTACATCATTTTTTAAATATTTTTGTATGCGAAAGAACTGACAGAACGGATTTTTCCCCAGATCTATGCGATTCCGCTAACCCTAGAATTACTGCAATATATCTCAATTTAGTTAACGTTTATTATAAGGTACAATGTTATTAATATGCGTATGATCATATATATATATTACAAACTCAAAATATTTCCATGTTTACTTAAAAAATCCACTTCGTAAGAGTGGTGTTTCTTGTTTAAATAATGGTAAATAAAATCAACAAATTGATTTTTCAAGCTCATAAATAAGAAAGGACATGCAAACACAGAAGCTTCAACTTTTTACAATTTTATGGGAGCAAAGTAAATAAATTAATCAAATTAAATTAAATTAAATTAAATTAAAATAAAATAATACAGTCGTATGTAATTGCAGGAAACGCAAACATTATAAAAGCCTGCAGGTCGCCAAGCAGTTTTCACATACTGTACCTCACTCCGAGTCCTTTGGAAACATTATGAGTGGTGATAGATTTTTACATGGGACTCGGAGTATGCACTTCTATATCGCTTCTTTTTATGTGATATCACTTCTTTTTAAGATTGACGTTTTAGGTTTGTGACTTGGCGGGATCATTTACAACGAGTTGTTTTTGATGAGATATCACTCCTTTTTGTAAGGTATTTAATTTCAATTATACGGATTCCATTTTTATTCAGAAAAGAAAAGATAAAGGGGGCAAAAAAAATAATAGTGATGCTATAAACAGAATTATACATCAGAATTATACAATTTATTGAGTGACTTATTCCAATGTACATGTCGCTATCATAACAACTGGGAAACTTTTATATTAATTTCCTTACATTGTATTCATCAGATTATTTATGAGATATTTATTTTCCTTTTTCTTTTGTTTATATCACTCTTCCGTTTATATACATTCAAAAACAAAAAAATTACACAATTTTACAGTAGTTTACAAACTAATTAAAATACTACAGTTTCAGAAAAATGTGGAAAAATAAGAAGCACTTTTTTTCGGTCAACTACAACGATAAGTTTATGGAGCATACTTTACCGAGAATAATCAACATTTTTTTCCCCTACGAACCTATTTCTATTAGTATAAAAATTTACACGGATTAAATTTACAGGAATAAAAATTTACAGGATATTTTATACTAACATATTAAATATATTATTTTTGAAAATTACTGAGCACCTTAGAAATTTTTTATTTGTTTAAATTTTTTTAACTCAACGTTTCGAGAATTTGAAAAATATAAAATTCGCAACGTTTGCAAAAGTATAAAAACTATTAAAGTGATTTCTGTTCATATAGTCAGTTCATTCCAATTCGGTGATCCTAAAATATAGGTCCCCAATCTCCGGCAGTCCATGAATTAATTAGGACATATGTATGCAACTGTTAAAATGTTCTCAAAGTTGACAATAGAAGCAATAAGTATAGCTCGGCAAATATGAAACACGGCATTGCTTCACGGCATTGCTTTGTTTCGTGAGGAGTTCGTTCTCCGAACATAAAAATCTAACGCGAAAGTGTTCGTTAACCGATTTTTTCGTAAACCGAACAGTTCGTTACCGATCACCTATTGTATACGAAATTTAGCATTTTAAGTTCGTCATAGCCGGAGATTTGAAGAACGGCAAATATTTAAACGCAAAACTTGTAATCTTGGGGTATCAACATTTTTACATTCTATTACTCAGCGCATGAACGTAAAGTTGTAATTTTGTAATCGATATTTCAATCAATTCCTAATACGCTAGAATTATATATTTATAAATAAACACAGTTTTTTTAATCGATGAAAATACTATATATTAATAGATTTAGAGCTTAACATCGACGAGATTTCAGACGGACAGAATGATCTTATATTAAATTTTAAAGCAAGATAATGAAACCTTACAGAGATTGAAACAGTGTAAAATCATTAAAATACATCTCACTCAGTAAATATACATCGGTTGTAGTGTAATCAAGATCTTCTAAAAAACTCTGTAAACGAAACGTATATGCTTCAATGCCGCTTTACAATAGAGAGGATGTAGTAACATATTTGAATATCTTGTGTATATAGCGAATTTGACAAAAGTTATGCAATTTACTATTGTTTTTCCTCTGTGTTAAATACAGGAATCATGTACTTCAACGTAAAAATTTGCTAATTACACAACTTTTTAGTCTTATTAAAAAATCTTTTGAGTTACCCTGTAAACGAACAGTAAATTCTACAATTCTGTTTTACAATAGGAAACTAACTTAGGTAGTTCGTAGTAACATATTTTAACATCATGCGCATACGTTCTTTTTGAAAAGAGTTAGACCATTTGATATTTTGTTTGCTTCATCTTAAGTATAGGAATAAATCACTTTAAAGTGGTATACATAAAAAACTAATTAATATTTTTACACGAAATATTAAACATTTGAAGTACTTATAAAAACAATTCAAATGCTGCAAACTGCGTAAAAATCGGATAATTACACAACTCTTTAGCCCTATATCAAAACATCTTTTATGAGACCCTGTAAACGAACGTTAAATGTTAAGATTTTTTATAATAGGAAGCTTACTTGGGTCGAGTGTAATAACATATCTTAATATCATGTGTATACGACCATTCCTAAAAGAGTTGGGTCATTTATTATTTTTTTGCTCTATGTTAAGTATAGGAATCAATAACTTTAAACTGATATAAATCAAAAACTAATTAATATTTTTACATGAAACTTACAAAGGTCCGAACTACTCATAAAAACGATTCAAATAACGTAAACCGCGTAAAAATCCGATAATTACACATTGCTGTAGCCCTGTCAACAGTTTTTGGTCTGTACAAGATTTAAAAAGTGCAAAAAACAGCACTTTTAAAATCGCATTTTCTGAAAACCTATTCGACAGATCTTGCTTTTCTTTTGCTCTTTTAGTCACGTGGCACGCCCCATTCCATAGAATCAAGAATTTTGTTTCTATCATAAATAGAACGCGAGATATAGATGTGTCAAAAACCCGTTTTGTACCGTCCCACAGAGGAGTATTTCTAAAAAAAGCTGGACAAAAGTCGAAAAATGAAGTTTGTTAAAAACCGCGATACTTTAATTGTTTGTATAGCTTAGTAGTGGGTGCTTCATGTAAACACTATCTTAGGAATGTTTGGTAACACTACCCGTCGCGTTATTAGTCTGAACACAGCTGTCGTGCATCGCAGATGTCTCTATTCACAGCGCTGTTGTGAGAAGCGCATACTTTAATTGCATTTATCGTTGTATACAGTAAAGATCTGAAAAAACTCTTTATGGACAAAGAAATGGAAGGTACGTAGCTTATATTACTGTATTTAGTTCTAGTTATAAATGAATATAATTATGAATAAAACTGCATTGTTTTATCTTTAAAAATAAGTGTGATTTTCACTAGTTCTTTAAAATTAATAGTGAGTTATAAATACGTTCCGCCCTTTTCCCGGCAAAACTTTTTGTTGGAATATAAAATTTAGACATTCCTTGATATATTCATAAAATAAAATCTTGCCCCAATTTGCCCCAATTTTTTTTCACTCTTTTATAAAAAAAAAAATGGTATCAGAAGATGACGATATTTTGAAAACGAAAAACTTCATTTTTCTTTTAGAAACTTCAATGACAGTGAAAGATGTTTCAAGAAAGTTGCTGTTCGACTTGATGCAAGATTGTTCTAATAAGAAAATAGATGAAAAATAATGTTTCATGGAAAGCAAGTTATAGAAATGACGAAATGCCCAATAGATGAACAAGAATCAATAAAACGTTCGTTAAGCCGTTTCAATTCGGATTTTATAGAAACATGGGAGACTGCCAAATAGGGAAAAAAGTTGCTTTCTTAAGGTAAATGAACATTGGATTAACATAAAATTGGCTGAAGAAGTTGGCGACCAATAAAAGATTTGGTGGCAAAACCCTCTACCTTCCAGTACAGGGTTCTGCAGGCCAATACGCATTCGTTTTGTTCATGAAAGGAACTATATTAATAATGAAGAAATTGAATACATTGAAAATCAAGTTCTTAAGAAAACTGATATACCTACTACTAATGGTAGTTTATATTATGTAAAACACACGCTGATACCTACTATGGTAGATGCGAAGGTTTGCAATGCTGCGACAAGTACTTCATCAACAATGAGATGCTACATATGTGGAGAAACTTCAAAAAAATTTAATACGTTGGAGAAGAAGAATCCTTAGAATCCTGATGCCTTAATATTCGGTTTATCAATTCTTCATGCACGGATTTGATTTTTTAAATCACTTTTGCATTTATCATATAAAATTCATCTTAAAATGTGGCAAGCAAAAATCAATTAAGACAAAAATGTTGTGGCAAAAAAAAAAAAAATAAATAAATAAAAAAAACGAATTCAAAATAGTTTCAAAGAAGAAATGGGTCTAGTAGATATTCCCAAGGCAGGTTTTGGCAAAACGCAAGAGGGAAATGTATCAAGAAGATTTTTTGTGGACCCTAATACTCCTTCCCGAGTCACTGGAATAAATTTTGACCTTATAAAAAGGTTCAAAGTAATTTTAGAGGCACTGTCAAGTGGATATAGAATTGATGTTAAGAAATTTGAAAATTACACTGAAGAAACTGCAAAGCTTTATGTCGAATTATATGGGTGGCACCCAATGTCACCAACAGTACATAAAGTTTTAGTACATGGGTCCACAGTAATTAAACATGCAATATTACCTATCAACCAACTTTCGGAGGAGGCTGCTGAAGCTAGAAACAAACATTTCCACCAATATAGGCAAAATTTTTCCTGAAGATTTTCTCGAGAGCGATATAATAAAGATGTTTTGAACAGACTTTTACTAAATTCGGATCCTTTTATAAGTAGTTCAAGACCAAAGACTAAGAAAAAAAAGCAAGCCATTTTCTAGAGAAACAATAGAACTATTACTCCCAGAAACACCATGCGGACAACATCCAAAAAAAGAGGAAGATGAGGATGGAGATGAAACAGATGAAGATGAATCTGATAAGTTAAAGAAAAAACTTTTTATAAATATGAAAAAAAAAAAAAAAAAAAAAAAAAAAAAAACTGAATATTTCATTAAATATCATAAACGTTTATTCTGAATTGTTTTAAATATATAGTTTACTTTTTAAAAAGCAAATATTTTTTTTGTAAATTCGTAAAAAAAAGTTGTATGTTTTGTTAAAAAATTATATATAATGGCTCTAAATAGCTTTTCACAACATTTCAATTTGATATAGCTCACAAAATATTTTTGTCCACATTTTTCATAAAATACTCCTATGTGCGTCCGCAAAATATAAACTAGGCAGAGTTAAAAAAAAAAAAAAAAAAAAAAAAAATTGTAAAATCCTTTGGCATCCATTGGCGGAAATTCCTTTCATTTACGGTTCAATGCATTGCTGTTTCTTATCCTTGGCGAGAAACTCTGTCGAGTTTCTATGATCTGCTTTAAAGTACTTAATTGTTTTAAACCTTTCTAGTGATAATATATAAATTCTACGAAGAAGAATGAAAGAATGGCATCTGCTCAACGGCCATTGTAATAATAATAATAATAAAAATTATTATTATTATAATGTATAATAAAAAAAATGGTAGAAACATGTTAAGCCCAGCAACAGCTTCATCAGTAGAGCTTGAATATTTTTTCTTTCACCTTTAAACTCACTTATACACTAAATAAAGAAATCAGTTAGGGATTTAACCCTTTGAAGGGCACCGGTATATTATATATACCACCTAATTTTAATCCCAAAATGCCACAATGACACCAGAATTTTATAATCAAATTTTAAATTTATAAGGTAAAGGAGGAAAAGCTTTTACTTATTTTAAAATGAATTCGTTCGTGAATCCTGGTGTCAATCAATCATTTCAATATTTTAGCTACAAGAGTACTTTGCCCCTGAAGGGGTTAAAAGGATGCAATCATTTTTTTTAAATTTTAAACACTGAATGCTAATAATCCCCACAGAGTTGTAACAATGCTGCTATTTAATATTTTGAGATTTTCAGATATAATTAGCTATTCTCATATTTACTCTGTAATTTGTATTTCATAATCCTTTCATCGTACACGTACATGTGTGTGAGTTTTGATTTAGGCGATTAACAGTACAAATACACATGCAAAACAAGTTGCAAATAATATTTGTTTGTTTTGTGATTTGTGTTACGAAATATTGAAATTATGTAGGATGAAACCCCTAGTAACTGTCACTTAAGGGATTCTTTGTTGTTCAAATCACTATTGCAAAAAGTTTAATATATTTCATACTTACGTTTGCTTTTGAAATGATAGTAGAGATACATTAAAAAAATTATTGTTGGCAAAGTTTTGAAAAATTATACTTTTTATTATTAAAAATTAATTTTATTCTTAAATATAGTCAAAAACTCCAGTAACTGACACCATTCCTATTTTGAAACACTGATAACTGACACGAAGTGAACCAGTGACTGACACTCAATTTAATAGATTAAAATGATTTTAAAAAACTTTATTCTTTATTATAAAAACAAAATATATTAGTATTTATTATGAAAGGGGATTTAGTAAGCTATACTGCATTATTAGTAATGAAGAGTATATAGGAGTAATATTTAATACGGCATTATTAGTAATACAGATATCCAATAACTGACATTTATGAACCAGTTACTGACAACTGGTGTCAGACACTGGTAAAAAACTTCAAATTTAATGGTGTTTACTACAAAATAAATTTAATTTATTATTATGCATTTTTAAACAGTTCAAATAATAGATTTCAACTTTTTTTAATATAACGAATAACTAACACCTCTGTCAGTGACGGGTGAAATGAAATTCAAGGAACTAATAACTGGTACCCCGCATTAAGCTAAGTGAAATAACTATAAACCCTACACTGTTAAAAATAAATCCGTCAATTCACGGTAAAACTACTGGCAGCAAAGTTGCCGGACTTTTTCCGTTCTGTTAGTACATTTTCCGTTTTGAAATATAAAGGAAGGGAAAACTCCATTTGAAGAATCGGTAAGTTTCCGTTATAAATAAACTCGGTTTTAAAAAAATGTCATCTCTATTTGTGCTGCCATCTATTAATTATTACGGGAGTATTTAATATTTGATATAATGGAAGAACATTTTCTGCCAGACCTGAGGATTGAACAGGGGACGTTAGTGGCTTGAGCCGAGTGCTTTACCGTAAGACCAGTGGGTCCTTGCTAGAGTAAGAGTTGGAATCGATTATACGGGATGTCTTCAAATCGCTGCTTGGGACTTAAACAATTTGGGGTTGAGAAAACTGGTAATTTTGAGGTTAATTGCGGGGATATTTCGTAATGAGATGATGGTTGAAAACTATAGTATTAATAGAGGATAAAAACATGAATTATATATATTCTTAATTTGATTGTTAGATGTAAAATATAAATATTATATTTTGAATTAAATTCGATAATTTTTTTTTTTTTTGCTTTTTTGCGAAAATCGATTTTTAATCAGCTATTATGTGTTTTTTAAATGTGTTCGTTTAGAATATATTTTTAGTGTGAGTGTTTTTTTATAACTTTAAAAAATAAATTACGAATAATTTTAAAGGAATGAGTTTAATTCAAAAGCATTGTTTTTGTTTGTTGCTTTTTTAAATAGAATCGATTTTTTTTCACTTAACTTAGCTATTATATATATATATATATATATATATAATATTAATTAATCTGTTTGTTTAGAAGATATTTTAAGCGCGAATACTTTTTTACAACTTTAAAAAATGAATTGCAAATAATATTAAAAAGAATGGAAAAATTAATTTTCGCTTTTTTAAATTCGAAAGCACTATTTTCTTGTTGTTGTTAAAACTTGAAATTTTAATTTATTGAATATTTTTAGTTTTTCTGTGCAGCAACATGTCAGTTTTTGAAACATTGAAAATAATCATGCAGCAGATAACGGAATATCACCGTTGGCTGCTTTTTTCTCCGTCCGTTCCGTTGTTTTCAGGAAATATGAGGAATTTTTCTGCTTTTAACTGAAAATGCTCTTTTGTCATGAAAAAGGACAAAATTCAGGAAAAAAATACCCTTGAATTTCAGATTATTTTTAACAGTATACTGTAAAAAAAAAAAAAAAAAAATCGTCAATTTACGGAAAAAAGACTGGCAGCAGAGTTCATGGAATGTTTCCATTTTTTGAGGAATGTTCCGTCTTTGTAGTCCATAAATGGCGCGATACAGACGCAAAGGCGTTGAAGCGTATGTGTGGCGTTCAAAAATACTGCAATCCCATTGGATTATAGATTTTTACATTAATAATTCCGTATTTGAAACTCTGTAATCTTAAAAGTCTAAAAAGTGTACAATTTAGGGATACAGTTTATGCACTTTTTATGCACAATTGAATTTGCAGTTTTTATGCATAAGTTGAGGTGCCAAATACGCTCGGATTTTGTGCACTTTTTTTGAAAACTTTTTCTAGCTGAGTAGCAATAGATATACGGGATAGATTCCATTTTTCTAACAAAACGGAAACTTTCTGATCAAAATTCACGGAAGACAACCTGTCAATAAACAAATTTTTTAACAGGATAAATCATGGCCATAATATATCACTTTGCAGAATTTTACAACAAAATACTTATGAGTTAGATTTGTGCTCAAGTGTCAGTTACTGGGTAGGTGTCAATAACTGGGGATTTTACCCTACTTGCAGCTTGTATTAATTTTGTAATTACTTTGTTCCCTGTAATCCATTTTTAAAGGGCGCAGCACCTTACCCGTTATTAAATTACCAAAATGCATTCTGTTTAAAAGTATAGTGAAGTTCAACTTTAGTTACCCAGCGTTTTCTTTTAAAAAACTCCTCCAAACCGCAGTATTTTTAAACACGTATGCCCAAAACCTTGCGAAAATACTCAACTTTATTTATTTACAAACAAGAAAGTAAAATCATGTAACAATCATAGATTATGAAACATTTTCCAACAACATATGGTTCCATCGCAACGTATCGTTGAAAACCAAGGAAATCAGGTTTGCAACGATACGATATCATACAACATACCCAATACATGGTTTAATATTCTGAATATTAGAAGAAAAACGCACAGTAAAACTCCTCTTTTTCGCTTAGGTTTCAAGGTTGTTTACATTTTCAATAAAGGTTTGCATGGTAACCAAATGGACTTTTCCACCTCAAAACGAAAGGAAGGTTCAGATACGTAGGATGGCAGTAGAAAGAAATTTCTCTCCCTGACGATGGTTGCGGTTGCCAACCGAAAGCGCTTTGAGGATTTTTTAAAACATTTTTAAACATCTTTTAACATATTTTTTTTAAATCTCACAATTTAAGTAACATTGAGATGTATTGAATCTCATATTAACATTTTATGAATGAGTAAGATGAACATGTGCATTTCACCCAATTTTTTTAATTTATACCTGATTAAAAAATCATTTAAACTTGTGAAAAATTTTATTACCGCTTTTTTATTTAGTTAAGTGCATTTTATGTAGATATCATTTTTAGAAATAAATAATATATTATTCTAATAAAAAACATTTTATGAATTGAACTGGTATCTTTTCTATTTTATAATATTATTTAGATATAAATTTAAAGACATTGTTCCGATTTTTCGTTATTTTTTAGTGTACATTTAAATTGAGTATTAATTCATAATGAATATATTTTTTAATTTTTTGTAACAATACTTTTTTAACAATCAGAAGGTATTATTTGTTTGTTGTTATTACTTTTTTTTTTTCGTGCATCATTTCAAGAATCAGGTTGGCTTTATCATAAATATGCGTTTTTTAGGCAATTGAAAAATTATTCAATTTGTGGAGATTAAAGGAACAAACATAATACCATAAGTCTCAAAACAAGATTAAAGGAAATTAAAAATAGAGTGTTGGTTTTAGATATCTCAATTTAGCAGACATAAAATAAAATTTTAATTGTTAAAATTTCGCAGAAAGTCCTCAAAAGTCGTTATATTTAGTAGAAAATTCGAAAATTAAATACGCAGTTAAATTAATTTGTTGCTATCAACAGTCAAAAAAGATGTTTAAGTTTTAATATGCAGATAAGACATTAAGGAAAAAAAAACATACATGACAAAAAATAATAAAGAACGTTTTACAAATAAAAAACGATACTTTTCTTTTTTCATTTTTTTATTTTTATTTTCATTAATTAGAATATAAACCACAGTCACAGTTAATTTTTTTGGCATACTGTACATTAAATTAGCGAATTTAAAAACTGTATTTATCATAAATGTTGGTAATTAGATCTTTCAATCGAATAATTTACATGTACTTAATTAGTCAACATATTTTTAAAATTTTAAATAAATACCTTAGTTAGCAAAACAACTTAATTAACAAAGACACATGATAACACATATTAAATAAAAAAATTGTAATATTGCAATAAACGGATATTTAAAGAGAAACAACTTTTAAAAATGTGTATCTAGATTTTAATTGCATATTATGGCTAATCAGTGTAAATAATAACACAATTAGTATAATATTCTTAAAAAACAAATTTCATTTTTTTTAAATCAACTTTTTGATTTATAAAGAGAGAAAACATTTTATTGCAAAATACAAAAAAATTGTACGTTAATTAGCGTCCAAGTATCACATAAAAATTCAAACATACATTACAAAAATTATTTTCATCATAAAATGTTCAGACTTTTTGTGGAAAGTTTCACCTGTTTTCAAACTTGAAGTTCGATACGCAGTTTTAGATGAATGAAAATAATCTACATCTCTAAATTGTATACGTGAAACAAAAAATTCTAATTATTTATAACCAAATTCCAGATTGTAATAAGAGACAAACTGGTTTATATAATTAGCTACATTTTTTGCATCTAGATGATTTTTTTTTTAGTTTATCGTTTAATTTTTTAGTATTAGTAGTAGTTATAAATACAAAATCTTTATTTTTTAAATTACTAGGGGGCTCTGCCCCCTGCTCGCTACGCTCACCAACCCCCGTTCTGATTTCACAGCCTCTTAAAACCTGGTAATGTATCCTGTTTTAAAAAGATGATGCTGATGATATCCCGAACGGCGACTATCTTCTGTAATCAGGTTATAATTCTTTTTCATTTAACTGGTTATAATGCTTTTTCATTTAATTCATCTTTTTTATTTTTAATATTCATGTGTAAACACAATTTTTATGACGCAATTTTCTTTATTTTTTGCTTTCAACACGTGATCATTTAATTATTATTTTAAACTTTCATTATTGTTTTTAATAGTCTCGCTCAAATACATTTTTTATTTGCGATAAAACATAATCCTTTGCGCTTATTTAGAAATTGGCAACAATATACAAAATTGACTTTTTCAATAAAAGATTTTTTACTTGATTTTTTGAGTTTTTATTGTCCGACGGGGATAATTTTTTGAATTTCTGAAAGCTTGTTATATTTCGCGTCTGGTGGTATAATTTTCGAATCCGTAGGATGGCTAGAAAAAAAGTAATAGCTCCTCAAAAAAGTCCCTAGTAAAAAAGCGATGAGACTAACCCGGAATACTTTTTTTTAATATAGAAGGATTTTCTTCTTTGCTATTTATTTTTAAGTCTTCAAATGTATCATTTTACCCCACCAACATTTACAACATAACTCTATATGTATGTGCACTGTTACTTTTTTACCATTTGTTTTTAATTTCTAATTAGCTGTCGTCTGTTTGTGGTTATTTGTTTTTAAATATCAAATTTTAAAAACTAGTCCAAAGTTTTATAAAAATAGTTACTTCAAAAGTCGCTATCGAGTAATCTAATTAATATTTTTCTTAGTCATATTTGTGTAAGTTACCAATTAAAAAAAAATTATATGGAGATTATGTGTAACGGTGATCGCCTCTCTGTCGTTTTGCCCAGTCATTCTTTTTCTAGCACGCTGCTCTTTGTCGCACTGAAGAACAATCTCGCTTGTTGATACGAAACAGCTGTTTGCTACTTTTTTGTGCTATATTTGTGCATTTTTGGTTGGTTTTCTGCCTTTTAAAATTGTTAATCATGTCTGCATATTTCCTATTTTTACGTATGAAAATGAGTCCGTGAATGCTCCTGAAAAGTTTGCGTTATTTAGTGCAGGAGAATATTTTGTTAAAAACCGCCTGAGGAATATTCTCGAGTAATAATAACAATAATAATACTAATAACGCTTATTAACACGATTTTTTGGCACAATTATAGTGTCATTTTATACAGAAAAATAAGGAATTTAGATTAATTACTATTCGAATAATTTGGAATCGATCGAGATTTCTGAGACCGCAACTTTTTAAAATAATGCGCATAAGATTTGAATACAGAAATAATAAAGCCTATAAAATATTATTTTAGTACGGCGCTAAATAAACCACTGCATTTTAAACTGTACTTTTATTTATTATAATATTAAAAGTAATAATAAAAAGATTCTTACTGAAATGAATATATTATAATGTCAAAAGCGGGAAAAAAATCTTCGATTTTCGATTTTCTATTTTCGAGGACGAGGATTGAATAGTTGCATATACTGAAAACATATATATATATATATATATATATTACAAAATTTAAATTTTTTCCGCAATTATTCTATAAAATTTGTCCATTCAATAATATTCGGTATATAACCCAGCTTATTAAAATAATTCTCATTCTTAAAATAGCCTTTTACTATCCATATGTAAAGCCAATTATTCCTAATCCACTTAATAATATTTATTCGAATGTAGTTATTCAAAAAATGGCGATAGCTTTTTTAATTTATTCTTTAAATAGAACATCTTTATTTTAATCCATTATTAAAATTCATTAGTATTATTCCCGTGTGGTCAAATTGCTATAACTTGTTTATTTAAATGCTAAAATATCGTATCTCTTAAAATATTCCGCTCAAAAAACCTTATTTCATAAAGTTATCCTATTATTAAATATCAAATATCTATTAAAATATTTCCGAAAAACTTTAATTCTTTCTTTTTTTTTTCCCTTTTATAAAGATTCATTTTCTTTTCTTCTTATTATTTTTATTACGTATTAAATTCGAAGTTTAGCTACAGCCTCAAAAACAGATAAGCTGGTTTGTTGATATGACAGGCATCTGGTACGAGATTATGGAATATTCTGGATGGGCGTAGAAAGTTTTTACATTTTACAACAAAATAAATCCACCGGAAATATTGATAAAGTTCCAAAAGAGACCTTTTGATTCGATAGAAGTGGGTCACGTGACGTATTCTGTATTATTACGCAAGCTAGTTTAAAAACACGATCATCCTGATTCGGAGAGGATTTTTTCGACGCTGGTGTTTGCTAAAAGAATCGGGACGGATTCTAGAAAATAATGGAACGTTGTATTTTTTTTCGTTTAGCGTTGGCTAATGAGCATTTTCCCTGAAGAGATGTCTTAAACTGGAAATAAAAGGTTCTTCGACAAAAATATGGACTGACATTTCTTGTTGTTGATGATACCACCCGGCCGCCTGATGCGAACTAAAAGGGAAACCAATAACATAGATAACCCTATTTATCACGAGCACGACTGCCTTCTTCCCGGATTTGAACTTGGAAACACGACATATATATATATATATATATATATATATATATATATATATATATATTGTCTGTTTTATTATTATTATTATTATAATTTAATAATAATAGCAGTACTAGAAGTAGAAATAATTTTGTGTTATTTCTACATAAACTCAATATACTTGAATCCAGGAGTCGGAAGTCGCGCAATACAAGTAGCAAAACTACATTACTCCCTACATTTTACAGGAGTTTGTGGTGTAGCGCGCTACATTTAGAACAATGTAGTATACCGAGTAGCACGATACAAAAGAGTCAGTAGTTTGTAGCGAAAACCGACACCGTTTTTAACACTACTTTAGGGGAGGGGTGCTATCCTAGAAATCATGTGGCCGTAACTTGGCATCTTTTGTGAAAACGTTTTCCTGATCAACACTTTGCGAATATCAGCGGCAAATCTCAGATAATGCGGCGTGCTCAGCAATAACGCATCACCATGGAGTCAACGTTCTTTTCCATCAGAGTTGGTGCTAAAATTAAGTACTAATCCACCAAAAGAAGTAATTTTCTTGCTCTCAACACTTATATATTTACTCGTTTTCAGATTTTCATGTTTTAATGTCTGGTTTCTTATTATTTGGAATTGCTTTATTTATAGATTTATTTATTGTTTGGATTTGGAGTTATTTTTCTGTAATTTTCTAGATTATAAAATTAGACAACTTAATATAATTAACTCTCAAAAGAACTCAATTCAATATTAAGAGTGTATTGGAGAGTTAAGAGCACATACATCTATTGGTAAATACAGTAAAACCTCAACAGTGGACACTCCAGAGCAACAGACATGTTTTTCGTTCCCAAAGACCTTTATATTTGTAAATTTTTACCTCTAAATAGCGGGAAAATGTCGCGCTCCCGAGGTGTCCAGTAGAATGAAAATTAGCATGTTATTAATACTTTGCCGTCCGGCGACAACACAGTGATGTCGTCGTAACATAACTTAATTTTGATCCTTAAATGCTACATTGGCACCAGAATTTTGGAATGAAAAATTCTCTTTTACCAAGTACACGAAGAAAAGATTTTACTTATTTTCGAATAAATTTGTTTCTAAATTCTGGTGTCAATCAATCATTTCAATTTTACGAATAGAAGTAATTTTACGGGACATGCGGACGGCAAAGTTTTAATAACGTATTTGATGGTATAAGAAGTTATCATAAAACATGTGAACACATATAAACATGTCTAACTAACAAAAAAAGAAAATTGATAAAACATATTCTATATTTAACATAATACTTTCATTAAAAAAAATGCGACTTATTTAGAGAAATTAATAACATAACAAGATGATCTTTTTTTTTTCCCAATGGGTGGATTTTCCTTTCACAATTTAAAACAGAATACGCAGGTTATGAAGTTGAATAAGCGGCTATTTAAAAATTGGGTGCCTGTTACAGAATTGCAATAATACCATTCGATCTTTTCTGTTACTTGCTGACCTTAAATGGTCAAAAATGATGCCTTACATTTATAACTGAAAAAGCAAAATCACAAAATATATTTAAATATGAAAAAAAGTCTTTACCAACCTCAGATACTGATATTTATATAAAAAGTTAAATATTTTTATATTAACTTGAAGATGAATTTGTTTATAATTGGGAAGTAATGCTTAGGCTAAGAAGAAAATATTAAAATGGTCAGTGAATAAATTTTTACTGCAAAAAGTTATTGCTGTCATAGTAAACAAAATGCATTGTTGGTTTATATAAATAAAATCGCACAACATATTGAGTATTTGTTTTTAAAAAAAGTAGAAAAAGTTCTTTTTTTTAATTGAAATTATATTGAATAAGCATCTGTTTAATTTTAATTGTAATATGTAACAAGATATATTTAAAAACATTTTAACACAATTGAATTCCAATACATTGAACCGAAGAGGTAAATAGGGGGGAAATCTGGTTTGCTTGAGACATCAAAGTTCCATTAAAAAAATGCCTAAGAAATATAATTTTATTAATTCTTCATTTAGTTATATAAAAGTAATATGTATTACAACAGGTGGTCACAAAAAGGCCCTTTATTAAGTCTGAGATCTATTTAAATATTTTAGTTTATGACAACGTTTTGTAAAGCTACTTCGTATCTCAAGATCTATACACTGAGAAAAATGACACTTTCAAATCTGAGTAAATGGATGTTTTCATTTTGTTATGAAACTTTTTGTTTCAAATAGATAACCCGCTGCTTTCAATTCTGAAATACCAGAAATACTCAGAATATTAAAACATGGGTATACTCAAAACTGAGCACATAGAGGTCAGTTCATACTCATTTTTGATACATGGACATACTCAAAAAGGATTAGAATCAGTTCAAACACATTTTTGAAACATGGACATACGCGAATATGAGCCCATGATGTTTTATTCTTAAGTGTGTGCATGGTTTTAGAAATGAGTATGTACATGTTTAAAACTTGAATAAATTTGTTTTGGAGACATTTTGACTATGCGACATACTCAGATTTGAGTATTTTTTGCTCAGTTTTCAAAATGTCCTTTTTATAGTGTATTATCAATAGAATATAATAAGCTGATGAAAAGTACTTTTCTGCTTTTTTTACTGTCGTTTCTTTTGAAGACCTGTCAGCTTCGAAAGAGAAGTGTCGAGTGACAATACACAGTAATTTGTCAAAAGAAGGGGTAAAGACTCAACTGCTAAAATCAAATGTCAAATCATTGCAAAAATTATATATGAAAGGTTTTGTTTGCAAATTTTCAATTTAATGATAAAATATCATAATTGCTTATTTAGAGCATTGACATAAAAATTAGATATCCCAGTTAGCAAGTATTTCATGAAAAATGTACTGAATAGCTATGGGAAAATAAATTATATCAATAAAACTGCATTGGATATTTATTTGTTATTGTAAATCAAAAGATTCTTGATAAATATCTCAAGGTATCAAGATTTCAGTGAGTAGAACAGTTTTTTTTTTTAACATAAGACATAGCTGTTACTAAGGATAGTTAAATTATAAATGAATTAAATTATCTACAGGACTGACTGTAAATATTTACTTTAAGTCATTTTCAGATGAAATGTTATTACTTATATAGTATCCTACAATGTTCATTTTTATCAATAAATGTACATGTATATGTAATAGAAAATAACCAGTGCATGAAAGAATTTCAACATCAAAATGAATGAAAATTCTAAGCGTCAAAATAGAAATTTTTTCCTATAAACCAGTATAAAACTATATTTTATGTCGGACTAAAGCATATTTGCATATATTTTAAACCATTAGATCGACGAATATAACTGACATTTTTAGCCCTTCATATAATATTCAACACAATTAATATAAAAATAACATATTAACATTCCTCATTTTAGATGTGGATGTGTGTCCTCATACAAACATAACACTTTCAAAAATTCATCAAGTATTACATTCAACCACTTAACACTGACTATATAAAATGATTTTAAGCGAACATAATAGAAAATACCCCGAGTTTACAGGTGTGCATGTAAAGCCACTACATACAATGTATAAATTAAACAGCCTTTTCTTGTATCAAGAACCTATATATGATGATGTCAAATAAATGAAGCGTGCGTTAATTTTCAACGAACAAGGATGGTTCTCGTTTGAAGAGATGTTACCTCGCAGTGATTAAATTACTCAATTAATTAAAGTTAAAACAACGCCGATGAAAACCTTAATTTCATTACCTTTGTTCTGTATCTTTGTTCTTTGTTAATTTATCTTTTGTTTATATCCTTTATTGGATTTACAAATTAATCTCAATGAAACAATTTCTACTACTAGAAAGTGACGATTTGTGATAATTTAAATATATTAGTTAATTTAGTTTTTGTAATGATTTAATTTAATACATTCATAGAAAATTTCTAATGGAAGGTACTTCAATTGTTTTAAATTTAATTCTAGATACTCAAAAAATTACTTTATCTCGTCATACAATTATGCAATTTGATTTTCATATTTTTTTATACTTTAACAATACTTTAATATTTGTTAAATAAATTTACTCTTACGTATTTTGCCAAATAATAGTATATGTATTTAGGTTAAAAATTAGTAAATAATTTGCTGTGCACTAACCAATATCGCTAACTATTTAATTTGTTTTTAATTTAAAAGTTTACCACAATACAAACGAGCATAATTAGTGTTACCATTTACAAAGCGTACGTTCTGTTATGAACAATATATTGCTTAATAATTCTAAGAACTACCTATTTTTACAGACATTATTTTATTTTTTCAACATATAGATAGGCATTGTACATGTTTTGAAAGTCTTAAAAACATCTCTAAAATCACATAAAACTAGTCATATGTTAAAAGTTTCACAAAAGTAAAATATTTTCACCTGTCGTCCCAGGCATCCTCAATACTGATGTTATGCTTTTCTGCTCTGTCAATCGATTTGTTTGAAACTTCAATTCTGTCTTTTCGCAACAACATCTGGCGCCATCTGGTATCAATTTTGGCGTGAACCATATCATTGTAAGTTTCTGAACTTGATGTATATATTTTTATGGCTTCCCTCTGTAGAAATTTGAAATATAATTTGAATATTTCGCACATCACAATGTAATATATTTATAAAACATGCAAATTACTCTGTTATTTCGAAATAAGCTCTTCAACATTAGAGTACTATATCATAATTTTGAAAATGAAGCTTTTATGTTTAAAATTTAATTTAGTGTTCATCGTAATGACCTTACAATTCAATCTTATTATGATTTTCTGCCAAGATTATTTTTCTAAATATTCATTGTCAGTTCCTGATACTTGTGTATCAATTACATTAATTTAGTATTGACAGTTTTCTTAGTAGAATAATAAATTTTCTATTTGAGTTTTAACGGAAAGTAATTAATTGCTAATATATGCCCCACTGATTAGATAGTCCTGTTGAGTTCAATAAATCAAATTAAAATAATAATATAAATATTGTTTGTATATCTTTACATTTACGTTATTTTTTCTTTGCAATAACTAAATATTGGATTTTTATACATTTTATTGGTACTGTGTATATACGATATAAATGGTATCTATAATAAGAATAAGGTAACAAGTAAAACCAAGCGATTTTTTTAGTGCTGTAAAATTATGGCCTTTAATTAACAATTTTTTTAATCAACAATTTAACAATTTTTCAAATATCTACATAATATGTAATTTTAATTGCTTTTTCTCTGCTTAAAATGACGTTTAAATTGTGTTTCTATCTTAATTAGAACAGGATATATAATTTTTTTTCTTTTAAAAATCTAGCTTTAGTGGTTATGGTGGAAACGTTTTTACATTTTTCTGCATAACGGGTGTTTTTACGTTTTCTCGTTTTTAAATTGTTATAAGTCAAGAACTGTTCAAGATAAATAGTTCAAACTCGGAATATGTCTTTTTCAGTTCTTTTACTTTAATTTCGATTCTGCAAGTTTGAAAAAAAAAATCTTTTGAAAATGGGTTTAAAAAAATAAGTTACAGCATTCTTTTTTAACTTTCACTTAATTTTTTTTAATTAATATTTTAAAAAATGCTGAATCATAATCAAAGCTTGTATCGTTCTTTTTAATTAAACGAAAAAATTATGAAATTTGACGAATAATATTTCGATTTATAACAAATTCAATTTTCCCCACTTTTTTTTTAAATTTTTAAATTAATTAAAAAAAAACTCGGTAAGTAGTTTTATGACTTGATTAATTTACAAATTATATGGTTAACCATCGCAAAAACTCAAAATTCTAATTCAACAAATAAAAATGTTTTTAAAATGTGTCCCGGACACTCTTAAAGCTTTTTACGTTCAACACTGAAATAAGTATAACCTTTTTTTGCATAACACAATTTAATGAACAGTAAGATTATTTTCAAATTTGTGGAATTCAAAATGTTATTATAATTGCAATCTTTTATAACGAGAATAAAATGCTTTATAAAAGTAATCGTTTCTTAAGGCGATACATAGATAGTTTTAACAATTCTAAAAGAAAATGTGTTTGGATATATTTTAAAGATAAATCTGTAATGTATAGCCTATATGTTTGTGTTTACATTTCATTCTAATTCAATAAATAAAAATGTTTTTAAAATGTGTCCCGGACCCTCTTAAAGCTTTTTGCGTTCAAAACTGAAATACGTATAACATTTTTCTGCATAACATGATTTAATGAACAGTAAGATTATTTTCAAATTTTTTGAATTCAAAATTTTATTATAATAGCAATCTTTTATAACAATGACAATACAATGCTTTATAAAATTACTCTTTCCTTAAGGGGATGCATAGATTTTTTTAATAAATCTAAGATATCGAAGAAAATAATCGAAGAAAATATGTTTGGATATATTTTAAAGATGGATCTGTAATGTATAGCCATGGTGTTTGTATTTTCATTTTATTTATTCAAAATTTACATGAATAATAAAAAGTTGTATAAAATTCAAATCTTCAACTTTTTCTTTCGCATTTTCTTTCGTATATAGAAGAGTAAAAAAAATATATTGTTCCGACAGGAAAAATTCTTTTCCATGTAAATGTGCATTCTTTTAAATTTAAACAAAACGTCTTTTCTTTTAGAATAGAGACATAGCGATATTTCTTTTTCTTTTTTCGTTTAAAATTTGTGTTACTGCAAGGAAAAGACTCGAATGCGCATTGTATCCGTCATTTTGAGAAGTGGTTGTCAACGTTGTTACAAAAATGTTTTTCTCTTTTCCTCCTTTAAAAATGCTTTTTGATTTTCGAAGCCCTGAATTTATAAAATAATTATTTGGATTTTATGTTCGAAAATAAAGTTGAAGCTAATCGTTAATAAGGATAAAATAGTGTAATATTAATTATGGAATCCTTTTATATTTCTATATATGTAAAATTCAGAAAATTCATTTAAAAATTTTAATGAATACATTTTCCATTCCCATTGTTAAACAAATTAATATATTTTAAATGCCAAAGTGAACAATGAATGAAACACTATTATTATTTTTCTCTTTCAAAATGTGTAATACATAAGCTTAATTTTTAAGCATTTAAAATTTTTCGTAGTATTATATCGATATGTCATTTCAATAAGATAAAAAATCAATTACTTGCGGAAATTCAATAAAATAATATGAAATATTACTAAAAACATTCATTACTATCTAATACTTTGAACAAAAAACGAATGGTGAGATCAACCTGGAAATTACATTTAAACAGAGAAGATGGCTATTTACATGCAAAATACTGCTCAAAATCGTATATATTAAAACGAAAAGGGATTTTGTTAAGATTAACATTCACAAGAAAATTACCCATTTGCGCATGCGTAAAAATAAATCTAAAAGCTATCCAGTTTTTAGTGTACGTTCGAACGAGGAAAGGGTGGACGAGTGTTTATAAGCGGGATGTTTCTCTGTTCCTATCGTCTGTTTGATACCTATTCCTGACAGCATGATTGTTCTTATTTTATTGGCAGTAATTCATTTTAATAATGTCATATTTAATTCACAAGGAAAAGTCATATAATTTGTAATTATTTTATTCGAATGTTTTATAATTAAATAAAATTTAAAACCCTAGAATATTTTGTTTTAATTACTAAATTTATATTAAAAGTATTTAAATTAAAAAATTGTGCATGTAGTTAAAAATTAAATAAACTTAACTGTGACAAGTCTACAATTTTTGTTATATTTGGTATGACCATTATCAAGATGTTATATATATATTTAAATATAGCATATATATAGTGTTTATGAATTCGGTTTGTCTGTCCGTCTGTTTGTTTCACTTGCCGTGCTCTAACTATTGTAAATATACTCAGATTGTCACGGAAGTTTTATAAAATGTTGAATTTTACTGTACAATGTTCGGTATTGAAAATGAAGTGTATAGCACTAATAGTTCATTTACAGTGACATACAATAAAATTTCGTTATATTATGGTCTATGGAGTAAAATCGTTTGCGGCGCATTTTTGTAATGTTACGATTTTTCAAACATAATGAAATTAATGTGCATTACTGAGGGGGACTACAACATACTTTTACCGGAGTATACAATCAGTAGCATTTATAGTTCAATTACAGGGTCCTACAAAATAATTCCTTTAGATTATGATGTATGGGGAAAAATCGCTTGCTGTGAATTTTGAACATGTTACGAAACTTGAAATAAAATAAAATTTAAAAGGATCACTAAACTAATAACTATCGTAAATATACTCGTATTGTCATGGGATTTTTATAAAATATTAAATTTTACTAAACAATGTTCGGTTTTGAAAATGAAGTGTATAGCATTAATAGTTCAGTTACAGGGACATACAATATAATTCCATTATATTACGGTATATGAGGTAAAATCGTTTGCGAACCACTTTGTTAATGTTTCGATTTTTCAAACATAATAAAATTAATGTGCATTACTGAGGTGGACCACAGCATACTTTTACAGGAGTAGACAATCAGTAGCATTTATAGTTCAATTACAGAGACGTACAAAATTATTCCTTTACATTATGATGTATGGGGAAACATCGCTTGCGGTGCATTTTGAACAGGATATGATACTTGAAATATAATGAAATTCAAAAGGATTACTAAGGATATTTTAAGGTTCAATATAACTTATTTTCTATTTATTATGGAGTGCGTAGGATTTATCGTTCATGTATACAGATGTGCAAGATAAATCGATTAAAAGACTGACAATGATCGGTAATTGCTAGAAGGGTTTTTTTCTCGCTGTTATATGCAATTTTATGTAACTTTTAGTGTACTACGTGTCGTTTACAAATTCTGTATATCCTATACAGGGCTGCACGAAATAATTCTAATATGGGCAATAATTATAGAAAATGGATTTTTTCTGAGTTATGTATCTTTTGAATTGCTTATTTATATATCTCAGTTCATCGTATGACAAAAATCAAAATTTTTAATAATATTCTGTTAGTGTTGGAAAGCGCTCCATAGTCTATGCTGTATGCATGATTTTTCGTTCGTGCATTGATTATGTAATCACTATTTTTGTCATCCAGCGAAACGTAAAAATGTCAGTAGAGCAAACAAACTGGATTTTGAAATAGGTTTGACCGAAAATAAAAATCTCTTTCTTTACGATTTTCCATCAAGCAGTGGATTTATTGGAATAAAACTCACATTCAAGGATTTTCACAATTTTCTTTTCGGTTTAGTGTAATCTTCTCAGATAATATGTAGCAATTTAAAGTTTAAAATATTGTTTATCTTCTTTTAGTTTGCCTCGTATTTTGTCTATCTCTAGGACTGGAATCTACACTCTGTAAACTGAAATATCTGAAAAACCGGCACTTCAGAGTCTGAAAGGTATGGTTAAAAAATTAGACACTTTAAAGCGTCTTATTGTCTTGTACACTTGTTTGCGTCTGAATTTCAGACATTTGAAAAGTCTGAATCCAGGTCATTATTGTCCTCCATTTGACATTGCATATGTGCCAGGTATTATGGGATTTGAATACCATCTTCTGAATATATTCGCGTTTTGAAATCGCCATGTGACCATCGCATTTATGTGCCATGTGCATGTGTTTGTCAAGATAGTCTGCACATTTAATATCTGAAAATGTTGTAATAGTTTATTTTACTTTAAGAAGTGACTCTAATTATAGTAAATTTTTATTAGAGATTCTGTTTAAAATTTTATTTACGAATACATTCGTTACAGTAAAACATAATTGGATTAGCGAATGTATTCGCGTTTTGAAATCGTCACGTGGCCGTCGCATTTATATGCCATGTGCATGTATTTGTCAAAAAAGTCTGCACATTTAATATCTGAATATGTTGTAATAGTTTATTTTACTTTAAGAAGTGACTCTAATTATAGTCAATTTTTATTAGAGATTCTGTTTAACATTTTATTCGTGAATACATTCGTTACAGTAAAACATAGTTTGATAAATATTCAAAATGGAAGGTGTTACACATATTTATTCAAAACAGTACTCTGGTAAAAGCTGAAATTTGCCGATGAAAGTTTATATTGAACGACCTTTCTGCTAATAAAGTAGCCTGCATATAAATTCTTCTTAACTGTATTTTCTTTGTATACAATTTTAAACCAGTCAGTTTATTTTATGTTATCTTATATTTCGTATATTTTTGATTAATTTTATCGATATTTTCAATTTGAATATGCGAAATAAACAACAAAATATAGCTATCTAGAAATCGCTTTTTGAAATTCAGACTCTTTTAGAAATAAATAAAGATATCGATGGCAATTAGTTTATCTGTTTTGTTAGAATGTTAGTTTTATTAAGTGCTTTATGTTACGGTTTCAAACAGATACCTAATTTAAACTAGAAGGATTTGAGTGTTTTATGTAAAAATGAACTCGCATGGGAATAATTGCATTTAATTCTGTAAAAGGAAATAAAAATCTCCTTGTTTAAATAAATTTATTTTGCAGATCGAATTTCTGTATATTTTAAAAGATTTCTACGTGTTTTAGCTAATTCATTGGTATATTCATTTTTTATTAGTTTTATACAAAAGTAAAACTTAAAAATCACTTAAAGTAGTTTGTTAATAATATTATTACTTAATACGTACATGGATTTTAGATCATAAAGTGAGAGAAATTACTTTTATTAACCACGAAGATATTGGCTTATTATAAGAGAGAGATATCAGATTTTTTATCATAATTGCTTAACTTTTAAACTATAATTTTATAAATGAATGGTGCAGATACAAAAGTCACATTATCTATTTTTTTTAAGGTATTGAGTTATTCATATCATCGCGTTCGTCTTTTTAAAGCGAATCGGACATTAACAGTGATTTGGACCATACAAAACATATTAAGGTTGAAAAAAAATGCTGAAAATCTCGTTTTGACGCATAATTCACATTATCCAACAACTGTTTTGTAGCAAAAATTACACTCTCCAATTCAACCAATCAGGGAGGCACAGAAATAAGAAGTAGTGTAAAATGTTGCACTAGTTTAATGGCAGTGAAGAAGTTGAGCCATGTCTAATAGTAAAATTTTTGCACAAATTATTTTTATTTTTTTTTTGTTGTTGTTTTTTACCCTCCAAAATAACATAATGAAAACTAATGTTCAGATTTTTTAAAATATTTTTTTTGTTCTTGTTGTTTTAAATTCATAACTAACATTACCCATAAAAGTTTGCTGCAAAGCTCACATTTTCCATATTCAAATTTAAATTCCAGCTTTAGCACAATTATTACAGGTTTAGGACTATGTGTTATAGTTGTTATGGCAACAAATATATCACGCAAAACAATTGTGCCAATATATCATGTTTATTAATAATATTCAGTTTTTTGAATTTTTCTAAAAACTAGTTTATGTGGAAAGTGTGAATTTTGCATCTACAACCTTCAAATGTCTTTTACATTTAAAAACATAGCAAAAATACATGAGTTATTTCTATTTGTACTATTTTTCTTTTTGCAAAATTATAATTTTTTTTATTAAAATTTACTTTTTTTCTTGTGTTTTTATTTAAAAAGTAATAATAATAATAAAAAGAAAAAAAAAAGAAATTTATGACATACGCATAACTTGACATTTTTAAATTCCGATTTAACTAATTGCCATCTTTTGGGGATTGAAAATGCCAAACTTTAAAATATACTACAATCTACACATGCTTCGTCAACTGCTGCCATAGCAATGATTGATTTTGTAACGAGCATGCCACTATAAATATTTTTCCAAAATTACGTAAACTTTGAAGTGTGTATGACTTTTCGCGTAATAAATAAATTGCATTAGAAGTACATCTAGTAGCTCTAATACTAGAATTCTAAAACATTCAGTTTTTCTTTACTTTTTTCTAAAGTAAAAATTAAAGTTTATTTAGAGTAGTTTGGGATTAATACAGGGTTTGCAAAAGTCCTTGACACATTTTAAAATTCAGTAAAAGTTCAAGCAACTAACGTACGAGAGAGCGTTTTGGACGAAAATGTTTCTTATGATATGAAATTTTGTTTAAACAAATAAAACAAATAGTTTCAAAAATTTATCATAGATGCTACTTTTGGAAAGTTATCGAACCGGAAGAATGCATTTATACATAACAATGGCGAAAGAAGCACAATTCGTATGCACAGTTTTTGTCCAAACTATGGCAACCCACATTCCAGACGTTAACAATACTCTTCTATCCATCCTCACTCGTTCAACCGAACTCAAGAGGGCGAGTATTGTTAACTCCTGGAATGTTCTTTTATTGAATTTTAAAATGAGTCAAGGACTTTTGAGATACCCTGTATTTCTATATAGATTATACATTGGTTTTAGAATGTAAAGTGGGAGAAATTACTTTTATTAATTTACGAAGATATTTAACATACATTTTAACCTTCAAAATAAAATTGTATAAATGTCTTTTACATTTCATAATATATTAAAAATATATTAAAATACATGAGTTATTTTTATTTGACTAATTTTAAAAAATCTTTATTTTTTTAATTAAAATTCATATTTTTTGTCTATCATTTTTATTTAAAAGAAAAACTAAATTTATGATATACGCATTACTTGACATTTTCAAAGTCAAGATTACCGAGTTTCCTTCTTTGGGTGACTGGAAATGCCAAACTGTATAATGGACTACAGATTACACATGGCTGGTCAACCATTGAAAAAATTGATTTTGAAAAGGCCTGAAAGAGCATACCCCCTTTAAATAGTTTTCAATATTACATAAAATTTTGTAATATGTAAGGTAAAGCTAGGAGAGTCTGCGCACAATTCAAAAGAATAACAATAAAAAATCTAAATATTAATTTTTTGCTAAACTGTCCATGAATAATTTTTACTTCATTTGTTTTTTATGCATTCCCAATGCTATTTTGTTGTTATGTTGTAATTTAATAGAACAGTTGGAATAAAACCAAGAAAGTTATTTTGCGCAATCTGTCCTTATAGGGTTTGTGTGATTGCGCACATGGGTAGGAGAGATTGTTACTAAAAATAACTACAATTAAATTATTAACAATAACAATTACACTAAAATGACATTGTTGTAAGGTTTTTGTGAACAAATATTACTGTATTAGGAGAGAATATTTCAACCTAATTATTAAAGAATCAGAAAAAGGAAATAATTTTAAAAACGATTAAAAAATTTTTATTAAAGGGGAAAAAATTAAAAAAGCAGAAAAAGCAAGTCCAGATAAGATTACAAAATAACATTAAGTTACTTGATAAAACGTTTAACTTAAAATTAGTCAATTTTCATTTTTCATTTTTTAATGCAAATTTACCAATAAGCTGCGTAATCTCTCCTAGCATGGAAACTAATGGGAACAGTGAGCCATCTCTCCTAAGTAGCAGATGCGCAAACTCTTCAATTTCGGTAGGAGAGATTGCGCGGCCTTTTATTTAAACATGATTCTACTAAAACGAACCGTTGGTGTTCACACTGTTACTCTAGATTAGTAGCTTACGAGAAATCGTTTAAGTTTAAAATATTTTATACTACTGACATTGTATAGAAATTCTGACGAACAGCTATGAAAATTCAAGCACTGACTTTGGGAAAACAAAACAAAATAGCAATGCTTTATCTTAGAAGCTCATAACAATCAACGTGAACTTTCAAGTAGATACTCCATTACTGCTGTTGTACAACTACCTGTAGTCGCTGCGCGCTCACTCTACTCCTTCCTCCCGAACCTCTATGCGTGCAATCTCTCCGACCGCGCCATCTCTCCTGGCTTTACCTTATGATTTTACATGCACTGAATATTGTAATTATATCTTGTAGCTCTAATACTAGAATTATAAATCATTCTGCAGTTTTTAAAAATGTGGCGATTGATTTTTTTTAAGACAGCTATATAGAAAAGAACATACATTGAACAAAATATAGAACAACATGTATTTACTAATTTTCAGTGTTAATTTAGTATTTTGTAAAAATAGAAGCATTTTTTAAAGAAAAACAAAACAAAAGAAACTTCAAACAATTAATAGATAATTCACGACTTGTTTTCAAATGTGAAAAAAACTCCTCCATAACACTAAACCTAACTGTTTTTTCTATTTAATCATTACGCAAATTTGGTTTGTTTTAGCGACAGTAGTTTGGCTCGTAATAACGCTTTGTTGCTATCCATATTTAATTTAATTTAAGATTCGCCAATAGAACGCTTTTAAATAAAACATTGACAACATACTCTAAAGATGCATTCTGACAAGGAAGGTCTCCATAAGCGCATACTCAGAAAATTTTGAAATAATTACAGAATGTTCTTCTCATGAGTGTATATATGGCTATAAAAATTTTTCTGCGGAACCTCGATATAACGTCCGTAAAAAAATATGAAAATTTCGTTTATTTGGCGATTTATCACTGGTTGGCGACTGAATGAAATTTAAAAAAAAACGTTGTTATGACAAATAATCTTTATGGAAAGACTTTTCTTGCTGAACTTGTTTATTTAAGTTTAACTTACATAATAAGTAAATTTTTATAGCTACAATTTTGTGTACACATCTATATGTATATATAATAAAATTTAACGATCGTATTTTACGATTCAAAACAATATTTAAATTGTTTAATAAGTATTTTTGAAAAAAGTATTGTTGCTATCGAAACAACGACTTCTTCGATATGGAAATGTATAACGAATCCGTTTGTCATCGGCCTTTTCCTTTAAAATACATTTAAAAATTACTTGTATAACCAGAGAAGACGTTTAAATTAGAAAAAATAATAAACAATTTCATAGTTTAAGTTTAAATTCATTACGCATTGCGCATTCGAATAATTTTGCAAGAAATTTCCAAATGCAAACGATCGTTTGCGTTTGGCGAGGAAAAAATGTTGCTATGCCAAATCGCGTCTTTTTCCGCCAAATACTCGAAAGTTTTTATTTTTTTTGCAGAATTTCTACTGGGATTCCGCAGCTAAATTTGACTGATCCTTTATCACATACATGAGTTCATTAGCATTTCTTTCAAAATTTTCTGAATATGAGCTTTAAGGAGACCTTCCTTGTGAGATTAGAAGTTTTTGTCCATACTATGGAGATTTATATTCCAGAACTTGGCAATGCTTTCCTGCCAAGTTCTTTAAGACAAGTGCGACATGTCAACATGATGTTCTTAGCACTATTTGTACGACTGCCTTTTTTTTTTTTTTTTTTTTTTTTTTTTTACAAAATCTTAGTGACCAATGAAATTTTAATTTGCAATATTCTTATTGATAAAGCACTCATATTTAGCGCTCACATTTGACTAGAGTTGAATATATTCCGGCTTAGTCCTAAACTTAAATCGGGTATTTTCCACACTAAGAAAAATGGCACTTTCGAATCTCAGTAAATCGGTGTTTTCATTTTGTTATGAAACTTTATGTTTCAAATATGACGGCCCAATTCTTTCAATTCTGAAATACCAGAAATACTCAGAACATTGAAACATGAACATACTTATAACTGAGCACATAGAGGTCAGTTCATCCTCATTTTTTAAACATGCTCAAACATGATTAGAATCAGTTCAAACTCATTTTTGAAACATGGAAATACTCAAAAATCAGCACAGAGAAATCAGTTCATACTCATTTTTGAAATATCTACGTACACAAAAATGATTAGAATCAGTTCAAACTCATTTTTGAAGCATGAAAAAATTCCAAAATGGGCACATAGAAGTCAGTTCGAACTCATTTTTGACACATGGACATACTGAAATAGGAGCACATGATGTTTTATTCTTGAGTGTGTGCATGTTTCCAGAAGTGAGTATATACATGTTTCAAACTTCAGTAATTTTGATTCGAAGCCATTTTGACTATGAGACATACTCAGATTTGAGTATTTTTTGCTCAGTTTTGAAAATGTTTAAAGAGTGCAGCCTTTGAAAATCTATGATTGAACGCAGTAGATAATAAACTGTTAAGTACTTCTCTAAGAGAAAAACCTCTACACGTTAAAGTAGCTATTTATAGCTTAAAACCTTCCCTGATTTACTAGAATTATAACTAAAAAAATTACATTGAAATCCATTCAGCCGTTGTCGAGAAAACTAAGGACATACATGCGTGCATACATACATATATACATAACGATTAAACGACAAGTTTCATCTTTCGAGGCGTTTAAAAATTTCATTTATACCATAAATGAAATAAAAAAATGTCGAGGAATGAAATATTACAAAAGACATTGAAGGAAATGTATATTTGATTTTTGAAAATACGTTTGAAAAGAAAATATATATTTTTAATTACTTTTCTAAATATATAGAAATAATATATTATTTCAGTATTTTATGACGAAAATTTAACCACATTTAATTATAATAATAAATTAAAGAATAGAAAATAGTAATTTAATGTAAAATTTCAGAGAAATGATCCATTTGTTTCGCTTACAATGAATTATCTCAATGCAAGTAATAAAAAAAGAAAATTCCAAATCCTTTCTTCGTAACAATTATTTTAAATGCAAAACATGTATCTACTTACAATTATTTGAAATTTACCTTTTAGCTTACCGTTCAATAAAACCACAGCTTATTTATTTTATGCAGTATAATTTTTAAGACACCTTTTCTGAACGAAAAGAAATCAGTGTTTTCCAAAAAATCAATATTTAGTTTCAAAGAAACATATACTGCCCACAATAAATCTTTTCTATCTCACAAAATTAAGCAATTGGATTTTTTATTTTTCTTTATTTTTTTTATAATTTATCACAACTACAGATTTAGGGAGCAGATTTGATTGTAGTTTATTGGAAAACAATACGGAAAACAATTAGTTTTATGTGAAAGTTTGCATTTATTTTGTTAAAACTTTATAGCCATATACTAACATGGAAATTGCTGTGTAGCTATATTTATTGCTGCTTATCAAACTTAATAGTTTCTTTATTAGTAGGATCAGCATTATTTGATTTGTAGTTAAAAAATTGCTAAATATGTGCTTTTTTTGCTTTAATATCTAGCATCTGAAAACTTGTATTTTTTTATATTTACTTCATTACTGCACCAGTCATTTAAACATTTTTGACTGGGTTAAAGAAAATAAAAACAGATTTTGAATGTCAGAAGACGCCGGAAATCCGAAAAATTCAAAGTATCATAACTTGGTAAATATTGGTCGGACAAAAATGGAATTGTTATTGTTTTACTTAAACTATTTTCCTAATTAAAATACGCAGGCATTGTCTAGAAATTTAAATTCCCTAACTTTAAAAAAAAATCATTTTGACGTAAATGATTTGATTAGAATGAAGATTAACATTTGATTTTTTAAAATTGAATCTATACCTCTGAATCTAAAGGCTTAGAAACTAGCTGATGATCAACCATAAAAACAGACACTTTTTACACTGTGAAAGTATATAAATTCGTTGTTATTGGAAATGACTGGGTTCAAACTTTAATTAAAAAAAAAAACATTAGAAAATTAAATGATTTTTTTCATAGGTTCCTTGATAAGATGGAATTTAATATTTCCACATTTAATTATAACAATAAATTGAAGAATAGGAAAGATTAATTTAATGTAAAATTTCAGATAAATGATCCATTTGTTTCGCTTACAATGAATTATCCCAATGGAAATAATAATACAAGTAATCCAAACCTTTCTTCTTAACAATTATTTTAAATGCAAAACATGTATCTACTTACAATTATTCAAAATTTACCCTTTAACTTACCATTTAATAAAACCACAGCTTATTTCTTTCATGCAGAATAATATTTCAGACATATTTTCTGAACAAAAATAAATCAGAGTTTTCCAAAAAAAAAAAAAAAAAATATTTAGTTTCAAAGAAACATAAAAAGGTGCCATAAAAACATATATTGCCCACAATAAATCTTTTCTATCGCACAAAATTAAGCAATCGGATTTTTTATTTTTCTTTATTTTATTTTTTATTTTTATTTTTTTATAACTTATTACAACTACAGATTTGGGGAACAGATTTGATTGTAGTTTATTGGAAAACAATACGAAAAACAATTAGTTGTATGTGAAAGTTTGCAATTTTTGTTGTTGTTGTTAACATTTTATAGCTAAATACTAACACTGAAATTGCTGTTTAGCTATATTTATTGCTGCTTATCAAATTTAATAGCTTCTTATATTTTCTTTAATTGTAGGATCAGCTTTATTTGATTTGTAGTTAAAACATAGCTAAACATGAGTTTTTTATGCTTTAATATCTAGTATCTGCAAACTTGTATTTTTGATATTTATTTCATTACTGCACCAGTCGTTTAAATCGTTTGGACTGTGTATAAAAAAATAATAACAGGTTTTTAACGCCAGAAGACGCCAAAAATCCGTAAAATTCAAGGTATCATAACTTGGTAAATATTGGTCGGACAAAAATGGAATTGTTATTGTTTTACTTAAACCTTTTTCCTAATTATAAATAAAGACGCAGGCAGTGTATAAAAATTTGAATTCTCTAACTTAAAAAAAATATTTGGAAGTAAATGAATTGATTATGATGAAGATTAACATTTGATTTTTTTTTTATTGGATCTATACCTCTGAATCTAAAGGTTTAGAAATTAGCTGATAATCAACCATAAAAACAGATACCATTTACACTGTGAATGTATATAAATCAGTTATTATTGGAAATGACTATGTTCAAACTTTTTTTCAAAAAATTTAACATTCAAAAATTAAATGTTTTTTTCTTATGCTTCTTGGTATGATGGCATTTAATATTTCTTTCTTATCAAAAGAATTAAAAAATAATAAGAATGATAATTTGAGTTCTGTATGTATGAATTAATGCAAACATCTTATGTAAAAAAAAAAATAATAAAAATAAATTTTAATTAAAATAATATTGCGTTAAAATTAGAAAGTGAGGTATTATCATCAACATTGTTTATTTTATTTATTTATTTTAACGCATACTTTATACACTACTTTAAATTATACAGTATCCGAGTAGAAACGCTGTGACGGACAGACAGACAGTCAAAGTTGTGAGAGGAACATGTTTTCGTGAGATGAACGAAACCCTAGAAATAAATCAAATTATAACGATTGTTCCTTTTTCATTTGATTCACAACTGTATTCACAACTGATTCACAACTGTATACATAGATACTTTGAATTATTTTATTTATTTTGCTAGATTAATAGTAATTATTTGTATTTAATTCCTCTTTTCCTCTTGTATGGTCCTAAAAGTTGAATATAATATAAAAAATATTTTTATAATGACTTGGTTAATTAATAATATTTAAAAAAATTAAATGTGAGCATACCAAATGTAACTTACGTTTGTTTTCACATTTGACAAAAGTTAAGCAAGAAGGATAAAAAGAGAAAAGTTGTAGCTAGGCACTGACTAGATAACCGTAGGGGAAAGTGACCTAAAATGATCCTAACGGGCAAAACGATCCACATATGTTTTACTCCAGACAGGTCGCGCTATCTACAGGTTAACACATAAACTAGTTGTGAGAAGTGAAGAAGAAGCAATGGCGGTATTCAAGCGATCACAGTATTATGCGTCTGAATACAATTCTTTGAAAAATAGAGTTGTATAACATCTGTTATAAGATAAGTGCAAATTTTCATATTTATTTAGATATACAGATTAGATATTTATTTAGATTATTTAGATATTCATGTACAGAAATATGACTTGGTGTACTTAATGGAGTATTTTTTTTAGATGTGAATAGCACTTATGTACCCATGTAGCACATGTGCTTCCCTAGGACGTCCCCAGGAAGATTGACATTCATCCTCCAGGCATCCCTGAGGATGCAAAAATTTGTCATCAGGAGGTCCTCAGGAACCGAAAATGTCCGCCTCATAGCATCCCAGGGAGCTCCTCAGGACCCCCTTCAGGTTCCTCCTCAGGTTGTTCTAGGGAAGATTTCAGGAAGTAATACCGGAGGAATTTGGGAGACTTCAGGGTCACTTAATGTGCATAAAAAACATCCGAAGTTATTATTATTCGACGTAATGTAAAAAGTATTTATTTATTTTCTTTTCTTTTCTTTTTTTTTTAATTAATAAATACGGACATTATCTTTTAAAAATTTACATAATACACATTACTTTTATTAATCACGCACACATAATCACATGACAGTTATGATACAGATTTTACGGTATAAACTTTCTTACCACCCACTGGATTTGAACCTGGGTACTTACGCATACGAGAAACACGCTCTAGTGGTTACGCTACACGGCCGTTGTACTTTAATCGTTTATAAGGTATTCATGTATATCTTTCTCTTCTTATGAAAGTCAGTAAATAGAAAACATGCATATTTTTATGCTTCGTATAGCAGGAATTCTGTAACTTTTATTGCAAATAAAGATGCATACCCTTTGATATATATTCAATACAATATTAAATTGATAACTAGAAAAAAAGCGTATCAATTATTTAAGGCTGTTCTCAAACCCAAAGGAGCTGTTTTCTGACACATTTTTTAACTCGTTTTTGTTCGGAAATGCATTAAATTGACAGGTGGTCTTATTTAGAAATTATGTAATACTAGAAAAATGTTTTCCTTTTTTTTTTTTTTTTTTTTATAAACGCAGATTTTTTAGAAAATACTGTGAAAGTCGTCGTTTTGAACCGAATTCCCCACGCGGCATCACAATAAAAGTGAAAAGGGAAGGGGTGTTTTATCATTTACAACAACAATGCGTTTTATCATTTTAGTTAGGAGCCACATATATCAAGGTCAGGGGTCTATGATAAAGGGGCCAATTAAATAAAAATATTTAAAATTAAATAAATTAAATTATAAATTATAAATAATCACAATTAAACAAAGTAAGAGAAAAATTGACGTTTTTATGAACCAAAAATTGAAAGACAAATTCAAAATGCACTTTTTTTAAAATAAGAAATATTATAATTTTAAATTTAGAATTAGAATAAGCAAAACTCAATTTGATTTCTAATATTGATATTACCATATTACAAGTTGTTAAACGATATATCTATAAAAGCTTTTCTGAGTTTATGTATGCTAGGCTGTTCTCAAATTCAAATTGGCTACTTTATGACATATTTTTTAGTTCATTTTTGTTCGGAAACGCTTGAAATTGGCAGGTGTTCTTATTTATAAGCTTTGTAATCAAAATATGTTTTCCATTTTTTTGGTAAAGACAGAAGATCTTTCAGAAAATACCGTCAAAGTCGGTGTTTTGAGCTGAATTTCCGACGCCGTAGCATGAGAAAGGAGAAAAACGTGTCGTCATGTAACATGAATCACTTATAACCCGATAAGTAATTTATTTATCAAAAAATGGAAAATTCATTTCGTTCTCAAATCAATTCAATAGTCAGGCCAGCCAATTTTATGTTTTTGCGTTTAAAAATAAGTCAAAAGATGTGTCAGAAAGTTTCGCGTTGTTGAGCAGATCATTTGAGAAACACCCTAAGATACATAAATACATCATTTAATTTTCAATTACCTACATGAAATTGCTGTTTAAAATGGCAATAATATATCTTTAGCTCTTAATTTTTAAAGTATGGGCATTTCTACTCTATATCTGTAACTAGTTAAATATAAAAAAAAGTACTGTTAATAAAATTTGTGTCTGTAACAAAAATATTTTTTTTCTTGTTGTAATAAACTAATTTACAATTAAATCTCCATTTAGCGATATTTTGAAATCCTGTGAAAACATTCAATACATAGAAATTTCATTATGCACTATTTTTCATTGAAATATAATTTCATTTTAGCTAACAAAACTAATATTTCAGGAGATTTAAAATGCCTAAATGTACGGATACTTTGACATAAAATTTGAGTTCTTGTGTGAGTTCTTGTTATGATTGTCAACGAAGTATTGTGTAAAAATTCTAAACAAGGAAATCCTTTAAATACTTTTGTCTTTTATAGAATCATTGGTCGACTGCTTTAAAGATTATTTTTTCTATTGTACCGACAATTGTTTATTTTAGTTATCTCAAAGCTAAATTTGAAATAGCTTACTCCTTATTCTGGGAAGAAGAACGTTTCTCTCCTTTCAACCATGGAACTAAGTTCCATGCTTTCAACTACTTTTCTTTGCAAGTATTGCATGCAGTCCAGTAAGCATACATATCCATTCTTCATTCATCAAAAGGAATTGGAGGTTGCTCAGTACTATTCATGTTCTTATTGTAGTTAAAATTCTACCCTTACCTGACTAAACATATTTGCATTATGGGACTTTTGCAGCTGATTATATAATCGTTCTTGATATCTGGATAGAAGTATTTCCTTGCTTAAACAGGAGTGAAGAATTTGCACGAAAAATAATCTTTTATAAATATCCTAAAGATAAATATTTATTTATATTTTCTGAATCTGTATGTTGTTAATATTTCTTAAGTTCACTAAATTGAGATTTTACCTTCATTATTAAGAATTAAAAAATATATACCATGTATCGTAATTTGAAAGAGGTAATAGAAAATAACTAATTTGTATTTAAAAAATAAAATAAAATTAATATGATAAAACCTCCAGAACAGACGCTTCATAAAAATTCATACATAATTAAAAATTGACATCATTTAGCGAACATATGCCCATTACCAACACATATTTTAAAATTAAATATTGATCCAAAAATTATTTATATACATAATTCAAATTAATATGAAATTATTAATTATTTAATACAAATAATAATAATTCAATATATAAGACTATATTTAAAGGATCAGAAGAAATAATTTTTAGTAGGTATCTCTAATCCTTAATTTATAAAATATGGTTATATATAAATATATAAATATATATTAAACTTCGTGTTTCGAAAAAAATAACTCAGATTTCTTATAATTGAAAATAAAAATAATTTATTAGGAGAAAGTAAATCAATTTTATATTTAAAATTAAATTTTTTCTATAGAAACTAATAAAGTATATGAGTGAAATCAATGTAAAATTATTAGTTAGATGAAAAAGTAATAGTAAAATATATATAAGTAATTGTTTAAAGTTCAGAAAAAATAATTAATGAATGTAATGATAAAATGAATTAATATATAAGTTAATTTTTAAAAGATCAGAAATGAAATAAATAATAAATTTTCAATTTATATTTAAAGATTAATTTATTTTAATTATTTATTTAACTACATTTTGATTGCATTTTATAAATTAAAAATATATCTAAATAAGGATAATTAAATATTATAACAATAATTAAAAGTTAAACAATAATCAGATGTGCTTAGGAAATAAAATAAATCAAATAATAATATAAACTTTATTAATTAAAAAATCGAACCACATCAAATAATTTTTTTTTTAATAAAAAATTATAATAAGTTATTTTAGTGTCAAAATCACCCATGAGATGGCACCAGCACCGTCTCTTCCAAGGTACTTCCCTGGGAATATCATCCCGATGAGCTTGCTCCCTGGGAGGGATCTGGGAGATCAGTCCTGAGGAGCTTGCTCCCTGGGAGGGATCTGGGAGATCAGTCCTGGGGAAGTGATTAAAGTATCTTCACCAGGAACGCCTGATAGCGTCATTACAGTTTCAGGAGGAATTTGGGATGAATTGGAACTCCTGGGGAGGTTTTCAGGAGCTTTGGTGCTATATGGGTATTTTCATAATTATTTTTATATCCTTTATTTTGTAGATAAAAAACAATTTAGAATTATTTTTAAATGAAGCATCATTTTGCCCTTTCGTGAGGGTAAATAATCCTTTGGACACTTTTAAAAAATATATATTTTTTCATTACTCAATCTGTGTTTAAAGTATTATTAAAATATGCTTATAACTCAAAATGTAGTGTAAAATATACTAGCAAAGGGCAAAATTTTTATTTAAACAGTAATGTCATTTTACACAAGTTTTTCCCTTAAGGATATCATTTTAGGGCACCTTCCCCTATATATTTTTTAGTAACTATTATGTTTAAATACGATTCGTATAACTGAAGACTGTACATTTTAATCTTTTAAAAAATTGTATCCACATGAGATTCTCCTTAGTGAAAAGAATTTATGGGATCATTTTAGGCACCTTCCTTTACTTATGAAACATAAACGGATGAATGGTCACAAAAAAAATTTCTGAACAGGGTTTGAAACTTTTTTACTTGGATTAAAAATATATAAAAGATTATATCGAAAGCTTAAAGATTTTTGTATGTCAATACGTGATTTTGTTATATTACTAAATATCAGCTCCAATTTACCAACAGTACTTTCATTATTAAGGCTGTTCTCTAATCCAAAGGAGTTATTTTCTGACACATGTCTGAATTCATTTTTGCTCGGAAACGTATCAAATTGCCATATGATTTGTATCATAAACTATGTTATCGACTGATGTTTTCCATTCTTTGGTGAATGCGCAACATCTTTAAGAAAATACTGTCGAATTTCACGTTTTGAACCGAATTTCCAAACGCGACAAAGCGGGAAAGTAGAAAAACTCTCGCCACGCAACATCAATCACTTGTAACTAAATAAGTAATACATTTATCAAAAGAAGGAAAACACTAGTCTATTCTAAATTGCTTCAATAGTCAGTCCTGTAACTGCTATGCTAAATATGAGCTCGTAAATGTGCAAGACATTTCGTATTATTGACGGAGAAATTATTATTCTTTTTTTTGAACGACCTTAAATGATAAGAATATATCAGTCAGAGAAAATATAAATTTTTATAGTAAAGAAGATCTCTTGGCCTGAGAGTTATTAACAGTAAAATATAAAATTCTTCAATTTAAATAAAGAAGTACTTTAGATTTGCATCCGCTCATCATGAAGTCGGAGTATTTATCCTTATCTTCGTTTCAGAAAAATACTCTCTTTTTTTTGTCACCGCAAGAATGTAAAAAACAAAGCATTATGAAATATTATTTCTATAGTAGTTTGTTTTATAAATTTTAAATAAAAAAATTATCGGTTATAATTTTTTTTTATAAAAAATTAGCACGCTGCGCTGGTCAGTTTCTACAAATGAACCTTGAAGCAAACAAAATATATCATTTAATTTGACCTTATATTTGAAAGCAATCTGTATATTTATCTGGAATATCCTTCCACATTACTGAAAAATGACGTGATTGCACTATTATATTTTCTAATGTGCAGTCAAAATTTTAGCTGTTAAGGACCAACTCTTTTATTTGGTCATTTACAGTTAAGGTTTGCTAAAGAATGATAAAACTATATGCAATATACTAAAACCATCACTAAAAATTATCGAACAAACAATGCAAACTAATTAACAAAATCCATTCAGTAGAAGTTTTTATAAAGGCTAATCTTTTATAATCGGGTTCATCTGATTATAGAACTTTTCCACTTAATTCTAAAACAGAACAATATAAAATATACTAAAACCATCCTTACAAATTATCTACTTAACAATGCAAGTCGCAAAAAATACGCCCAGTAAAAACTTTCAAAAAGGCTAATCTTTCGGAATCGGGTTCTCCTGACTGTATAACCTTCACACAACTGTTTGACTAAGCAGCGTAGAACAATATGTAGTACATTAACCCTCTGAGCGTTTTGAAAAAGGGTAAATTTGTAATGTTGTTTTCTCTGAATTTTGTTTTAAATGCTAAAAAAATATGATTCTTCCAGCATTATAAATAAAACTTAATTACAAATATGAATGTAACCCTTGAGAGTATTAATAATTCTTCAATGTTTTGAAAATTATTAAACCTATAGAATTATATTATCTTAAACATTGCATATTGAAACCTGGAGCTTAGTGAACGGAATATTACGTTCAAACCGCTTAGAGGGTTAAAACCATTCCTGAAATAGCATCTGACTAACAATACAATTCTCATCAAAATCCGTCCAGTAGAACTTTTTCAGAAGGCTAATCATTCATAATCCGAATCAAATACTGAAAAACTAATATTTGATAAAAAAAATATCACCTGATTTTCAAATTTCCCCCTATAATTCCTTTCTTTTTTTTAAATAAAATTAATAACAGCTTTTTCTTTTATTTTTCCAGCTGTATAGCCATTTCAATTCTTTCTGCATAAAAAAAAGACACCTTTTGGCTTAAAATCAAATTGTTTAGGATCAAAAGTAAAATCAAAATCGCCAAAAACAAAAGATAAATCGCGAAATATTGTTTCGATAGCAATCTTGCCCCTTGAATAATTTTTTAAGCATTGCGAACATTCCCAATCATGTTTAAATTAAATATTTTCGTTTTATAATATTCTCTTATCAAAACTCTTTTTTCTTTCTTTTTCTTTTTTTTTTAAAATTAATTTAACACAGTTTTTCTTTTATTTTTGGAGATGTATAGCCTTTTCATTTCTTTCTGCAACAATAATGACCGCCAAAAAAATAGCAATGGTAACCTTTTCGGCCAAAATAACAAAACTTTCTATCATAATTCAATAACTAATCTACGTAGAACGTCGTGTTATACATATAAACCTTCCTCTTGAATCACTCTATCTATTAAAAAAACCGCATCAAAATCCGTTGCGTAGTTTTAAAGATTTAAGCGTACATAGGGATATAGGGACAGAAAAAGCGACTTTGTTTTAAACTATGTAGTGATTGAAGTATTAATAATCCACTTTTAATCATACCTTTTTTCTATTGGAGAATTAAAAAAAAATTAAACGATGGAATCTTTCTCATTAATTGTAAACTGAGGTATTTGGAAAAGTATGGAATAAAATAATTTGAAAAAGTACATCCTATTTACTAAAGCTTATTTTCTTTTCTTTTCCAATTTAGTATCATGTATAGAAAGCATAAAATATCTGAATGCTAATCATTACAGAATTTCCAAAAGTTTCAGAAAAATGCTGTTTGTATCAAAGTCACAGTTTATAATTTTACACATATACTAGGCATATCAATAAGTACGCACATAATGTAAAAAAAGAAAAGATAAAAACAATGAATGATAATATGAAACTGAAATGAAAGATTACCCATTTATTACTTTTCCAGATAACTTCCATGCATGTTGAGGCATTTGTCCAGACAATGGATAAGTTTGAAAATCCCCGTCTCATAGAACTCCGTCGGCTGCGAGAAGAGCCACCTTCGAATGTCTAGTTTCAGTTCGTCGACAGAGTCAAACTTCTTACCACCGAGGAAATTCTTCATGGGTCCAAACAGATGGAAATTCGAGGGTGCCAGATCAGAGCTTTATGGTGGGTGCTCCAAAACTTCCAAACATACACCTGCAAATTTTGTCGAACTGAGCCAGACACATGAGGATATGCGTTGTCGTCCAATTACTAGTATATATGGTTATTATTGACATTAGAGCTCTCTAATTAGGGTGAAACACCCAGTTATTGACACCTAAACAGTAGCTGTTGCTGTAAAATTCTACAAAGTAATGTCATCTAGTGGTAAATGAGACACTTATTTTTATTTTGTAGTCAATTTATTCACAACTAGAGGGCCAAGTACAGAGTCAATGAGGAATAAACATTTGAGAATACAAAAAGGGCCATTTTGAAGCAACCATCTTATTTCTGAAATTAAGGAAATTTTTCTCTAATCTATTTGTAATGCAACCATCCTAAACTTTTCCCTTAAAGTTATATTTGTAGCAATTAGTTTAAAGATGCATATGATATATTAGGGCCATGGTTTAGGATTTATAGTTATTTAATTTAGCTTAATGGGGCGTGAAAGTTATTGGTTCCTAGAATTTCATTTCATCAGTCTCTGACAGAGGTGTTAGTTATTAAATACATTTGAAATCTATTATTTGAAATGCTTAAAAATGAATAATAATAAATTAAATTTATCTTGTAGTAAACACCATTAAAATTTAACTTGTTTTACCAGTGTCTGACACTAGATGTCAGTTACTGGTTCATAAATGTCAGTTACTGGATATCTGTATTACTAATAATGCAGTACTAAATATTACTGCTATGTACTCTGCATTTCTAAACATGCAGTACAGCTTATTAAATCGCACTTTTTATAATAAATATTAAGGTATTTTCTTTTTATAACAAAGAATAAAGTTTTTTTTTCTTTTTTCCTTTTTCTTTTTTTTTACGCATTTTAATTTTTTAAAATAAAGTGTCAGTTACTGGAATACTTTGTGTCAGTTATTGGTGTTTCAAAATATGGATGGTGACAGTTACTGGAGTTTTTGTCCATATTTATGTATGAAATTAGTTTTTAATAAAAAATGTATAATTTATTTTAAATTTTGCCCAAAATAATTTTTTAATATATCTCTACTATCCTTTCAAAAACAAAGGTAAGTATAAAATAGATTTAATTTTTTCTAATAGTGATTTTAACAAGAAAGAATCCTTAACGTGTCAGTAACTAGAGGTTTCACCCTATTTATTTCAGTTCCAACACTGAAAATTCCATATTTTTTCTTCCGATTTATCGTGCTTTGATTTTCTCAAAATGCAAATTTTCCTTGATATATTTTGAAAAGCCCATTAAGTATCATTTAAAATATGTTTGGAAGTTCAAAATTGAGGAACATGTTATAAAAGTTGGACGAAAATGACATCTTTTTTATTGAAAGGATATAATTATAATTTTGACTGTTTAACGAGGGTAGTGTTCCTTACTTGGGAATCTATGAATATATCGGTACTTGCTATAGTTAGTACATCTGAAATGACAGGAAAGTGATTTTCATTTTTACTTTAATATATGAAACCTTATCGTTGCCGTTTTTACATGAATATTTATAATTTGCCATGAAAATACAGAATGATGTTACGTTTGTTCCATCAAAACGAATGAAAATTCGTTTTGATGGATTTCCGAAGTTGTTGAAAATGTAAGGTGACCAAAAAGTATGATTTCATTTATATATTTAAATAATCGCATTATTTTTTGTTAATTGTTAAGTAAGTAGTTTAATTTAAATTATATATGCTGATTATATTTGGGATTTCTCAAGATATCAGAGAAAACAAAAAGTAATTAAATGCTCAATTTAATTAAATTTTCAGCAGGGCTAAAATTTACGTTGGGAATTAATGACACCAGGGCCGAAACTAAGGGGGGGGGGGGGCAGAGGGTGCACGTGCCCCGGGCGCCAGCAGAACTGAAGGTGGAGGGGGCGCCAAATGCAGGTTTTGTTTGTTGTTTGATATAGAAATGTATATAATATATGAAATTTGTATAAAAAGTCTCGCAGCCAGAAAATCCAAAAGAAAAATGAACCAAATGCATTAAAATAGACAAATAGATAAAAAGATTCGTCTACAATACAAGATAGCAAATGAATAAAAAACGAACTGTTTTCTTGGCTATTTTCGTTCTCCCATTCCAAATGTATCATGTCTATCATTTAAATCTCTTACTGTGGTTTAGGAGAATCACTAACATTTTTCAAGGTCAGTCCCTACTAGTGTCTGTATATGACACTGTTCAATGTCGTCTGGATACGGTACTGCACTGTCCAGCATGGATAATTGACAAACGATTCCCTCACTTTGATTTTCTATTAGGTAAAAATATTCCATGAAGGCTGTTCTATTTTTTCCCTTTTCTCCCAGCGTGGAGCTTTCTTCTCTTTCCATTTTGTCATGGGCGAGGGATGACTGCCCTGGACAATAAACACAAATTGGAGGATGAATGCCCAAAGTAAAATTCTCAGTAAAATCTTTTTCATTTAAGTATAGCCTTTGTAGAGGTACAGTAAAAAATCTCGTACAGCGCGCCATGGCTAGTAAAGTCGGAGCCGCCCCTGGCTTTATCTTCCAAAAAGTTTTTTACTCGTCTTTTTTCGAAAGTTTTCTAAGCATTTTGCCGCCCTTGGCGGCAACTGGAATATGCCGGCCTGTTAATTTTGCTGAAATTACTTTTTTATCCAGATCCAATCCAGTATTATTAGAGGGGGCGAGGTTGGGCGACTGACTTGGATACTAAAAACAAATAATATTTGAAAGAATAATTTGAAAAATACGCAAATTAAAACTCTTTGTTAAAACTTTTTTTGAGAAAAAAAATGTCATTTGTAGGGGTGCAGGGAGAAAACCATACCCAAGTTGCTATGAATAATAAAACCGCAGCTGCCCCTGCCTTTATCCTCCTAAATTATTTTCTCGTCCTTTGGCCATTTCCAGATAAATGAAAAATGCCGCCATACCATTTGTTACAATTACTTTTTTACGTACAGATCCGGCTTTAAAGGGCGCGAAGTTGGCTATTGCTAATGACACTAAAAACTAAGGAGACGAAACATATGCAAGATAAAATAGTAACCTCTCCTCCCCTTTTTTCTTTCTTAAGAATATAGCATTTGTAGAGACGCAGAAAAGAACCTCGCACAGGGTGCCATGGATAATAAAGTCGTCTCTGCCTTTATCTTTGCAGAAAAAAAAATCATCTTTTACCCATTCTTACGTGTTTTGCCGCCCCATTCTTTTGCTGTAATTATTTTTTTAGATCCAGATGTAAATTTCCGGCACAAATACATCGTGTGCCCCTGTAATAGTCAAGAATAATTTCTTTTTGTTTTTAATCTTATCCTACTCTAAAACTGTAAAATATCGATTATAATCAGTAACAAAGTCAAATGCATTCTAAATATCAGCTTTACGTAAACCGCATACTAAATATGAGGCACCCCTAAATTAGGGCCCCCAGTGTCACGATCCAGATTTAGATTTATCAGATCTGATTTAATTATACTCTGAATCTGTGTAATTAAATCGTCATAAAAGTCTCTAACAGTAACAGGGTCTCTTTCAGCTCAGATACAAGTTTGAGTCTCACCCCAACCCTCCACAACCGTTCACAGTTCTGATAATTGCTAATAGAAGAGAAGACAAGGAAAAACATTTAAACATAACTAAAACATATATCCAATGGTTGGAGTATCATAGTTGAGATTTTTTCCAATAGAGTGAAAATATGCCGGGACTCTAACCTGGGTACTTTGGTTTGCCGTACCTACTGAGCTATCCCGACGATATCCTGGCCTGGCATATTTCACTCTTATCTGTTGGACAAGGCTCCGAACTGAAACGCTAATTTCATTCATCCGAGCTAATAACTATATCACTGGTCCCGGCATATTTTCACTCTGTTGGAAAAAATCTCAACTATGATACTCCAACCATTGGATATAATTTGCCTAGTTGAATATACTTTCCTCTATTCATTATAACTAAAACATTTCTGGGAATAGCAAATATCTTAAAAAATATTCTATTTAAATTACATGAAAATTATGTAGAAATACTAATTAAAAAAAATTGCTAAGAAAATCCTTTGATCAAAAAATAATTTTTCTCGTTGAACTCAAAAGAGATTTTGGGGGCCCTTTGGATGCGGGGCCCCCCGTGATTGAGACCATCGCGACCCCTTAAATTCCGTCCCTGAGAATATCAATAATTATACTTCCTAAGATGAAAACCTGTATAAAGCGGAATAATTTTCGGTTCCTTTCGATTCCATTTTCAAGGTTTTAATGAATCAGTATTTGACAAAACTGATTACTTAGTTCAGTATTACAGATTATCTGATTATATACTTTAAATTTTAGAAACTTAGAAAAAATTCTTTTCGGAGGGGGGGGGGGGGCGCCAAAATCCATGTTTGCCCCGGGCGCCAAAAAGGCTAGTTTCGGCACTGACACTAACAAAGGATGTGAATTTTCACAGAGTACAACTAACAAAGCAAAAAATTAAAATATAAAATGTGTAACAAAGTGAAAATTCAAATCCCTTGTTAGTGTCATTAATGCCCAACGTAATTTCAGTCCTGCTGAAAATTTATTTATGATATATTCTCTGATGCTGGGAACTTGTTTGTATCATGTATGCCACTAAGTTGTGTGATCGTGTATGACTTTCCATCTTGTGCTGTGAAATTGCAGTCTTGTCAATGAGACTACCAGACTGGATGACGTCCTGCTGGCTTAAATGGTAAAGCACTTGGTGCGCTATACTAAACTATAAACTATCCGGGTTCAATCCCCGGCCTCGACATTTTTCGCTCTGTTGGTTGTACGCTCTGTAGAAAAGGGATAATTCTCATCCTTTGTTATTGCACAATTTATTATTCGACTTACGACTACTGTATATGCAAGCGTATAACGCGCATATTTTAAACAAGAAAATTGGTCAGATTTTATATGTACGCGTTGTACATCGTGAATGAAAAGGAAATCTTAAACATTAATATTTGATACTAAACGCGATTTTAAAATTGATAAAAACTTCAACTTTCTTTTTCTTCTTTTTTTTACACGAGAATCATCTAAAAGAATGAACACTGATTTTTTAAAAAAAATATTTCATCTACATAATAATATACTACTATTAAAAAAAAGTAATATATTTAACAATATCTCATTAAATATAGTAATTAATGAATCCCCAGATAATAATCTACAGACATTTTATGTAGTACTTTCTAAAATTAATTTTGCATTATGAAGCAATAATTTTAATTTTGCGAAAATTTTCTGCCCATCAATCACCTACCGAAATTAATCTATTTAATTGAATTTAAAAGTTAATTTTCACGCAAGTGGGTTCAGTTCCGCAGAGCATTTGTGAAACATGTCTGAAAAGATTTATGGCATTAATTTATAGTATATTTGAATAAACTTAAAATATGTTATAGAAATATTATACAGGGTATCTTTTCTTATCATTAAAGAACATTTTATTGCTAAACTGTTAGTTTTAAATGTGTAGTTTCAGTCGCTAAAATGTTTCAACTGTTTAGTTCTTCATTGTGCGAGAACCCATTTACATCAAAATAGTTATTTTGTAAAAGCTAATGAATTTATTTCTGTGTATGATTTCTAAGCCCTGTAAATTACATAAAAAAATCTTTCTTTGTTCAATAACAAGTAAATTAGTAATAATTTCATTTTTGTACTGCGGAGAATTACTGAGTTTTGGTACATTGTATTTTATGTATCATCAGTGTTTACTGGTACTAAAAACAGAAAAACGAACTTTTCGTGCAAGATAAGATGAAATATATAATATTAAAAGAATCCTAACTCGGTAAAGTTTGGTCATACAATAGGGGTATATTTTGCTATTTTACAAGTTAGAGCAAGGAGAAAAATTTTTAGCATCCAAAGACCATGTATAAATTTAAATTCCGCATCTCTTACAAAATGTGTATTCCTCTTGACAAGATGACATAACGACATTTGTAAAGTTTTTGCGATGGGAACTATATCTGTCGATGTAAAACTTTGAGAATTTGCTATAGGACAACGATAAGGGAGAACACCTTGTATATGAGTCTTATTCATATATGTATGATGTTATGTATATATGATTGTAAATATGAAATTGCTCGTGACTATTTCAGAAATTCATCCATGCTTACTATCGAAAACTAATCCTGAGTCTTTTCTGAAACAAAATCAATTATAGAGTTCTAAAAATTATCACCAGAAAAGATTATTTTTCAGAGTATCGTTTTGAAAAATAAAGATAATTAATTTTCAAAATAACCAATAACACCATAGTAAGGCTGAAAAATACCTATAATGCCTTTATATTACGCAATAAAGTTAATTTAAGTATATTTTAAAGACATTGAGAAAAAGTATTATGCGTTATTGCTTATTTATTCATAATATCACCATAGAATGGATGAAAATACCTATAATGCCTTTATATTACGCAATAAAGGTAATTTAAGTATATTTTACGGACCTTGCGATACAGTATTATGCGATATTGTTTACTTATTCATAATATCCCCATAGTACGGATGAAAAGTACCTATAATGCCTTTATATTACGTAATAAAAGTAATTTAAGTATACTTTAGGACATTGAGATACACTATTATGCGATATTGTTTATTTATTCATAATATCACTATAGTATGGGTCACAAATACATATAATGCATTTATATTACGCAGTAAATGTAATTTAAGTATATTTTAAGGACATGGAGATACAGTATTATGTGATATTGTTTACTTATTCATAATATCACCATAGTATGGGTGAAAAACACCTATAATGCTTATATATTACTCAATAAAGCTAATTTAAGTCTATTTTAAGGACATTGAGATACAGCATTATGCGATATTGTTTATTTATTCATAATATCACAATAGTATCAGTGGAAAATACTTATAATGCTTTTATATTACGCAATAAAGGTGATTTAAGTATATTTTAAGGACATTGAGATACAGTATTATGCGATATTGTATATTTATTCATAATATCACCATAGTATGGGTGAAAAACACCTATAATGCCTATATATTACGCAATAAAGCTAATTTAAGTCTATTTTAAGGACATTGAGATACAGCATTATGCGATATTGTTTATTTATTCATAATATCACAATAGTATGAGTGGAAAATACTTATAATGCTTTTATATTACGCAATAAAGGTGATTTAAGTATATTTTAAGGACATTGAGATACAGTATTATGCGATATTGTATATTTATTCATAATATCACCATAGTATGGGGGAAAAATACCTATAATGCCTTTATATTACGCAGTTAAGGTAATTTAAGTATATTTTAAGGACATTGAGATACAGTATTATGCGGTATTGTGTGTACACAGAAAGTAATTTTTGCTTCCGGTTTCTGCCGGTTTTATTTTACATATTACCAGTGTGCAAGTGATAATAATTGGAATATGATCATAAAAAGAAATCACGATGGATAAATGTCGCGTGATATTGGATGTCATTTGTTGTATGTCATATGTTCAGAGATCAGGTTTTGTGTGAAATGAAATAAAGATCTTTTTACCGTCAGAAATTAAGGTATTTTCCAAAAAGTCAGAAAATTTGTAAATTCATAAATAGCAGCTGAGAGATATTTTAAAATTCAATTGAGGATCACTTTTAAAAGAAGCGTAAAAAATTATGTCCAGCTTAAAATAGCACAGAGTAATAGAGATATTATTCCAGCAATTTCTGCCTATAAACTAAAATGCATATTTATTTTGTGTATATTCCAGTAAAAGAACTGCAACCTGTAATCAAGATGTTTCTTAATAGAAAACATGTCGTAAAAAAATATCAGTGCCATATAAATAATTCATGGTATTATAAACTATGGTACTATAAACATGGTATTATAAACATGGTACTATAAGAATGATATGGCAGGCAAAAAAAACCGGGAAGATGAAATTAATTCATGAATTCCTGTATATATATATATATATATATGTGTGTGTGAGTGTGTCACGATTTTGACTCTCAAGTTTGCTCGATGCGTTGCAGTCGTAATTAGTTGTCAATACAAATTCTGCAAAACGAACAGGGTCTCCCACTTCAAACTGCATTAAGTTGGCCGGGTGGAAATAATTTTCAGTTCACTCAAACTGGAGTTGGAAATAAAATCTTTATTAACATTTTGAAGACATCACTTCAGGGAAAATGCTCTGATAAAATTCATTGCTGACCAAATGTCAAAAATATTCCATCGTCGAACCGTCACTCCTTTTACCAACGCCGCCCTTCAAAAATTCCATCGTCTAAGCGAACAGTCGCTCATTTAGTCAACGCTAAATGTCAAAATTCTCCTCTGAATCAGTATGTGAGTACAGTTTTAACCAAGTCAGCGCAAGAGCACAAAAAACGTCACGTGACCGACCTTCCTCGGATCACAAGGTTTTTTAAAGAAATTTATTAGCATTTCCGGTGAAATTATCTTGACGAAAAACGGTTTCCTAGAGCGAAGAAATATTCCACAGGCTTCGACAATCTCGTACCAGATGAATGACATGTCAACAAATCAAAGTCACTGTTTTGAGGGTGTGTTTTTAAACAAGCTCGAATTTAATACGCATAAAGAAAAAAAAAAGAAAATGAATCTTTGATGTAGGAAAAAAAAAGAACTAAAGCTTTTCGGAAATATTTTAATAGACATTTAATATTTAATAATAGAATAATTTTACGGGAATAGGGTTTTCTGAGCGGAATAATTTAAGAGATGTGATATTTTAGCATTTATATAACATATATTTATATAACATATATAACATATTTATATAACATATATTTATATAACATATATATTATTTATATAACAATATTAAGTGATAACAATTTGACTACAAGGGAATAATAATAATGAATTTTAATAATGGATTAAAAAGTAAAGATGTTCTATTTAAAGAATAAATTTAAAAAGCTATCGCCGTTTTTAGATCTAACTACTTTCGAATAAATATTAAGTTGATTAGAATAAAATGGCTTTACATAGGAATAGTAAAAGACTATTTAAAAAAAAAAGATTTATTTTAATAAGCCGGGGTCATATACGGAACATTATTAAATGGAAAAATTTTATAGTATAATTTAGCAGATTGCGGAAAAAAATAAATTTTGTAATATATATATATAAATTTATGATATACATGACTTATATACAGGTGTTTCGAAAAGTTGTTGCCAAACTTAACATGCTGGTCTGTCGTACCATGACAAACAAGATTTACATAGGAATTTAAGTCCGAAAATACAAATTACGACAGCTAGAGGGCGATGTTCGCAAGCTTATGGGAGAGTGGGAAACGTGATCATTTCATGCGAGGACGTTACTGAAAACGGATGGATCGGTTTCCTAACTCAAAATTGGTCGATATGCATTGCGTGTATGGTGCTATGGATGGCAAATGTACAAACCGTGATACGCATGTACCTTGAGCGCTTTCCAAACAGACGTTAGCCAAGTCGTGCTTTGTTTGGACAATTGCATCGCAGATTGTGTGAGACAGGAGCTTTCCAAGTAAGTAGGCATTTCGGTCGAGAACACACTACACGTACTTCTGTCATAGAGTACATCGTGTGTATATCGTTCCAGCGTCATGCTCATACTGCAGGAGGACAGGCTACACCCCCACCACGTCCAAAGAGTACAGGCATTGTGCGATGCCGATTATCCCCAACGTATTGCATTCGCACGCTGGTATTTGCAGCAGCCAGATTTTCCATCGTGGGTTTTGTTTTCTGATGAAGACTCTTTTACACGAGACGATGTCCTGAATCTGCACAACATACACGTGTGGGCGCATGCAAACAGAAGATGTACTGGTCAAAAACGTTTCACCATGAACGTTTGGGCTGGTATTATCGGTGACATGTTAATGACGACGGAAATACCTATCACACTTTCATAGAAAGAATGTTACCGGATCTGATGGTTCACGTTCCTGCAGCTACACACCAAAACATCTGGTTTTAGCATGATGGAGCGACTCCACATTTTACCAGGACTGTGCGGGAATACCTCGGTAAGACATATCCTGATTACTGGATGCGCAGAGGCAGACAAGTTGCATGGCCACCGCTATCCCCCTACCTGACTTCCCTGGTTTTCTACCTTTCTACATGAAATCCATGGTGTACGAGACGACCGTAACTTCTGACATGGATATCGTCGCCAGGATCGTGGAAGTGGCGGCACGTGTCCGTGACACACCTGCTCATTTTGAATGGGTTTGTGAATCCATGCGACGATGTTGTGAATCATGCATGCATTGTGGCGAATGGAACGAATTTTGAACATTTTCTATAGATTAAAACATGCTCTTTAATAAAAGTCATATTAACACTTTTTTCGACATCCTTTCTTTTCACCCCTCTACGCCTGCGAACATTGCCCTCTAGCGGTCGCAGTTTGCATTTTCGGGCACAAGTTCTTATCTATATCTTGTTTGCCATAGTATGACAGACTAGCGTGTTAAGTTTGGCAACGACCTTTTGAAACATCTTGTGTATATATATATATATATATATATATATATATATATATATATATATATATGTCCAATAATCTCAACAGTGTCTAGCTAATTCCTAAATACAATTAGTCATAGAAATATAGTTTCAACTGCAAAAATGTTTTAAATGAGATAAAAAAGTATTTTGAAAGCGATTTCGGTTAATAAAAACATTTTTAAAAAAATTACGAAATTTAATATTTTATACGGTGCCCGGTCCTATAAGTGATATTTAGTAAAAATTTCCAATTACACTAACAAGTAATAAAAAATAGTTCCCTTCTTCTACGATTACAACTCATTCAGTAAAAGCTTTTTAAAGTTGAAGCATTTTTTTTTATATAGTGGTCATTCTCAAATTTACTTGAAATATAAATAATCGTCAGATATATATATATATATATATAAACAGTTGAGAATAAAAATAAAATTAACATTACAATAAAAATTTTAAATCTATTTTCATTCTGACATATTATAGCAAACTATACAAGTTGTACTAAAAATATAAGTAAAAAAAAAAAACAGAATTTTTGTCAAATGTAATGATGAAAAGCAACAGTCTCAGTTCCTTAGAAAATAAAACATATGCTAAAACAGTTATTTTAATCAATCTGAAACTTAATAAAAATGACACTATCCTAATACTTGTACGATGTGACTACTTTCAGTTAAAGTGCAGTAACACGTAAAATAAATTCTACAAATACTTTAATCACTTTGTGTCCGATCCCTGGAAGCATGGCTTAACACAAACAATACGTACTTGTTGAGATGTCGAAAATTGGCATAAGTGATGGAATTCAAAGTTTCATAAATGGTAAATGTTAGTCTTAGATGAATAGGATTTTTTTGTCTTACTTGTTAGAATAATGGGAAATATTTACTAAAATATTACTTACAGGACCGGGAACCATAGAAAAATTAAATTTCATAACTTTGTGAGAAATATTTTTACTGACCCAAATCGTTTTTAAAATACTTCTTTAACTCATTTAAAATATTTTTGCATTTGGAACAATATGTCTATGGCTAACAATTTCCGAATTAGCCATTGGAATCCGCTGAGAGTGGATTCCCATACAACACCATATATACGCGGAATACAACACCATATATACAAGATTTTTGACCGAATATTGCATTTTAATGCAATTTTATGTAAATTAGAAAGCAGGAAACTCTAAAAGTGTAAAAAACGTACGATGAAAATCAATGAAATAATAATTTTGGAAACATAAATATTTTGTAGTTTCTATTATATTAGAATGTTTTTAATGCATATATATATATATATATATATATAATTACACACACTATATATTATATACAAGTTTTTCCATTGCTTTTAATACATACGTACATGAAATTGATATTTTACTTATTTTTACATTTTAATGTAAACATTAAAAAAAAAAAAAAAAAAAAAAAAAAAAGGTATCTAGTATTTCTGAAATTATCTGAAACTAAAAACTGATTTCTGAAACTAAAGAATGTTTCGATAAATAATGCAACTATAAAAATACAATAAATAAAACTTACTAAAATAATTTAATTATAATTTAGCTTGATCCTGCGTAGTATGTTTCAAATAAAAGAAATTTGATCTCAATATTTTTCAAAAAGGTACAAAATTAAAAATTAATGTAAAAAAAAATCATGAACGTTGGAGACAACCACATTTTTAACATTTAATATAATGTATAAACTAATTAGTTTGTATGATTAAAAATTCGTTAAAAATTATAATTTTTTATGGTTGTTTTAAAAGAAAAAAATCATTTATTTAATTCTAAAATATTTTTAAAAAGCAACTATCAACAGCATTTTAAAATGAAAGGAAGTCTAGCTATTTTCATCTTTTAAATTAATAATAAAACAAAATCTAAAAAATAGTACGCAACTCAAACGTAATAAAATTTTAAATTTGACTAATGAGTTTTTGCTTTAATCGATTGTTACGATTAATAAGAATTCGCATTTTTTGTAATATGAACAATAAAAGTAAATGATTGTTGATTAAATAAATAATTTTTTAAACTTTTTAAAATTATTTTTCAGTTTTTAATGACAATAGGGAACAAAATATTTTTCCAGATAAAATCACATGGCTTCGACTATATATTTTTTCATTTATTTTCTGGAGTGCAAAATTTCATTTAAAAAAAGTCAAATAAGTAAGCGTCATGTAGTTTTAAGGCCATTTTTTAATTATTATATTTAACCTATATTTCCTCATCGTCCTAAAAATAGGAGAACACATATAAGCGCACTCTATATAAATCCTTTTGAATATTTAAATTTAAATTTTAATTAAAGACGATTAATTATTCAAGAGTCATTTATCGATATATTTGTCTTTATCGCAAGTTTAAATTGATATTGGATACTTTTAATTAAGTCTTTAAAATGCCGATTTTTGCAGATTTTTTAACTTTTTAAACATACACGACTTTTAAAGTTTTGAGCTTCACGAAAAACACACATATAAATTTACTGATGTATTATTCCACACTTTTATATCAGTTAAAAAAACATTGTCAAAAAATATGTCTAGGAAATAAATTTTCCTTGTATTTTCGAAATGTCCTGAAAATAAAACGATGGTACAATCCACTCTGTTACCTAACCCCTATTACTTAATGATGGAGATAGTCCTTTCTTTCTCTGTTACATCCCAAACGTTGCTACTCTACATCTAAAGCAAGTGCCTAATAGACTGTCTGACTGTCTGCTGTTTGTCTATCTGTTTGCTCTCTGTTTGTCTAAATTTGTCATCGGCCTGCTAGCTATATGCAGCCTGCTGTATGTCTGTCTGATATCTGCCTGCTAACTATATGCAGCCTTCTGTATGTCTGTCTGTCTACGCTTTGTCGACTGTCTGTATTTCTGTCTTCTTTCTGTCTGCCAGTTTCCTGTCTGTCTGCTAATTGCCTGCTGTCTGTATGCCAATCTATCTGCTATTTTCTGTCTGTCTGCTTGCTGTTTGTCTGCCTACTGTCTGTCTACACTCTGTTGATTTTCTGTAAGATGGCTGTGTGGCATATTCTGGCTGTATGCTATCTCATATCTCATGTCACTATGCCCATCTGGGTGCACATCAAATTCAGTAACCTTTCCCCATTTTTTAACACCTTCTAACATAGTTGAAAAGTGTTTATGATTTCGGTTTGTCTATCTGCCGTATGTCTTCGTCTGTCCCTGCTCCAACTCGCATAAATATACTGGGATTGCGATGAAATAAAAACCAACAGTTGAAACAAAACCAGATTTACTACACAAAATGAATGAATGCGCAAGTGCACTTAGTGTTCTTATTTAAAAACAATTTTCGATTGCATGAAAGTCAAAACAGCTTCTTTTATAAATATTTTCAGGTTAATTGTCATTAGAAACACCAATTAAAATTCATCGAGTGAAAGTTAACATAGGTATTACTGTAATATACAAAACACTGTACTTTACTATCTACAATACTTATTCTATATTAAAAAAATAAATAATAAAAAATAATATATTTCTCCCAATCGATTATCAATAGGCGCATGGTAGATGCATCATCCAAACAGTTATTAAAACAACGCTCAAATCACATGTTAAGCTATGTACTTTCATGCAAACACCTAAAATATACTAAAGGAATAGCATAAAGATGTATTCTGTATAAAAAATGTTATTTGTAACAGACAGTTTTCAATGAAGGTATTTTTAAACTTTGACTTGTCCCCCTGTCATTATCAAAACTCAATAGCTGATATGCGAAGTAGCAAATTACTTATCTCGATGAGACGAATCGAATGAGGTATAAAAATCGAAATTCACCGCCACAGACTATAGTACCTTTACTTGTCAGAAGATCTCACGCCATTATAGTTCTTCATATAAATCATCATTTTCTCAAAGAAAAGTTATATGCAATTCCTCTTAAAACGAAATAATGTCTGCACGAAATAATTTTTCAGATTTGGGCAAAAATTTCGGAAAAGGTATTCTACTGCATTATGTGTGTTGTTCAGTGTTTCTTTATTTAAGTCATTTCATTGTATGCAAAAATAAAGTTTTTTAACAATATTCTGTTACTGTTGGAATGTTTTTCGCAATAAATGCTTCATGCATGACTTGTTACATGGATAGCTTTGAAATCAAACTTTAAACCAAACGAAAGCAGCTATTGAAGAAAATATTGTAAACACAATATCTTATTCTATTTATTTTATTAAAATAACAAACAAACAAATAAGCAAATTTTCCTCTAATTCTTGAAATCACAATTCCTTTTCAAAACCCTGCATCACTTAATTTTTCAGGAAACAATAAACATTAAATTAACTACTGTAGTACACATTTAAATAATAATAATGTGAACAAAATTAAGTTTTCCATAAGATTGTTTTACGTTTTCACCAGGAAAAGTGTATCAAAAAGGAAATAAATAACTTTTTAGAAGTAGTAATATTTTAAATGAATCTGCTCTTTAATTTTTAAGTGCACAGTTTTGTAAATTAAAATTAAAATCTTATAATTTATAATTAGTTTTTACAATAAGTGGCATATGTTGTCACAGCAAGCTTTTTAAATTAACTATATTGTTATAAGTATTAGAATATTACTACTAATTTTAGAAAAAATAAATATTCTACAAAACTTTTTCTAGAATAAGTATACATAAGACTATTTAATATAAGTAAGGAGTATAAAGTGTTATCACGAATATTTTTATTTAAATGAAATATGCATGTGGAAGAAAAATACAGTAAACTACTATAGAAGTTATTCTTAGTATATACCAGAACACTTAACGTAGAAGAGTTTTCATAATATAATGCATTTCATGATAACTTTTGTTAGCAATATAACTTAAATACCATTTACATTTGTTTGGTTTGTTTAAAATCAATCATAAACACTTAACAGAAATAAACCAGAAAGAGAATTGTCTCTTCAACCAATTTTAGTATTTTGTGAAGTATTTCAAAATTGTTGAGATCATAACTATACTTTGAAGCTTTTGTAGTTAATTTGCTCTTATTAGCATTTGAAGCGAGAAGGAAGTTAATAATTTTTCACAAAGTTTTAAAGTAATATAGAATCACGGTATAGTTAATTTTTAAATTGTGATGTAAGTACAATTTTTTTAAATACGACTGTTTTTTAACACTTTCCAACTTAGTGGAAAAAGTGTTTATGACTTCGGAATATCTAGCCGTCCGTCCGTGCTATAATTCGCGTAAATATACTCCACTGACCTGATTTTTTTATTTTATTGTCGTTTACTATAGCATGATCCCTATTCAAAATGAAGTGTGTAGCACTTATAGTTTTTCTACAGCGACAGTCAAAAATATTCCGATACATTACAGTCCATCGTGAAAAATCTTTTCAAGTGCAGTTTGATGATGCTACGACATTTGAAACATGATGAAATTGATGTACAATTATGAAGCTCACTAAAACATGCTTTTTGTAGAATATGGTGTGCAAAGCATTTTCTATTCATTTACAGGGTTACACAAAATAATTTTTTTGCACATTGTTCTACGGGGAAAAATCGTTTGCAGTGTAATTTAATGATGTTCCACTATTTGAAACATAATGAAATTTATATGCTGAGGTTTTGCTATAAATTGCTCACAAATATTACATTGGATTTTAATTTTCAGACTATTAATTGCATTTCTAAAAGAAATATTATTGTAAATTTCGGATAAATTTCATATATATATATATATGTGGTGTCGGGTCTGATTCTGCCACGAGATGTCGCAGCAAGAGCAGTCACTGACGACAATTACCTTCTATCAGGTTAGAAGCGGTAAAGTGAGCGAGACTGAAAAGTAACATTCGGCTGCTAACGACACACTATAAGTTTTCGACATTCTTAAAACTCAAAGTGTTGATGTGTTTGTGTTTTTTTACGAGCAATGTTTAATATGTAAAGCAAGTCGCTTTGTCATGTTATTTCGACTATTATCTGCTGTTCACAAGTTCACTTCATATCATAAGTGTTTTTCTTCAACTTTTTCTTGCCCCGTCTACTGTGAATAAATCTTTCTGTCAGCAGTTTACGATGTTTTAATTGAGTATTGAAGATGTTCATCCCACAAAGTAATAAATTATACGATAAACTTTTATTGCATGAACGACTGCTGTAAAAATTACGCATGAAATTAAACCTTTATAACTTACTCCATAAAACGACTTGAAATCAATTAATTGTTTTAGTGCATTCAGCAATCAATAGCAAAAATATTAAATTACCACGCACATTTCAAAGATGATATATTTCATAGTTTAAGAATTACTTAAAATCAGCCATCTTGACATTTGAATACGTTATTGTGTGGTGTAAAATGCAACATATAGTTTAAACAAATTAAAACATTTGAATTTTTTCAATTATATAGCCATCGATTACTTTCCGGACGTGTTAAAAATGTAATTTATTGTTATAACTGTACTACCACAGTCAATTATCGTACTTACAGTCATTTTTTTAATTTTGTTTTAAGAAAAGAATTAAATAACTTCACTAGGGAATAGGAATTAAAATTCATAATGGAAATTTCTCTCAGATAATGTCGATGAATGATTCTTGTTTTCAATAATGTGATTCCAACGGTATAAACGCACTAATTATGATATCTATATTTTAATTCAAAGAACTTCATATATTACTGATATTTATATTTACATCAACAGAGACAAAAATAAAACATCAAAGTTCAAAATCTAAATTTTATAGCAAACTAGCACGATGTGCCCATCAAAAATATTTCATTTTTTGTTTTTCTAAAATATTACTTAAATATCGTTTTTATACACCGAAATTATTAAATGAAATGCAGGACATTGTTTAAAATGGGATGGAATTACATTGGTCAATTAATTTAAAAGTGCACAGCACTACAGTGTTCATTTTTAGGTATTTAAATTCTAAATTAGATCAACATAAATATTTTTAACTAAGAAACTCAAACATAAAATTAATTCTTTTTTATTTATACGAAATACAATCTCAGGTACAGCTATAATGTTCATCCCAGAAACATAACAAACTTATATACCCTGTTGAATGATGAAAGCTAAAACTGAATCGGCTAAACATTTCTAACTAGCCGGATGTGCCAATCCCAAAACTTTATTCTATCTCACACAGATTTCGCATACACTAAAAAGAATCAGCACCAACTTATACCAAGCTCTAACTGAATCTAAAGTTTTATTAAATTCCGTGCATTACTTCTTGAGATATGACTATTGCTAAAATCGTGTGGTTCCTGCAAAATGCAGCATAGCAGTGCCACCTGTTGGGAGATTAGACCAAAACCTAATCAACAACAACTTATGTCAACGTCTAACTGAATCTGAAGTTTGATGAAAATCCGTGCATTAGTTCTTGTGATAGAGTTATCGTGTTAATAATGAAAAACGTATCATCTTAGAGACATTTTAATTATGCAAGGAATACATTTTGCAGCTAATTAATATTCACATTACAAAGTGTTAGTGTTATGCAGTGAAGCTTGCATAACGGTCCGTCCTGATTAGTGGCCACATATATTTAGCAAATAATGTTTCAATTCCAAACATGTATATTATTTACATATGTTTATAACTGAATAATGAAAAAATTCCACGAGATGTACGTTAATTAGACATTTTACTGTATAATTATAAATGAAATCATTGAAACTATGTAAATCCTAATTGTATGGAAACTTGAAAAAAAGCTTTTTAAAATAGATGTTTATCAAACACAATGCAAATGCATGGAGTTTATATTCCAATGAACAAAATCGTCCAATGTTCGACTCCTTTAATTTGCTAAATTTTCACCTTGAATATGAAAATATTTAATTTTAAGAACAATTGGTGTTTTCAAATTAATTGTTGCATTATAATGTAAGACGTATGATTGCAACATTTATTACATTTTTATGAAAATATTTTAAAGGCATACAGGTCAAAAAAATTAAAAGTATAAGAAAAAAGATATATATATTCTTTAGCAATTTTAGTGCTAATATGAAGATGAAACCACTCATTTTATTTGTGGAATTTATGCATTTGGGACTTGATAATTCTGTATAAATTCCACAAATTTCATTCATTCTATTTACACTGCTCAAAACAATTAAAGGATATTGTCCTATTATCCGGATGCACAGAAAAACGGGACTCGTCAGAAAACAGAATATTGCTCCATTCATTTCTCCTCCAGTTGACATGCTCGGTTGCCCACTCTCTGCAGTCGCGACGATGCCTTGATGTTAATCTAACACATACCATCGGTCGGCGAGCATACAGACCTACAGCATGGAGCCGGTTTCGGACAGTCTGAGTTGAAATCGTGGTGCCTGTAGCCGAGCGAAGGTGTTGTTGGAGAAGAGTAGCGTTCATGTTTCGGTGTCTCCGAGCTGTTAACGCTAAATACCGATCCTCATTGAACGTTGTTGCCCGTCTACGACCTTGCCCTGGTCTTCGGCCTGCACATCCACTCTCCATAAAACGGTTCCAGATCCTGGAAATGACACTTTGTGACACTCCAATGGCTTGCGCTACTTCGGCTTGAGTTTGGCCCCCTTCTAACCTACCAACAATTCTCCAAGCTTCTGAATCTGTCAAATGACTTCGCTGAGACATCGTACTCATCGAAACAAAGCAATCACTGAATGCCGATCATCCTTGTCTTCATTCTCTTTTATCCAGTCGAAAGTCAAATTTCATTCGCTGCCGCTGAAGCGACGTTTTTGACGTCGAACTCAAAATTTGCATACTCCACAGTTTGAAAACCAGAAAAATTTGCATTTGTGATTCTCTTCTTCTATTTTCGGCAAAAAAAAATTTCGTTCATAACTTTATTTTATATAAAACTTCAAATATCCTTTAATTGTTTTGAGCAGTGTATTTCATTCAATTTTTAATTTAATTTCTACTTCTTTTAAATAAGTATTTAATATCTATATTCATAGTGCTGGGGTTACAATTTCGTTGTCAATAAATTATTACTTCTTGTCAACACATTCTTTGGGTTTTAAATAGATCCATTACTTATAAAATCAATTGATGAAAGTATCAAGAAAATAGCTCTTTTTTTTTTTTTAAGCTGTAACAGATTTTCGAAAATCCTTTAAATAGACAATATTTTAAGTCTGACAGATTTATAATTATTTAAAAGTCGTTTGACATATTTAACCCATCAGAAAGTCTATAATTTTTATGAATGATAAATTTCTAATAATTTGTATTGAAACATATTTAATCTGATCTATGCTACAATTACATCAATACTAACAGATACAATTTTATTTCAACAAATTGAAAGGAAGCATTCATATTATTAGCAACACGTAACATGCATAAAGATTTACAGAGCCTAAACATTGTGTGTTCTGTATATAATGAAATAGGGCTACGCTTCAGTTTTAATTTAAATTGCTACAAAAAATCACAAACCCTTTATACAAATATTATTTAGGTATTAAAAAAATCCCAAAAATCGTGTGCAAATGTTAGTTGAATGTAAAAAAATATGTTTCATCAGCATGAAAAAATAATGAGATACATAAAAAGGCTTATTACGTTGACTTAGGAAAACTGAGTTTTTATCGCAGCACATGTGTCTCGATTAAGCTTTTAGAATAGTTAATTTTTATTTAAATGCAATAAAAGTGGTAGAAAGTTTTTATATATTCGTCTTTTGCCATTCATGAAAGTATAATTCGTCAAAGTAAAAGAAGAAACAGAGTGTACTAATTAACTCATTTTTAAAATATAAAAAGCGTCAGAAGTGTTAGCATCTTACAGCTGTTCAATTTATGTTGATAATTAAAATTGTACAATTAAAAAATTATAATTAAAAAGAAATAGCGCAAAATTATAAGTACAACTGTCTATTAAACGAAGCGTGCTGATCGATTTTGTTGTTAATAATATCACAGCTAGTAATTCTCTCGATTTTTCAGTACCACTATTTTGAAATAGAATATTTGGTTTATTCATTGATATAAATACTGCGATTAAATGAGATTATTACTTATGGGAAGTAGTTGACTGTTATAATGAGACGGTTTAGAGCTATGTAGTATATAAATGGTTTATTTTTAATTATTAACAAAATACCATTAATATAATTTATTCAATATAAAGAAAGTACAATACATTTACACCTTATATACTTTATATTTTCTTACTTTTATATTTTCTATATAAGTTTTTTATCTTACTTTATATTTTCTATATACTTAAATTTTGAAAATAGGCCCCTTTAAAAGGCAGTAACGAAATTTGTAAAACCTCCTTGTACGCCAAATATCACAAACGATATTGACTTAGAGAAATACTCGTATCTAAACAGCGGAAGTAAGGCATTTCAGGTCCTATAGAGGCGTGTTAAAAGTCCGCAGTCCCACCATAAACCCATTACACCAGAGAACACGAGGCGACATTAAAACCAGTGGTGTAGTCGAAGGGGGACAGCGTCCCCACACTTTTTTATTTTTCTCAAGCATCCCCCACTTTTTATTTTCAAAGGAACGGTAGGGACGCGGAAAGACGCGGACTTTCTAAACTTATTAATTTTTTAAAGGTAAAAGCACGCTAATCAATGAACCATTTTAAGAAATAAAGAGCTGATTTTTAATACCGTTCAACAAAGTTGAAATGTGTTTATCACGTTGGATCGTCTGCCATGTCTGTCTATTTGTCTGTTTTCCCTCTAACTGCTGTAACTTTGTTTGAATTGTGACAAAATATATGTTTTTGAGTTCTTTGCATTATTATCACTACATAAAATGATATAACTTAATTGTATAGCTTCAATCCAGAGATCTGCATGGATCGACATTTTCAGACACGAAATAAAGTTCTGAACTTTTCAATTAGGGACAAGCTATTTAAAACATTACAAGTAAAAAAAAAAACTTTAATAAAAATAAAATGTTTAATTTTAGGTAGCTTTCAATACAAAAAAGTATAAAGCTACCTATTGCAGCCGTTCGGAGGAAAGCAGTTCCGGAAAATTTCGGTATATTTTCACCGATCATGACCCCTAGACCCCAAAACCACCCTCCGTTCAAATGTTGATTTATATATATATCCATATATATATATATATATATATATATATATATTATATATATATATATATATATATATCTGACATATGTCATACGATAACGCCCGCATTTATGAATCGATTTTGATGAAACTAATTGTGTGTATTAAGGTCACTAATGTCTCGACCGAGTTCGTAGGCCAGCTTGGTCCGCCATTGTTTTTCAAGATGGCGGCCATTTAGAAATTTAAAACTAAAATAAATATACAAAAAAAATCAAATTTATTTTTTAATTACGTGTTAGGCCATGATACAAGGATTTCAGAGCATTGTTTGGTTTACCTCTATCTTAAAAAAGGGCTGAGATAGAGCAGTTTGAAATTCTAGGGTGGCTGACATTTTGAAACAAAACAGCACATTTACGCAATTACTCGCAAATTATTGTCTTTCATTGTTGTACTAATTTTCGCAATCATACGCATAAAACTATATATTCATATCCGTTAGCGCCAAATTCTCGCCAAAATTGGCGACATTTGGCGAAATATCGCCAAATTTGGCGACATAAATAAGTCTTCATAAATGAAGCCAATTTGGCTATTGCTCAATATTTTGGCGAATTTCTTATTCAAATTCAGTATTAACGAATCTTTTGTAAACGTTTCTTTGCATTTTAGCTTGCTGTTTTCGTGTAACATTAGCTAAAATTTTAAAACGAAGATATAGGAAAGCTACCTTTTCCTCCCGGTACAGGCCGGAAGGACTTTTTCAAATACTTTTCTATGAAATTGAAAATAGAAAATAACATTCAGTACCAATGTTTTCTATTGGTGACACAGATCCTATGTTCGGAACTATGAGCGTCCCCCTACATTTTTTCACATGACTACACCACCGAAAAACCACTTGTTAAACATTTCAGCAAGTACTCTCTGTAGAATGGAAATAATAAAAGATAAATTCTCTAGGTGGCTTTCGACTGGGAAGAGCGATCGCAAAGGGCTTAATAGCAGGAAAAATAGTGAAGGGTTTCGCACGATGTTTTTCACGTGCAGGAACAGCCATAATAAAAGAAAAGCCATTCATATACAGAACTAGATATCAGTATCTTTCAGTCCTATCGATAGAAATTAATAAAAAAATTGTATTATTATTGCTGTGAAAAATTATTGCTTCAGTTGTGTTATGAGTTTTCATGATAAATTAAATATTGAACAATTTGCGGTTTGTATTAAAATGTATTGTAAAGACTTCATTAAATTGTGTGGGAATATTGAATGAAGCTTTCCATCCCAGACTATTTTCTCACGCCTGGGAAAGGTTTTTCCTACGACCAAGTCGCGACGCGGTGTCTAGGGCGCTCAAAGGAAAATTGACGTGCAGAATTTGGTTCAGTGGGAAGGTGATCGATATGATTTTTCTACAGAGACAATGAAACGAGGGTATCTCCCTAGTTCGTGACAAGACACAAATTGGCAACGAGGCGCCAAGTGAAAATTCTTATTTCCCAATGAGAGTGGAGGAACGGAGTTTATTGGGCCTTGAGAAACCGGAAAACGCCCAAAAACCCCCTTCCCTCCGGAGCAGCGAAGAGGAGTCTAGGGCAGGGAGTGGGATGTTAGAGATGAACTGAGAAGGTCGGATCTTAAGACCTGCAGAGTGGAGAATCTTCTCCCGGGAGTGTTATTGAAATCATCGTGCTGGACACCAAGTCCGGGGGTGAGACTTGCTGAACCCCAGAAAAGGGAGGAAAATCAGAGACAGCCAGTCTCTATTGTGAGATAATTTCCGCTTAACGTTTGAGAGAAAGTTACTAAAGTGAACCTTGTCACCACTCTTAAAACTGCACTCTTTTCACTCTTTTCGCCAAGCTGAGACTCTTGTCGCCTCGAACTGATCCTACGAGTCAATTAAAAGGACAAACGAACCAACTATTTATAAGTGTAACAATAATTTAGTGTATTTTACGACAGAAATAAAATATCATTTCTGATTTAACGATTGAGTTTTGCGTTGTCGCTACCATTTAAATATTACAACGTGAAATTCGGAATTCTTTACAGTATATATCGTATGCAGTGCTGCGTATGAGGATTTGAATGCAAAACTCACTATGGAGCAGTAATTTATAAAAATGGTTTATTAACTGTGTTGTGCGTTTTTTTAATTGTTCATTGAGATATATTCTGGCACTGAAGGAAACGACGAAGTTCCGTATCAGTAATACAGTATTATTTGAAAGTGTTTCATAAGAACGGTGCGTATTTTTTGTTCATTTTGATTTGAAGCATCTTCTTATATTCTTATAGCACTTTGTGTTACTCGCCATATAAAAGCAAACAACATTTCGAAAAAGTCTTTTTTTTTTTCAAGTCTTTTTTTGTTTATTATACTTTTTTTGTCTAATTTTCTAACTTCCGTTAAATATCATTGTTTGAGATTAAAGCTTTAAAAACTTTTATTCTTTATAATAAAAAACAATATATAACAGTTAAAAATTTAATGTATTTAGAATATTTTATCAATTTTCCGGAAAAAAGTGGTTTATTCATTTAAAAATAACAATAACCGGGAAATTTCAAAATACCTATATAACATAGTATTTAGAAAATGACATGAAATTTCTTTGTTATATAAATATTTATATCATGTACTGAGAAATGACTTAGCCAATCTATTTTTAAACAACTTCCAAAAATTTCAATTTGTTTGTATATTATTTTTTATGAATGTCCACGTATAACATTTGAACGGATACTCCGATTTTAATAATTATTTTTTTAGTAGAAAGGTCTACTTTTTCTGGTGGTACCATATGAATTTCATCGAGATCCAAAAATGATGTTTTCTTCTATAATCATGTCTTTTTCTTTTGTTTTTCTTTTTTAATGTGTTTTATCTTTTAGGTAGCTTTCAATACAAAAAAGTATAAAGCTACCTATTGCAACCGTTCGGAGGAAAGCAGTTCCGGAAAATTTCGATATATTTTCACCGATCATGACCCCCAGACCCCAAAACCACCCTCCGTCCAAATGTTGATTTATATATATAGATATAAACATATATATATATATATATATATATATATATATCTGACCTATGTCATACGATAACGCCCGTAATTATGAATCGATTTTGATGAAACTAATTGTGTGTACTAAGGTCACTAATGTCTCGACCGAGTTCGTTGGCCAGCTTGGTCCGCCATCTTGTTTCAAGATGGCGGCCATTTAAAGATGTAAAATAACTTAAAATCTAAAATAAATATACAAAAAAGTTAAAAAATCAAATTTATATTTTAATTACGTGTTAGGCCTTGATACAAGGATTCCAGAGCTTTTTTTGGTTTACCTCTATCTTAAAAAATGGCTTAGATAGAGCAGTTTGAAATTCTAGGGTGGCTGACATTTTGAAACAAAACAGCACATTAACGCGATTACTCGCAAATTATTTTCTTTCATTGTTGTAATAATTTTTCCAATCATACGCATAAAACTACATATTCATATCCGTTAACGCCAAAATTGGCGACATTGGCGACAAAATTGGCAAAATTGGGCGACATTTGGCGAAATATCGCCAAATTTGGCGATCAAAATAAGTCTTCATAAATGAAGCCAATTTGGCTATTTCTCAATAATTTGGTGAATTTCTTATTCAAATTCAGTATTAACGAATCTTTTGTAAACGTTTCTTTGCATTTTAGCTTGCTGTTTTCGTGTAACATTAGCTAAAATTTTAAAACGAAGATATAGGAAAGCTACCTTTTCCTCCCGGTACAGGCCGGAAGGACTTTTTTAAATAAACATTGCTTATAATCACTTCATTCGTGATTATCAAAATTGTTAAAAATCATTTAAGTGTAATACTGGTCATTTTTTCAGTAATTATAAAAAAAAGTTTGAAAATAAAACACGTACATATGAAAATTATTGGGTAAAATGAAGATTTCTTTAAATTAACTGCTGAAATTTGAATAAAATAATATAAAAAACGTTCAAATTAGAATTAAGCATGTTTTGTTTCTAAGAAAATTATCGTTTAGAAAAATACTATGTTTTACAAATATAAATAAAATTAAAAAATATATCTATTTTGTATTATTATTATTTAATCGTGCGATCTTCATACGTAATATTTGTTGAACTTTTGAAGAAAAGATGTATTTTACATTTGTTCATATAGAAAAATATAGGTATGTATCATTTTCGTTTTGAGAAAAACGAAATGGGAACGTAATTTAATAGGATATGTTTTTTATTATTATTTCAAATGCAGCAGAGTAAGGAAATAAAACAGTAAATGTTTATTTGGAAATAACTGGAAATTGTTATTTTGTTCAATTTTAAAAATTGAATTCTTTATACATTTGTCTGACGGAAATGTAATGATATCCGTTTCTGATGCTAAACAACTTGTATATTTAAAATTATTTCTTTTATTCATTTTATCAGAAATTGTCAATCTTAAATAAAGTGTTGTTTTCAGTCTAGTATAGTACAAATTCACATAGTTTTCTTAATGATTTTTTTACTTAAATTTATTATTATTTTTTATAAATTCTCCTAGAAGTTTAATTTTTTTTAAATATTTTTTTCAACTTAAATAATGCACTGTTTTAATCCCTTTCAATGCTATATTTTACATGCTAAGAGTAAAAAAATACATTTAAAAATACAGTTCATTTTACTTAAATTTACTAGTATTTATGGAACGATCTTTATATGTGTCACCAGTTTTTAAGAATCATGCATTGTTTGATTTACCTGTTTTGTCATTTTTCGTAAAATATTACTTGACTTTTAATTTTCGAAGATCAAACGTTATTATACACTTAAAAAATAGAAATGTGTCTAAAGCTACGAAAATATAATATAACAAAGAACGAAATTATACTGTAACTTCTACCGAGTTATTCAAGATTCCGAAAAAAAGTTTTTTATTATTAGAAACATCAGAAACCAATATATTTTCGAGATTTAAATAATCATTTATAAAAACAACGTTTCGTTAGTTGCCACTTATATCGTGAAACGTTTTCGAGAAGATTTTATAGTTAGTTTATTAGTTTCCTCAAAACGATTGTAGGATGCTATGAGTTCTCAATTAAATATTTTCGACTGCATAATTATATGTGTATATCCAAGAATAACAAAATAATATTAATTTTATTATTAATGTTAATGCTGTTAATTTATCATGTTTGTCTATAAAATGTGTATGAACATAAAAAAAAAAAAAAATACTTGAGAGTTGATAGCATCCGAAAAAATTATGTTCCAGATTCAGGAAACTGATTAATACACAAATAAAACACTGGAAAACGTTTCCGAAAACTAATGGCAGCAAAACAGACTTAAAAATTTGGCTTTAAAACTTGAAAATATATTAGTTATTGAGGTTTCTAAAGTTAAAAAATGATTTAGGGAATCGTGTGTCACTCCAAAGAGGTTAATGTATCTTTTAGGTCATGGTTTAATATATTTAAAAAAATTAAGAAACATTTGTTTATATATATATATAATTGTAATACTTTGAATTTCCAACTACATTAAACAAATTATTGCAACAAATCTAACCTAATCTCCTATTTAAAGATAGGTAATCATAAAGTGCATACATAATACAATTAAGTTATATATA